>JBBGBA010000014.1:0-527538 GCA_038088335.1 Mesorhabditis sp. LJ9110 | reverse complement strand
GGATTGATGAAGGGCCAACAACATAATTGTTGGGGGCCGCAGGCTGTTGGCTTCAACCACCACGGTTATTCCCTATTTTTAAAAAATTTTGGGGCCAAAAGCGCACGTTCAGGGGGGGCCCGTGTACTGTCCCAACTTTACCCCCTATGGACGGGGACCGCGCCCTGCCTCCCCGTGCTGTAACAGGTTTTTCCCCCTTTTTTGCCCGTGGGGCCCTCTTTTCCCCCCAGGGTTGTGGCTGATTGGTACCCATCCGCCCTCCCGGGGGGGGGCCCGGGTTCACCCCCGGCCCGGCAAACTTTTTTTTAAAAAGCCAAATCCCCTTTTAAAAGGGCGCTCAAAGTTTTCCCGTCCCGTGTTTGTTTCCCTTGCAAATATACAGAAAGTCGTTACGTGGTCGCGCATCTTATGTTTCGGTCTTTATTTCGACGTCAAGGGGGGCAAAATTGGGAAAATTCTGTTTCCACCCGGGAATCCTCAGGCGATTTTAATCATCTTAGCTTTTTCAATCTTCGAAATTCCCCTTGCGCCTTACAACGCATTACCACATGGAATTCATGCAGGCCGGAAAGGTGTATCTTGCGCCGAAAACATTTCGGTTTTTTCCAAATATTTGGCTTTTTTTGCAAAGGGGTCCCAAAAAGTAGGTCCCCAAGACAGTAATCTTTTATTTTTTACAAGTAGATTCGCACCAAAAATCGAATTTTTTCCTTGCCCCCTTTTAAAATCCCTTGGGGTCTTCTCCAGGATGTCACAACCGTATTCGCTGGGGTTGGATGAGTCACGGGGTCGACCATTGTTGAGGTGATTCATTGCGTTATCTAAATGGGTTTTGGATGGGTCTGCGTGGTACTGTAGCCGGTCAGGAAGAAAGAAAAGCATATGTTTTTAGTGTATGCGCCGGTGCTGCTCATGCATTAGCATCAACAGCGCTTCTTGTGCGGCAGCAGAGTCTTGATGAGCCGTCAGATCGGTAAGCTCTTGCACGGATTTTTTGTTTTTGTGAGCGGGGTTAGTTGATTGTCTGAGAAGAACTTAAAATATCCAATTCCCCTTTACGCTTAAGTTAAGAAATCTAACTTTTAGCTGCTAAACAACAGATTAGCTGTCTTGATAATGTACAGTCTTTTCGTATCCGATTCTCATTCAGCCAATTTGGGTGCAGCTATTTCGCATTTAGCCGATTTTCATTACGTCGCGCTGCCTGGTTTTCGGATGCTAATTTCGGACCGTTCTTTACCTAGGGTGCTGTTGAAAGAGTTTCGAGCTTCATTTGGCGAATCATTATACGTCAAATTCTGTATACACATTGGAAACTATCATAAAAAAAAGCAATTTGCATGCATAAACTGAAACAGACCAAATGAAAAATCATTTAGCATTCACCATTTTCATGCAAAACTTCACGTAGCCACATCAGACAACACCGACTCCCAGACATCTCACACATCATCTCCCCATTATCAAAACCTTTTTCCAAATCCCCTCCACTAATTAACCGCAAGTCTATCTTGAAGAGGTGTGTATGGGGCGGGTCTTTAGTAGTTCTAAGGCTTCACAACCCACTCCCTGCACCACCACTTAATTAATAAATCTCTTGGGACCCAGTCCACTGCCACTACTCTCGTAAACAGTCCACCTGTCTTTCCTGTCGTACTCTGCAATGTCCTTGGTCCCGCACCTATCACGTAAAGCGAGCTCGGGCCTATTCGGGCTTGGCAGCATTATGGACCCGAGATTAGCAGCTGTCAAGAAATTGCGGTATATGTAAGCTAATTTGCATATTTTATGAGTAGCGGGTGTTTTGGAAGTTGGATTGGTCATTTGGTCAGAGAGCCTAGATCGAGTGGTCATACTTTATTCGGCAGTATTCAGGATGCGCAAATTTACAAATTTATCCAGTAACGTTTTTTTAATTAAATAGTTATGGAATGTGAATTTTTGGTGTAGGTTTTAAAAAACTTGAATTTTAATTTGAAGTGGTCAAAAAAATTTGAAGTTTCAGAGCTGACAAGTAATTTAAATGTGATTTAATTTTTGACCACCTAGGTTTTTACCATTTGATAAGATTTACAACGTATGGGGGGCTTTTTAGAAGCAATACGGTAAGGAGGGTATGCAATATAATAGGCGCCCTAGAAAAGCAGATACAGATCACCAAGAATTTTCAACACCTTTTGTAGCTGGGCTCTAGGATTAGAAATAATAGGCTTATTGTTACTAAGCTCCCGATACCAGAAGACAATTCTGAGATTCCAGGTCATTCGACGGAGCCTCGTCGCGGCGTTCTCGTGGTAAGTCGAACCCGTCCATGTTGTCTCGAACTTCTTCAAGGCTTGCACCGGCTCCCGGCGCGTGTGCGCGCTAATGAAGGCCGCACCCCTGAATGACAAAAAAAGAGGGGTTGTGTGGTGTGAGGTGGGGGAGAAGGAGAGACACATGAGCACCGTGTGCGTGGTGCTGAGGGGGTAATTGTGGCCGCAGGCTGCGCGCGCTTGGAGAGCACGATCGCCACAATAGGAGCCGCTGGGGTGGAGACTGTCTTCCCCCCTCACAGTTTTGGTTCGAGCCCTGCTCCTCTTCGCCTCCCGTTTTTTTCTGTCTCTCACTGTAAAGTGTTTTTACTCAACTTGGAGTTTCGATTCGGGACCAAGTGCATCTTGTACAGAATTTTTCGCTGATTCCGAATATGTTTTTCAAATTTGCTACGGACCGTTATTCTGAAAGTTATACGGCAATTATGACCGTAGTTTTCACCAAAATGAAGGTATCCTTATAGTTTTCGATTTTCTTCATTAATTTCAACGTCAAAATTGACTAGGCGTTGGCTCGACAAACATCCCACAGCTCAAAACAAGCATTTTAGATAAGAAATGAGATTTTTATGCAAAAAGCAAAAGCAATGATGCAGGGCGGGGGTTCGAACCGCCGCCCTGCGCTTGGCAAGCGAGTACTTTGCCAATGCACTATGGTGCCAACTCTGTAGGGTGCTGTCAGAGGGTACTTCAGGGCCCCTGGGGAAAACAGCCCCAAACAAGGAATAGTGGGCCAGCGTCTGAATTTTGTCATTTTTCGGCCTAATTGTTAGCAAAAATGATTTTTTAAATAAAAGTCCGTAGCAAATTTGGAAAACATATTCGGAATCAGCGAAAAATTCTGCACAAGATGCGCTTGGTCCCGAATCGAAACTCCAAGTTGAGTAAAAACACTTTACAGTCAGTCCATTTTGGGCCTGTTAGGGTGTTGAATGTCAAACAATACATCTTAGGTTTACAAGATGCAGGAAAAGCAAGATTCCTTAAAATTTGGCCTTGTCTAAGGTCGATCTAATTTTTAAAGTCTATAAAAAATCCGTATCGAAATCCGAGTTTATTTTTCTGATTTGATTAGGATTTTGATGTGTTCCAACCAAAATGAAGAAAATGGCGTTTAAATTGATGCTTTCAACTCTTTTATCATTATTATAACTCATAATTACCATACACATCATAATTACCCAAATTCCGTATGCTAATGGGATGGGAAAAAGACTTCATTTTTAGCTCCTTTTAGCTACAATTTTTTTGAGTATTACGGCAGGAAAATTCGCGTCTAAACTCCGAACAATTAGTTGCCCGTCTCTAGTAAAATTTCGTATTTGAGGCCAAGAAACTACTATGAAAACAATCGCAACTCCCTCTTTTGTTCATTCTTTTCGCTTTCTTCCACAAAAAAAGTTTTGACTCTCCCCCTCCCCCTCGCTTTCCGCTATGTTTGCCATCATCCTACCCTCTTACGGAAACGTGTTTCCATCCTCCGCCCTTTTTTTGCTGATATCGCATAAGCCTGTAAGGCCGGCTGCAGCCACAATACGGTCCGGTGAATGGCCACCAACCAGTAACACCAGCCCACCCCCATCCCTTCAAAATTCAACACATCACCCCCAAATTCTGGATCGAAAACCGCAAAATTTCCAACATGGTTAACCAAAAGTTTCCCCGCTCCGTCATTGGCTCGAGCACCCCATCTTGCGCGCGGTGTCATCAAGGTCGCCCGATCACTATCTGTGCCGTTCCCCCCATTTTCCTCTCTACTAATAATCTTTTTTTGACTTCCGGCTGTTGAGCAAAAGTTATCCAGAATCGAACCACTTTAGCCGAATCTCCCACGGTCGCGCGACCGGTATCGGGGAATTTTTTTTTGCGGGCGGAGTTGAATCCAATTTCAGAAATTTATCTTCTCTCGAGAGTTTCGAACTGATTCTTATCCTTGGATTTCTTACCGTATTCTAGTGGAACCGGTGATGCCCACCTAGGCGATGTTCTCCAGAAAAGGGAGCGAGCGAAGGCTCGTGCGGTCGCGCCGGTGCAAGTCTTGTAAATTGGTTTTTAGGGAATTATGGGTAAACTTGTTGTTTAGTTATTCGCCAAGGATCGATGGAGGGATTTGACAAAAAGAAGAAGACTGATGAAGGTGATCATCGGAAGAAGATTAAGAACAATATGATCAGCCATTTGGGTGAGTATTTTTGCTGGATCTTCGAAAAAGATACCCCTACACTCTCAGATTCAGATATCACACAATTAGATAGCTCTCAAAAAACAAGGAAAAAAAGCGGGTTTTGTTTGATCTGAGGAAGAAAATTAACACTTGAACCAAGCTAAGGGTTTTGGCACGTCCTGTAATTCTTCGACTTATCATGCCTTTTTCAAGTTAAAAACTAGTTTTTGCGTGGTTTCCCCACCTCACAACTATTCCATTTCTGTACAGTCACCACAGACCATCTGGGGGATTTGTACTCTCCCGTCCGAGCTCTGACCAGTTTAAGCGTCCTTAGCCATCCCCCACCTACTGCCAGCTGAGTTTTTAAACAATTCATCCCGACAGCCAGGTGGCCTTCGGCTCAGTTCCAATACCAAAACCGACCACAGCCAAGAGGGAGAATGGAATGGAATGGGTTGAGGATTGCAAGGGGGTTCTCCCAGGACGCATGCGGGCCGTTCGAATTGGGGCTCGGCGTGCCTAGTCAAATCATTCGTTCCTCAAGGCCGCGCGCATGGGGGCGCCTGGCTGCGCGCCGCTGGCCGTTGAGTGGATTAACACACTAAACGCGTTCTAATCGGGCGCGAAGAATCGAAGGAGTTTCCTGGCCTTGCGGTCAAGGAGCGAATTTTTTTGGACGCTGAGCACCTAACATTGGGATGGGATCAAGAGAATACGAAAATTATGAAGAAATTGTGACCCGTAATCGGAGCACAGAATTGCTAGAGTTTAAACC
Organism: Mesorhabditis sp. LJ9110; assembly: GCA_038088335.1. Classification (NCBI taxonomy): domain Eukaryota; kingdom Metazoa; phylum Nematoda; class Chromadorea; order Rhabditida; family Rhabditidae; genus Mesorhabditis; species Mesorhabditis sp. LJ9110. Next base: position 522,281 of record JBBGBA010000014.1, on the reverse strand, counting down.
CAATTAAAATAGATTTTTAGGTGGACTGCTTGCTGTCGAAGGAAATGATGCAAATGCCCTTCGCGTTGTGCTCAGCAAAAATGCCTTTGATGTCAACGCAAAATTGTCAAATTGCCTCTACGCCGAGTACAAGTAGGCTTTTGAGATCCGAAATAAAGAAATATATAAAGTCAACTAAAGCTTAAAAGATTCTAAAAACAGCTTCTGGCTTTTCGTGTTTTCCGCTGAACGATTTAGGAGCCAGCGCTCCTGTATGTTTGTTTGAAAAAGTCAGCCAAAACAATATCAAAACGACAAAAACTTAATAAATATCTAACGATATATATTAAGAGCAAAATGGACCCTCCTTGATGTCGCCCTCCTGCTCGGCCATCGTGAATGCGCAGAGCTGCTGATCACCAACGGTGCCCAAGAGAACATCCTCAGTAAGCAAACGTGTCATTTATTTTGTCAAATGTATTGGCTACGATCGCCCCCTTACTCAACCGCGTTCAGTCACATGTCACTGAAACACTTTTCTGTCCCCGTTCTCCTAGAATTTTTGATTTTGCTAACTGCCTACTTGACTATCTAAAAATGCATAAGCGGCGAAATTCCTCTGGTCATTTGACGCGTAATGTACGGACCCGATCTATGCGTCGGGTTACAACGGCTGTTCATTTTATGTTGGAAACAGCTTCCTCTGGATTTCAGAGGGGTGGGTGACAATTTGGGGTCATAGATGAACCTTATTTGAAGCTGCGATTTTCAGTGAACTCCTTTGCCAAACGCAGTGAAGCCGTAAAGGAAGCTGTTGATAGTACGAAAGGCAGGATGAGTGCGCTTCGGGCGGGACCACCTACGAAGGTCAGTTTTTAAAACAGAACCATTTCAATCTATTATTTATTAAACTATAATATCTATCACTTTCCTAAAATGATCTGAATAATAAAATCGAAAAAGTTAGCAATAAGAAAATGAAAATAATCCAAGCAATAAATCATGCTGCGCCGCCTGGCGAGGTGAGATAAATCTTGAAAGCAAACAGCGCAAAAATCAAAAACCAATTTTTAACAATATTTCTGAATCGTCCAGGATACCGACAAGCAACTCAAACTCCTGACAGTCCACTGTGAGCTTCTCCATAAAATGGGACACCACGTCGGAGCAGAAGTGCTCCCTGGACCCGCCGAGGATGTCGAGGTAATCCCACCTGTTCCATATCAAAATCAAGCTTTCAAGGCGCAAGTAACCGGGCCTTACGAAGTTACCGTATACTTCCATGCACCCTCCAACCCTGAGACCGCCATTGTAAAATATAAGGGTATGAAAACTTTCTCGAAGTACATCCTCCTTTAGTTGAATGGTGCGCTTCTCCGGCCTTTGACGGGCATATCGACAGCTGGGAAGAGACAAATATGACAAAACTGCCTGTCAAGATTGGAAATTTAGAAAAAGGTTTGGTTGCTCCATCGATAAATATTCGGTCTAGGAACAAAATTGAGTTTTCGGGTCTCAGCGGGGAATATTTTTGGGTATGGCCCGCCCGTTTCAGCGAATCCATCTGTTGTGATGCTTTCAAGTAAGTACCCTTAAAAATTAATGGTGATGAATGAATTATGCAGGTTGGGAAGATGTGGAGGGTCCAAAAGACGGTCGTCATGAACACATGGCTTCAATATCAGCCATCAGCGATCAAATTGATAAACATAGGAATTCATTGGTTTGGCAAAGAGGTAAAGCTCCAAAAATGGGGTTTAAAATGTAGGTTTACAGTATTCCCAAGCAACGATGCCAATGGCAAGAAACGACGTACCGGCCTAAAAGAGCTCTTCACAGCAAGCTCTAAATTTTCTAAAAACTTGCAGAGGTAAACAGAAGCTGTAAAACTTAATGTTCTCAAATTTAGGGGCTGTTACTTGGCGACTATTATTTATACGGAAGGAAAACTGGCATGTACTGTAGATGATTGTTTACCAATTATTGAAGTGGATGAAAGCATCACAACTGTGAATCGAGTAAGGCCACCTTGGTCTTTACTAAATAAGAAGAATTTTAGGACGATTTCCATTGGTTGATGAAGCTTTCGGTGTGTTGGGATCAGCTGCCAGTTTTACTTGATTATAACCAAAATGCCTATTCAAACACAAATTCGTTGAAGTATGTAACTCATTAAAAACCGAGTTATGCCCTTTTTTAGTTTCCGAGCCAAACTCATTGCGGCTGCACAATCCATGCACAGTGCGCTTGGGCTAAAAGATATCGGCCGGCTCTATCAGCAACCAATCGTGCATGAAAATTGCATATTCTTGGTAACTGTCCGATTCGTTACGGATATGTCTTATGTCCAAGTAAGCTATGGAATCTTATAGCTATATTCCTTCAAATCTTAGGCATTAACTCTACGATGGATGTCTTTTGATAAGCTGCTTCGAAAGAAGACCCCCTGTACAGCACTCGATGCCCTAAACAAAAACATCGTCACCGTCATGAATTTTTTTGAAGCCTGCCAAATCTCTTTGAAGCGGTATGTTAAGCTGACCACATTCTAAGGATTTATTTTTGTAGTGGACTTTACCTCGGATATTTAAAACTACAATCGGCGATAAATTGCGCCAGAGTGGTGGTCCCTGATTCGCTACCTACCGTACTACCATTCGTAAAAGTACGCGACAATCCACATGTGACGGAAGAAGAATGGAATTGGATAAAGGTATATACAGCTCTTAAATTATCATATTTTTTCTTTAGGCAATCGATCAAAACGAAGCCATCGACCCAAGCGAGTTCCAAAAAACAATGCACAGCCAATTATGCAATGCATCCAACGCATTATTGCAAGATTTGGATGTGGATCCGGATTTGGTGCCCGGGCATCGATTGTATCGGGCTGAAGTTTTGCAGCCGCATGCTGATGTCTCTATTATTTTAGTGAGTCCTCTACCAAAAATCATGATTCTTTTTAGTTGCTCCCAAAACCGGAAGAAGTCTGCGCTGCTCCCACGGGCTCTCCAGGGCATGGTGAATTTGTCGAATCTCGACGGGGCTGCTACAGCCTGCCGATTCCGGTTTTTGAAATTGGTAATATTAAGTTTTTGTATACATATTTTTTTAGCTCATTTGGGAACTTATCAACCCGAGTTTTTGGCCCTCTACTGTCGACTTTCGATATTTGTTGAATATTTTATGATGGTAGGCCCAATCTATATTTTATTATTTACTATTTCTTCTTTTAGATCAGCCAACATGAGCAACGAAAAAGCATGCTTGAAAACGACGCTAAAGTCTACCAAAAGCAATACGAAGTCCTTGCCGGTTTTCAGGTCAGCAAACCCCCTTTCCAGCCAGAGCACCATTCACTCATTTTCCAGTAGCATCCGTAGTTGGTGTTCGCCCGAAATCTCGGAGTCACTTAATCCCATTTCCTGATTATCCATAGAACCTCCAACCTTTTGCCGACATTTGCCATTTCTCTCTCCACAAGAGTAAAGCGATTAAAAAATGTACCCAGCCATACCTTGTAGTAAATGATGTAGTTTGAGACACCTTGACAAGGTCAGTGTTTAGAAATCATTGGAGGATGTGTGGAAGAATGCGCGATGGATTAGTCGAATCGCGTCAACGGCCAGGGACAAGAATAGTACACATATGGCCGTGCCGTTGTGTCGCTTGATGGCACCTCTACATGCTGGATCAAGTGAAGATGTGGCTGATGTTGGGTATCATAGTGATCAGGTTAGGGACGCAAATCAAGGTTGGAAATTGAAAATTATTATAGAGCACCGACAAAACGGATTGTGATCGACCCGTTGCTCGTGTTCGCCCACAGTCTCATGCTGGATCCCCTAGAATTGGGGCAAAAATTCTCGATATCGAACCACTACAACTTTCCCGAAATCGCCCATCAACCATCCAGCCAGTCACCTCAAGCACCGTTTGTAAAGTGCCGGGCTCCCCAGGCTCTCACTCACTAGACTCGAGAAAGGTTGTGGAATGGTTTTGGAAATTTATTGTGTAGTTTATTTTAGCACATCCCATCAAGTTGTCACATCAAAATCTTCGCAGCCTATGACTGTGGCTTGCCGGAAGGGACATCAGTTCGATTGTCAATTTCTCCAAACACGACTAGCATGGAAGTCGTCTCCTACGTCGTGGAGCAATTAGCCAAGGTGGTGCTAAATAATGATTATTCTGGGACTAGCGTGCGTGGATGACGTTAAATCATTTAGGCGGCTGCAAAAGTCAAGAGGCTTGATGACGTGGATCTGCCGGATGCGAATGATTTTTGTCTTGCATCGGTTGTGGGGGCGAAAGAAAAACGATTAAAGGTATCGAATTTGCATAATTTCGAAATTAATGCAATTCATATAGGAAGACCACCCAGTTTTACGGCTTCAGCCACCATGGTCAAAAGGAAAACTGTTCGTGCGGCGGAAGGATACAATCCTCGCCGCCATCTACTACGGAAATGAATCCTACGTGTGAATATTATTTATATATCTAAGATACCCCTAAACGTGCCCATCTGCATTTACATTTCCATATTACAAATCACCATTTCGGTATATTTCTATATCTCCCGCAACCAACTAACCAAACGATACGAGGTAACTAGCTTTATGAGTGTGATGTATAAAATTGCCCGACGCACACATTCCCATCATTTATTTATTCGAATTATATCAATATAGAATGTTTTTTTTGTTCCGAATAAAGCTAAACGTTTACGGCGTGCAGGGGAGGATGAGAGGGGGTGAGACTGGTGGTGTATATAAAGGGGCTGAGGGTGGCAACTGGGGTCATTAACACGGGCAATTCACACACGATAAAATGGGGGAATATATCGTAAGAATAGCTTTAGAAATCTGCTAAGAAGGGGGAAAAGCCGATCGCTTCAAAAAGAGGGAGGGGTGACTCGACCAATCCATATTCCACACCTGGAAACAGACCAATGGGGGGTTTTTGGCGCCCGAGTATCGGTTCTTTGAAAATTACTATAAGGAAAATATTATACGGGGGAGTTCTGCTGGGGGGATGAGACGACGGTTACTACATGGGTCTGCAAATTTGGGTATGAACCGGGGTACCCCATTACGGGAGAGGGCAACAATCGAATTTATGGGGGAGATGGTGGACCACCGTTTTTTGGCTAGATGTAAAAATGGGCCACATATGACTAGTGCATAAGCGCGCGGGGGGTAGGGGCCGACATTTTGCAAAACAAAGACAAAATATATCCGAGACAATTTCAATGGCGATCAAGATGAGAAGAATTCGATACACTACCATTTTTCGTGGACAAAACGGTGGAGGGTGTTGAATTTTATAAATTTTATAAAGCTACTATAAGGAGGGCGTGTATGAGTCGGAATAGGCATGTACAAGAGTGCACAATAACTTATTTCAAGACTATTTTAGGGTGGGGGGCATTTGGCGGCTGCTGTCTTCTGGGCAAAGCTCCTCCTTCAAAGAGCGCCGGATAACGTTACGGAACAAAACAAAAAAGTGTACTCGCGCTGGGTAGGGTGTGTGTCTGTGTGTTGGGTTGACGAAACGGGCAAGAATAGGTACTAGAGGGTGCTGCTGTGGTGGTGCTGGATAGATGAGCGAGCAAATGAGGGGTTGTGGATAGATAGGGTCTTTCGGGGAAAAATAAACACATATATAGGAGGGACGCTCATCTATGCCGAGCTGAAGTAATGAGGTTGGGGGCATTTTATGTCATCAGCTTGACGTAGGAGTTGTAGTTGGAGACGTCCCGTTTCAGGATCTCGCGTACCGGTCCCATAACCCGCTCAAACCGCGCCCGGTCTAGCTTTACGCATTTTAGCGGCGTCTTGGCGACGACGGTGGCGGCTCGCGGCCGATCGAGCAGGAGGGCAATCTCACCTAAAATTATGCATTAATGAGACGTATTTTGGTGGTTAATTGACCGTAAATGTAGCTATCAAAATACCCACCGAAGTAATCAGAAGGTCCAAGATGACCTACAACCTCAAACGGCGCATCATCACTTCGCTTTTGAAGCACATTAGCCTCGCCCTCAGCGATAATGAAGAATTCGTCTCCAGGATGCCCTTGTTCAACAACATGCGCTCCCGGCTCGAAGTTGCACGTCTCGAGGGCGTCCGCAACGTTGGCGCGCTCCCACTTGTCCAAGTCAGCTGAAAATTGGGCATTCAACGCGTTACAGAAAGTGTTTGCGATTTCTGGTTCCGCAACAAGAATGAAAAACCAACCAAGGATCTGAACCTTCGACAGGAACTCGTCATATCGCTTGCGCTTCTTGATCGTCGATCCCATAAGAATTCGGCGGTACGAGATTCGGTCGATGGCCCACAGGAAGACGTCAGACTAAAAGAAGAATTTCTCTTAGACTCTCGGACGCCGCAAATTACCTTCGCCTTGACGGTGGCTGCTCGGGGAGTTCCATAAATAAGGGCCAATTCTCCAAATGAACCACCATCACCAATCGAGAGCACGTGCTCGTTGTTCACGTAGACGTCAACTTCCTGAACATAATAAAAATAGATTGACGTGGCGTAGCGATAGTTTTCTGGAGAAATCTTCGATTTGAAAGCCACTTACTCCCTTGTCGATGACGTAGAAGTTATCTCCATCTTCTCCCTGCTCAATAATTGTGTCACCGGCCTTCTTCTCGACTGGGAACATAGCATCGAACATCGTCTATATAAAAATTATCAATCTTTGTAAATCCCTCCACCTTGCTCTCCTCCTCATCCAAATGTCTGAACAACAAATTCTTCTTGAGGATCGACTCGAGCGATTGGCGCGTTGCTTCATCTTTCGGTATCACAATCTGAATCTGCTCCTTTTTTATAAATTTAGCTTCATTCTAACATTTCTCGAATGTACAATCCTCTAAAACCGTTTTCGCATGCACGCCGAGGCGCTGATTCAAGAGTTTTCGCGTTGCTCGCAAAATATTTTGGCTCGGGCTTGCCGAAGCGAAACGCGTGATTCGGGAGAATCACTCGTTGGGTAACGTCGAAAATTCACGAAACGCTTTTGACGAACGAAAACAGAACCTTAAAGCCCGATTACCTTTTCATAATTTTCCTCCTGATCAGGCTGCATGACTTCGGCAGAGACACCGGGTCTTCTGCCACGAGCCGCTGGTTTCGGGGCCTCATCCATGACCTCGTCTTCGTCATTGTTCTCCTGCTTGCCAGCCTCCTAAAAACAAAAGAGTAAACTCTGCTATGCACCGTTTTCCTGTTTAATTGCTGGGCCCCTGACTTAATCGATTCCCGCAAGGGGTGGTTTGGCGTTTTTCGGAACTAGGGGGGTTATGTTGTGGAGAATGGGGAGAGTGTGGGTAGAGGAGGAGGAAAGTGGCCTTTGCTAAGGGAAATCAATTCCGGCTCCAGGCCGCCCATCCCGGTCGCGTCTCCGCTCTCGAAAAGGGTTAGCTAGGGCGGGAAAACACATTTGCGGCAGGGGCGAATGGGGCACGGGGCGGTGGGAATGAATGATTCGCCTGTCAAGAGGTCCATTGGGTATGCTGAAAGGAAAGGAGGTGCTTGTTGAAAGGGTATTTGGTTGTGGCGGCGTGTGGGGTGTAGATTAACGGGGTGGCGCTGGCGGTGGGTTTGGAATGGGTTTGAGTGTTGCGGTTAGTTTGTAACAAACAAGCTGCCTTTTGCCTCGATGAAAGAATGGGTTTCAGATTAAAAAGTCTCGATTTAAATCAACCATTCAATACGCTTCACCCCTACAACCTAAAACCCCACCAACGGAACAATCGGCGTCATCTATCCAAGCAATTCAAACCCCCAACGAAAACCGTCTGAGGCCTTGAAGAGGAAGTGAAGTGGGTAGATGTGGGAGTATGACAAGGTGAGGGAAAACGTTCCCGATGGGTTGACTCGATCGGGGCGGAACGGAAGACAGCTGGTTCATCCTTGGGCCCTCCGTCGGTCAATTGGGAGGTGTGCTGCCACAGGAAAACAAAGTAATGCGTCGTCGAACCGGGCGACTGCAGCATTTTTCCGGGCAAGGCCCCCTAACCGGCCACTTGTCGGGCCCTGTGTGTTTGGGGGGCTTTTCGGTTGCATGACCCCGGTGGAGCAAGGCTCGACTGCCGTCACACATCTGGGATGGCTTGTGGCTGTGCAAAGGAGTGGGACTGACGCTTCCTAGGGGGGTCTGAGGGGGCTAGTGGAGGTCCAATGACGTAGTCGGCTTTGATCGGTGCCGGTCATTAGGGTCAGCGGGGGGTATAGGAGGGCTGTCGATGATTTCACAATGGTTTTTTGGAGGGGAGAAAGGCAGGGCGATGTTCCTAATGTTTTAAGATAGCATGGCGCTAAAAACACCGCGAAAACAAATACTTAGCAAAAAATTTGACCGTGAAAGCTTTCTGAAGTGAAAAATGAGCTGTAATATCAATTTACAGTTGTGTTAAGAACGGGTAATAGGTTTTTATGAAACCTTTAAATCCTCGGGATTACCTGAAGATATATCAAACCTTAAAAAAGCTTTAAAAAGTATAGCAATTAAAATCAACCTCACAATCAGGCATCTTGTTGCTCCCAGCCCGCACCCAAAACTGCCCAAATACATCATCAGCTACTCCTCCAAAACCCCCCATTTTCCACCTCATTACCCTTAAATTGAGCGCGCCAACCCAACTTTTTAGCGGCTGGAAGACCAGCCCCGTGCTCCCTTCCTACCTTCAACCCCTCGCTGCTGCTGCCCTTTGCACTGGTCGCAATCAACTTTATACCCTGGGACAATCGACTAGCCCACGCAGCCCGGTTCCGCTTATTCAAATTCCATCGTTCAGCCGCAACTCACACGCTTTGTGCCCCCTTGCAAAGTCACTCGGTTCCCAAATCCGTGCCTGGGTCTGATGGGCCGCTCGCCGCCCCTCCCGCCCGTCCGCCCGTATTTATGCGCATTTTGATTCTGGCCAGCCATTCCGAACCACGCGCCGCGCGCGCCTCCGCTCTTCCCTGACTCTCAACCGACACATTGATTCGACCATGTGTGTGTGTAAATGGGGGGCTCGAATGGGACGGAATTGTGGGTGGCGAACCCTCTTTAGATCCCTCCTACGAATGCCAACAATCCAATCCATCAACGTGGTGGCCCCCTCTTGTGTGTGGATGGGTAGAAAAGGGCACACAACGCGCTCGTCGTGGCAAATTTTTTGCAGGCATTCAGCCAAAAAGCCTTGGGCGGGGATCGAAAGAGAGTGGGACTCGTTGATGAGATGGGGGATTCTGATGAATTGGCTTGTCGACGGGGGGACAGCAAAGCCGCGGCGGGATAAACCGGCATTTCCGGAAATGCCTTTTGAAGGATTGATTTTTTCGCCCCTCCCCGTGCACATGTGGTTCAAATCGGTCGGGGTGAACATGTGCAGCGGATACCGAGGTTGAGTAGAGGAATAAGGGGGGAAGGGGAACATACGCACACAGACAGACACACACACAACAAGGGGCACCACTGCCTATTGCAGCTGCGATAAACCGGTAGCGAGAAATTGGAAAGCATTGATTACCGAAGCGACGCCATTGATCCGAGGCGCCTATGGAAATTCTATAGTAGTTCTACCAGAAAAGTCAAAAGATTACTTGCTTCCTGGACAAACAATCGAGAAAACGAAAGTGAAACCTAATACTTCTCCTGAGAGGCATGTGGGGAACGGCTTGCCCGGTCCAAAAAATGAGCATCAGCTTTTCAGGTTCAAAAAGACCAGGCAAGCCTCAGGAAAAGAGATTCGTAAAATAATATAGCCCAAAAATAAGACCCTACGACCCCCGCCAAGACCTACCGCTATCCATGGCTCATAAGTGAGGTAGAAACAGCGATTGCTAGGCCGGATAATGTTAGGGCTTATCGGGCAAAGAAACGGGAGCATGTGGAGAATTGCGCAGCGGAATCAATTTGGAGAACGAGGAGCAGAGGGACCCGGTGGATGGAGGGCACAGAAGGGGGATTAAAGAGGGAGATGAGGGGGGGGGGGGGGACGGGGAAGGGAATATTTTTTCCATGAATCTGAAGATGGGGGGAAGGTGCGCACCTGGAGCGGCTTTTTAGGAGCCGGAGCAGCGGCGGGCTCAGGGGGTGGGGGCCCCTGTTCCGGGGCCGGCTGCTGCTGCTGTTGGCGTCTTCTAGTAAGTCGTTGGCCCATTTTTTCGCATCAGGAGCAATTCATGAGAATAAATGGTATTTGATGATGGGGGGAACGGTTTCAGAGTCGCAAGCGTCGTCCCTGGCCTGGTCGTGGCTATAGAGGGGAGCGAGGGCTCTGGCCATACATCACGCGCTGGCTGCCCCTCCCCCTCTACCGCCCCTTCTCCATCGACACCCCATGGCTGACCCCCTATCCCTCTCCATTTCACCACTCTTTCCATTCTTTCTCGTCATCTGGCTGGCCTCTGTTTCTTCTCCTCCTCATCCTCCTCCTCCTCCCTAAAGCCCAAATGCTCGGCCTCAGCCCCTGGGGCTCAGCCGGACCCACCCCGAGGACCTCCCCTTAACCCTGAAGCCTCTTTCCAAAGCCCAAGCTTTCTCGAAACCCACACACGGCCTCCCCACGCCACAATCACACACACCGCCTAATGAGCCCCTCAACACCCGTCCCAGTGTGCCGTCGTCGTCTTCTGGATGTGGGGGGAAGGGGAGAGCATGCAATGTCTCCTACGATCCTGAAGAGCTTCTTCAAGATACCAGGGAAGCTGTTGATCTACGCTGGTTCGCGTCCGTCATTCCGAAAAATGGGAGAAGGTGAAGCGATGGATTTCGCCGCAAAAACAGGCAAGAACAGGGAGCTATTTCAAGTCGCCTGAGCCAGAGTGAAAGTAACTTTAAGATCAAACATCATATTTATCATTTCTACAACAGTAGGTATCCAAAAAACATGGTAAATTCATAAGTAGCTTCTTAGAATAAATAATGCGATTAAGAATTTGTAGAGAACAACCATTCTAATGTGGAAAGCATTTTTCAAAAGCCTTTACTTAACTTTTTCCCCCAAATAACACCATTCCGTCGCCAGTAGTTATAAATAAGTACACAATCAACGACTGCTGCGTTGCCTAGCACAGGAAATCCAATAGCCAGACCTTTACACGCATGGGCTATCAAAGACAAATCTACTTAACTTTAGGAGCGAGCCAAGGGCTTCTGCAACATTCAGAATGTCAAGAGAAAAGGCATAAGAAAGAAAAAAAATGGCTTACAGCTATATACCGTTGATACATAACCACCATCAGCTTCCTAGCAGGCCTCGGGCACGGATTTATAGACCAGAAAAAGCCTGTCCGCTTCTCTTCCACCTCTTTCGAAAGATGGATGAATACGCGCCGGGCGAATATGATTGGACCGCAAAAATATTAGCCGTTTTTCAGCCGACACAGCGCAAAACCCGCGACGACGTGTTTTGAGATCGATCCTTCCCCACGGTTTTTTTTCCGCTGGCCGACCGAATATGTAATTCGATTGAATCCGCTGGGGCGACCCCCTAGGCAGACGGAGAGGGGGACAGCTGAATTTCTATGGGCAGAATCTGAACAGCAGGCCGGGAAGGGTGGAAAAATCGCTGGGTGTGCCAGGCCCGGGCTGATGCGGTCGTGAAACGGGGTTTAGTTTCGGAATTGCTGGGGCTGCCTTTTAGAGCGGGGGCAGCGCGAGTTGTTGGGGGAGTGCAATGCCAGCGGGGAAGGCAAGAAGAAGAAGAAGACAAAACGTTTCTTTGGAGGGGAAATTCAGAAGCGAAGGGCTGGGCAAACATTTCACACGGAAATGTAGTCGTTTTGTGGTCTCTAGAGATGGGTACTTCGGGTTGAGCCAAAAATGACGTAGGGATTGTGATATGGGGTTACGAAAATGTAAAAGAAGATACCAACCTGTGAGCGCTGTTCGTTTAGCTTGTCGAAGTGGTCTTTGAGGAAGAGCACTGGGTTTTCCGGTTTGTGAATGCAGAGGGCAACGATGGCATCCTGAAAATTAAGATTTTAACAAGCTAGAAATTTTTTCACGTTAAGTTGTGCTCCTTATTCGAGTTTTTATCCCTCTATTCCTTTATAACAGCCTTATCTTACGCGTCTACCTTATTTGTAGGCATTTACTATCGCTAAAATAAGAAAAATGATACTATGGCCATATCACTACGTCAAATTCCAATCAACCGGTCTCACCCCCGAAAATACGATGATACACCTCTTCTACCCCGCCGCAAAATGATTCAACTTCCATTCACCATGAATATTTTGACTGAAACACAATCCCCCTCCCACTCCAACAAACCTTGACTAGCTGCTGTATATTGTGCCGCTGTACGTAGGCTTGGCACTGAGCGAGTTGGGCTTCTTCGTTCCCGCCCGGCATCCCAGCAGGAGTTTGCGGCAAACTGAAAATGTCTTTTGTTACAAAGAACCGTCAACGAGCGGAAGCAAAAGAAGACATCAAAATGGAAATCCTCGGCCAAATGAAATGGCCAGCGGCTCTGTTTTTAAAATGACCACCCTTCCGGCGGGTGAAATTGCCGGTTGTCTCGGGCTGAAAGATTGGCGGCTTAGAATTCATGCAGCAGAGAACGGGGTGGGGTGGAATAGAATGGGAGAGGTAGAAGGTGTGATTATATTTTGAAGAAACTTGCGAAACATTGAAACAATAAAAGGATCTAAGAAAATGGGCGGGTTCAAAGTAATATTAGTTCCTGTCTGCTGGGAACTCCAAAAGGGTTTTCACACTGGAGCCGCAGATTGTCAACTCAAATTACCGGAAATTTAGTGTCGAGCTAGAGGCGTTGCTAGATAATTTCCAGGTGCGATAATTGGCGAGCAGCCACGGAAATTGGCCCAGGGATTTTGAGAAAGACGGATGCGCCGCTAGGTATTAATTGTTGTGTGACGGAGTTGAGAGCATTGACTGCAAATGGGAAATGGGGGCCCAATGAGGGGGAGAGTATGGCCCAACCGGGGGAGGAGAGCAGAACCCGAGCTATTTCGTGTGACGCCGCCGGCAATAATCCGGGGAAAGCCGTCTTATCTCTAGTCCAAGTGGCGAGAATGGCTCGGAAGCACTGGGTTAAAAAAAATTTCCGGGGATTTCGCCGGTGAAAATCTGGGGAAATCCGAGCGCGAGGTGTTGGAGGGGAAGATAATTAACTAATGGAGTCCGAACTGTGGATTTTGACACTTTGAAAAGCATTAATGGTAAATATCAAGGATGAGCGGACTTACTGTCCTTCTGCCCCCCCGCGGAAGCTAATACCTCAAAAATGATGATTCTCGTTATTTCTCTTCCCAATTGCCCTTCCTTCAATTCACCCCAAAATTATGCGATCCAACTGGAATACCCGAAATTGGCCCTTTGCAGCGACCCCTTAGGACCCTCCCCTCTCCTCCAAGCGACCAGACCAAAATGCAAATTTTATTAGCCACCACCGCTGGCCTAAAATTGGCTCGTTGAAATGCCGGTCGGGCTCTGACCGATTTATTGGCCCCTATTGAACGGCCGAGTGAATGCAACGAGCAGACAGTCAAATTTGAAGAATATAAAAAGTGATCGCGTAAAATTGTGTCGATACGCCATGAAAATGCACTGGCGCGGAACGGAACGGGGCGTGACGTAGGGCTTAAAAAGCCAGCCTCGTAATGTGGTGATAAGGGTTTGGAGTTCCTCCCTTTTCGCGTCAAAATACTAATATGCAGCCGGTTTTCAAAAAAAAACGATGAAAAAAATGTGGAAAGAATCCCTGCGGAAGGTGTTGATTCCCTTGCGCGGTCAAGTGGAGAACGCGCCGTTGAGCCGGAGGAGGGGGATGGAGGAGAAGCTGCCTAACAAAATTTCGGGGAGGGCCTTTTTGGCTGAGACGGAGCAAGGAGGGCCCCCGGGGGTGGATGGGGGGATGCATTCAAGAAAAATTCGGTGCAACGGGGGGAGTCGGGGAAGGGGTTGGAGAAGGGATGGAAACCTTGAAAAACAGACAGCTTGACGGAATTCGGAGTCGAGCGGGGGGTCGACGAAGCGAGAACGGGGTATGCAAGGGTTGTGGGGTCCTAGAAAGAGCAGAAGAAGCCGAAGGCCTTCTCGGGTCACTCACCAAACGTTTGACCACACGCACGCGCGCCCGAACCCCACACAGCTACGTCATCAGCATGGCGGCAAATAATTGTGAATAACGACAAACAGAGAGTTTGGTGGTTTGGAAAGCGTATTCGGGATTTTATAGTGGGCCAATGTCGAACAGAGTTGCGCGCGTGGCCGAGATTTTTAGGAAAGTCTAGTTTTAATAGATATAGTAATCGTTTTATCAAAGTCTGAGTTGTCGGCAGTTGGTCTCGGCGATTTTACCAGCTAATAAGGTTGATTGCCGTTCTAAAACACATTTTCCTGATAATCCAGGTTCGGAACAACCCCACGAAAATGTGCACGCAAATATAACACGTACAAACATTCTTAGATAGTTTGCTTCACGTACGTACGTTCACGTTTGCTTGAAATAGTTTTTCGCGTTAAATTTCTTGCCCTAAGATTCCAAGCCTGCTGCTAAAAACCCATGATAACACAACCATGAATCAATAACATATTCCCAAAACTTCGAAAAAAATCAATAATGGTCCACATTTTTTATTTAAACCCATAGAAGCAAAAAAAAAAACTTTACACCGGTTCGAAAAATACGGATATAATCCCCCGATTACGCCCTAACGGCCTTTTATCATTTGTTTTCTTCATTGCCCCCGCCTTTTTCCCCTAAAGTGGGCCATTCATTATTGGGCATTGAACAAAAAGAGAGTAGATTTGGATTAGTGGATAGACGAATGGCAAAGCATCCGGCTTCCCTGCTGCAATCACCGCTATGTATTTTTTCCATAAATTTCGGCCAATTCGGAGATTAAAGAAATCCGGGGTGGCATTTCGAAATGAGCGAGTGCAAATCGAAAGTGGCAGGGGCATCTAATCTCGTGGGTTGCTGACGGGGTGAGTGAAGGCGAGGGGAGGAGGTGGATTGTTCTCCGTTGTCAAACGTGGGTAATTTCCGGTGTGGCAGGGCAGCCCCTGTTCTTCCGAAAAGAGGCTAGTAGAGGGGATGGCACGGGAATGGTTTTGCGGGTCTCCTGGAGAAACCTAACGCGTGACTAGGTGATGTAAAAGGGTTTCTTTGGATATCTCAAAGAAGTGTTAGACGGGTATAAAGATATTTTGAAAAAAGGGGCATTAAGATATTGGATAAACAATGACAAAGGTGATGGTAAATAATTCTGACCAAATGTTTGCATCCGGTACGAGAGAAAAACGATTCAGAACTGGTTTCTGGCATGCTGCCAGCCGTGTCTATGTGTTTTGGATGAAAAATCAACCACCAGGAGTCAAAAAAACAGTCCGCGAATCAAGAAGGAACGAAAAAAATCAAGAAGTTGTAAATTAAGGGGAGATAAGATAGCGTATGCAAGAGAGAAAGTGTGTATCCCAAAAACCCTAAAACCAAACAGTATTGCTGCGTGATTTTGCTAAGCAAGCATGATCACTAGAAACTAATCAGGACAGCCGTTCTTAATATATCTCAGACAAGCACAGGCAACCTCCTCCCCCAATCAGCTTCCCCAGCTGAGGGGGACAACTGACATTGGCCCTTCGCGAGTCCTCTTCCCCTTCCCTCCTTGGTCCAATCCCCCCAAGAGCTTTGCATAAAAATACCCCTGTCCTCTCCCCCTCCTCCTCCTCTTCCCCTCCATCTCGAACCCTCAGCGCCCTATTTCTCAAAACAATCCCGTTGATGGCCGTAATCGAATTCCGGAGACCCCGTCCTTCCCGTCCATCTGTCCCCGCATTCGTGTCCCATCCAGGCCTCACAGAGACCCCCTAAAAATGCGGAGAATATTTGAAACACAAGGTCGTGTCAACCCCCCGAGACACATTCATCAACAAACATGATCTCTTCGAAAAACGACCCGGAATGCAGATTGGAATAATGGCGGCGACACCCCGGAAAAAGCCGCGCCGCCTTTTTCTTAGCCGGGCCGAATAATGACCGGAAGACGACCATTTTCTCCCTGAGAACCGAAAACAGAAAAAATTCGGCAATGAGGGCTCAACGCGAACTGGGAGGGAATAATATTTTCCCGGAACGTTCCCCCGACCAGTGAAAAGGCATAGAATGTGACGAGTCATGGGAGCCCGGATCCAAAAATTTGAGCCACGCAATGTGGCTGGGGGATTGAAGATGAATATTTTAGAGAAAACCTGTGGATAAGAAAAATAACCAAGAATTGAGACCAAGCTCATTGAAAGCAGGTGTTTTAGGATGACTGAATCTTAATGGAAATGGGGATTTTAATTGGTAATGTCGCCAGATGCGCTGAAACTTCTAGTGAATGGTAATACCGCCAATTTTCAAAAAAAAAAGAGGTGAGGAGTGTTTTCTCTAGTTTTTATTACGCAGCACACAGCTCCTCTTCTATAATGCGCGAGTCTCGCCTTTCATCGAATCTCACCAATTTTTGATGTGCCGTTTCCGGAACGAACTAACCGCGACTTGGAGAGAAAGAGGGCTGCTCGACACACAACATGAGTCGCAAAAGTGTAAACGAGGCTTGGTGATCGCCCAAAGTGTGTGTGGCCGATGAGAAATCGATATGTGATAGCCCAAACCGCCCTCCAGGTCCCGCAAACCACATTTCCGGCAAAAAAAATACTTTCTCAAACAATCACCCCCACACCCAGTTCCCACCGGATATTGTTCCCCTTTCCCAAAGGTGCTAGGTGATTCCTATTCCTAGCCAAGCCTGGGGGAGAGTCCACCTCTTGGTCGATTCAAATGCCCAGTTGGAAGAGTTTAAAGTCCGGGCAGAGATCGTGTCCAACACAGCACATTCCCTCCTTTCCCCCAGCCCCTCCACCGCCTTTCGCATCCAAAAAAATGTTTTCGCAAAAGCCAATAATTCTTGCAAGGGTTGAAAGCAGAAATCGCCGGACGACGACCTCCTGCTGCAAGTCGAGCAAATATGAGGGCTGAAGGACGGGATGGGACCCGGATAATTCGTGCCCCTTCAAAGTTTACATTTCCAACCTCCACAGCCGCGAACACCAAGCAAACGAGCCGGCAGAAAAAATTGGGAGAGCTTTTGAGGAATCGGGGGGACGGATGGGAGGCAAAATGTTGACGTTGTAAGTTCAAAGACTTCAAATGTCGGAGGGTTCGGATACCAAGCTCGGATGAAAAAAAGAGCTTCGAACCACATGGAGAGCAACAAACCGGATTAAATGTTCAATTAGAAAAGAAGAGGGGGCTCACGTGAGCTGGAGAGGGATATCGGATGGTGGGTGAGCGCTCTAGTCCAGACTCGGAAACCCCCGGGTTTTTTGGCCGGAAATCGATAAGCCGGTGCAGGCGTCTTGTGGGACGGCAAGCCGATTATCATCGGTTTCCCACCAGGCGGGATCATGGTGAGAAGTGGAGGGATTTTTGGGGATGAAATGATGATATATGGGATATTGTGTCGGAAATGAGGAGCAGGCGGAGGGGAATTTAGGTGTTTCCGTTTCAGAAAAATAGGTAGGGTGTTTTTATTGCTTTGAGAGTCATGGAAAATCATGGCAATCATCATTACAACTTTTATTTGAAAAATGATAAGTGAAAAACCTGTACGGCAGGACCTTAAAGCCTTAAAAAAAAGAAAAAACCTATCAACTCCAAGCAAAAATCCAGTTCCGTGTCCAGGCTCTTCCTCCCCTCGTCCCTTCCCCCTAGGGCCTGGCCAATTCACATCCAGCAGCTCTAAGCGCTTGGGCGGACGTCGCCGCGAAGTGGCGCTGCCCCATCGATCCTTCTCCCCCTCCGCCGAGCCGCCGCTAGCGCTTTTAAGGGAATTCCTCGCGCAAAAATCTTGCTGTCGAAGCCTCTGGACTGGGCCTCATCTTCCTCCCTTCCATCTGGCCGACTCCCCCCGGTCTCCCCGTAATTTCATACGGCGAGCCGGTGATTTAGAGAGGTGGAACGAGGTGGAGTCGTCAGCCCCGAGAATGCAGTTCTGGAGCGCAAAACAACCCCGGGAATCGCGGGATGGGCTGGGGAAATTTTCAGGGTGAAATTCTAATTACTCTCGCGCGCCTTTAAATTTCCTTTCAATTTAGTGAGAGATAGAGAGGGAAAATCAAAAAGAAAGTGGAATGCTGAAAAAATAATCTCAGTAACATCAGGTTTCCGTTTAGGAAGTGGAACGAGGGATGGATTGGCTGGCAGCAGGGGGCTCGGGGTTTACGAACTTCAATCCAAGAGAAAAGAGGATTAGGAACTTCAGGCAGTTTGTCTGGAGGACTTGGATGAGATATATAAAATGGACGCGAAATTGACAAAATATATATATTGCAGCGGATTGAGTTACGCAATAAAAATTCAATTTAAGACTTTAATTTAAGCTAGCCTCGGTTAATTGCTATTATAAAGTTCTCCAACAGAACTAACATCAATAAAAGAAAGTAAAACCAAGCAAAAACAATTCTACTTATTTTACGGCACAAAGTGATGCACTTTACTCGATAAACATATGCAAAGTAGCTGCATAGCCGTGAACCTGCAAAAACAATCGATATCCGGCCCGCACTAGCCAACAGTTACCCGCGACAGCTTTACGACATGTAATTCAGACGTTTCGAGGCCCGAATTGATGGTGTGTATCGGGTGGCGAGAGAGGGAGAAAGAGAGGGTGGCGGATATGTGCCTTTAGGGCTAAAAGAGAGAGCGGGTAGGGTGGCGGCTTGAGGCCGGAGATGAGTTACAAAGAGCGGCCATGCTACAGGGCAAACGGGAGGGGGAGCCCCCGAGTAGGCGAGATAAGGCAGAGCACAGCCCCATTGGAAAAGAGGTGACGTCATAGCCCTCGGGCTGGGCCTCGTCCCATCCGCCCTCCCTCAGCCATGAACCGCACCGCTTGCACCCGCGCGTCGCGGCCCAAAAGAAAGAGGGGACCACCCAACCCGCCCCAAGTAAGACTTTGGCCGCCGCCCCTTTCAAAGGACCCACCCGGCGCCCCCAATATGGGTGCCTGGGCAACAAAGAGCCGTTTTTCTGAAGCCTGAGAATCGAGAAGGGAGAACAGTCCGCGCTTCACGCACGCGCACAACAAATCCCCACCCCCGGCCCTCATTCTGGGTCCTGGCAGCACCTGACTTTCATTATTAATCCCAACCGGAGCCCTGTTGGCCAAAGAGCGCTTGGTTCTTAGGATGCCTACGACAGTCGTCTCACGGGCGCGCAACCGATCGCCGCCGGTGAACGCTGCCAACCTTGCGGTGAGTGGGTGAGGGGGATGATCGAAGATCGTTGTTGACAGACGGGTTTCCCCAGACGGAACTTTGGGGGGCGACTGAAAATGGGGTTAAAAGTCATGCAAAAGCGGTTGGGTAACGCGTTAGATAAAAAAAACCGTTACGTATATTTAGCTGTTTTTCCCAAAAATTTTGTAAAACTATTTTTATCTTTTAGATATTTCGAGGTTTTTTCATGCTTAAATAATAAAAAAATTCTTGCTCAAAGACAACCGGAAATTAACAGTTATTCGTTGATAGGGTAGAAGCTCTGGGGTATTAATTTAATAGTAGCTTTCAGACAACGTCATTTTCGTACGATCTATTAGCATAACGCCGCTTTATGCAAATCTTTGCCTTCAACGAAAACTGCAAAATGTAGCGGTTACAACTAAAAAACCCTTGGGATTTTTCTGACAGCTACCATTCTCTAACCAAAGTCACCTTAACAATACTTCTAAAGAAAGTGTCTAGCCCCCATAATTACCCCCCGCCATATACGATTTGCTTTCTTACTTGCTTGACTTTTCCCCCCAAAAAGTTGCGCCAATTCACTCGCGGCCCCACCCTCATAGCGCCCAAAAAATAAGGGGGCTGTCCTCTTGCTTCCGCTGCCTTTTTTGGGGGCCCCCTCAAAATTGGCCACCTCCGCTTAGGATTGCACTCGGAACCGAAAGAAACGCAGTAACACAGCAGTACTTCTTGTTGGCTGGTGCAGCTCACGGATCACCAAGCTCTTAACACTACACCAATTTTTGTATCATACTTTATGCTTCCTCCAAAACACTCGCTTGCTTTAATACCTCTTAAATACAAACAATAAATTGGGGGGTTCGCCCGAGGTTTTTCATGTTGGCTATAAATTGCCATGCCCCCACAACCCTTTCTTACCCCCCAATTTTTCACCGCGCACGCAACTACCCATTTTCCCTAATGAGCAGTCCAAAACGACCCGTTCTGCACACAATTCGCCTTCAGCTTTGTAGTCACTATTTTTCACCATCCAATTTTTATGATTTCAAAATCAAAGTTCTGGCCGCTACCCCATTTCCTTCAAAGAATATGCCCGCTCATAAATTTTTAAGCGCCGAAAACAAAGGAGAGCAGACTTGTGGCTCAGCCTCAAAGTGAGTCGATGTTGACGAAAACCGCAGAAATCCTGTGACGAAGCGCAAAAAATAGAAAACAGAATATTTCCCGGAAGGGGCGAACGGGCAGCTAGGCGACCCGCGCGCTTGTCGTGGGCCTGTTTTTAACCGGCCCGCATTCTCACAAATCTCAAATTTTTCTTTGGGAATCTCTCTTTTCTGACCCGTCTATTTGCTGGTTTAGAATTATGAAGATCAAAAAAGATTTGCATCCGCTACGAGTGCAGGTGATTATTGCGGTTCATAAAAAGCTGTGTTGAAAAAGGGACCGTAACACTTTTTGGTCGTATTTCCTCTAAATTTCGCCAGACTTCTCAGGGCATTTTTGGACCCTTTTAGCTTTTCGTCTCACTGAACGTCTTTAGCCTCAAAATTCATACCAAAACCCCTCATGCCCCAAGACCCAAGGTCATTTTCGTCAGTGGCGCGTGCAATTGGCACTTGGGGCGGAAATTCCAACAGGGCCCTGGGCTCGGGAAAGCGATCCACGATGAGGGTCCACCTCCCCTCAGATGGGGCTGCGAAAAATGTGCTCGGGGGATGAAGCCTTGTCGGTCTCGTCAAGAGCATAATAAGCCTAATTTGATGCTGCGTGGGGCCGCGGGGGGCTAAAAACTGTGTTTTGGCCGCAGCTAACTCTTTCCGAACGTCTGGCTCAAAGTTATTTGCGTAACCGACAAACACTAATCCAGTATCCGGAGACATAGGGGGCTGTCAATATTTTGCTCTTCAGAACCACAACGATAATAATGTTTAGGTATAACGTAAGAAAGTGCAAGGGGAACTGGGAAAGTGCAAGAAAGCACAATATAAGGCTTCGTAGGGGGATAGTAATGGTGAAGCTTTGGGAAAGACGGGTGCAAAGATGCTGGCGGGAATGGGGTCTCATAAATCGACCAGCGTCGGCACTGATCATTTCTTTTTCATTTTTCTGTATCCGGTGGGATGGTGGCAGAGAAGGGGTCATTGAGATGAATGGGAACTATCTGTCAAGTACAAACCTCAGCAAAATGCAAACTGATGGTGATTGATCTTATAGCAGATTGGACAGATAATCTCTGGCACGGGTTTGCTAACAATACCCAGGCAAGCTAGTCATTTTTACTGTGCAATATTAAGCCCAGACAATACCAGATAGTAAAGAAATCGATAAGGGTTGGGATGTGACAAAAACTCGCCCTTCATCGCGGCCATAAAAATCCAATCTCAGGTGGTGGTACGAGTGCGGCCGATGAACGAAAAAGAGAAGGAGCGGAAACATTTCCAGTGCGTCTTTCCTGTCGACAAACAGGTTTGTTCTGCAGTATGAGGCGATGAAGTACTGGACCATTTTTTTTTTAATTTCCGGTTGGCAAAAAAGGTAGCAGATATTAGCGCATAACTGTGATAACTATAATATAAAATCTCGAAAAGCTGTCCCGGTCCAACCAGGATTTCAAAACTCCATAATTTAGAATTTTGATTTCGAAATATCCATAATTTCGAATTGTTACGACCATACAATTCCCCGAAGTCCGTTAAGCTGGTTGAGCCTACGGAAAATTTAAGGTTATGGAAGCCTAAATACCTCGAAAGTAAAAGACATTCTGATTTTCGCGCCTTCGATGGGGTATCCGTGCATTCGGGTTCCGTTAAACCATCGTCTTCCAGCGGATTCTGCTTGTCGACCCAGAAAAATACGAGAACAACATCTTACGACAAAATCGACAGCACGAACGCCAGTTCTCCTTTGACGCCGCATTTGGCCCGAACTCAAGTCAGGTAGGCTGAACAGCTTCTCTAAGCAGCTTCTCGGAGCTGCTTATCGTTACTCCGAAACAAGTTACGGCCTTCAATATCTTCCGCTCATCAAAATATAACTCTTTCGCCACTTTCCGCTCTCCGTGACTATGCAAGTTTCGGAACTTACTAGTCTGTGCTCAACAAAACTGAAATCTTGCCTCAGGCGTTCCAAAAACCGATCCCCTAACCTATGCCGACGCTTCACCGTTGCTTCCCTTTCCTTATAACCCTAAAAACATGTTTTTAAGGAAGATGTCCATGCAGCAACAACAGGTCCACTTGTTGACAGTGTCGTCGATGGATATAATGCAACGGTCTTTGCCTATGGGGCCACAGGTTCGCTGCCCCAAATTATTCATGCTGAAGCATGCAAAATGTTGCAGGTGCCGGGAAAACGTACACAATGATTGGCACCAAAGAACGGCCCGGGTTGATGACGTTGCTCACGAAAAGTTTGTATGAGAAGATTAACTTGAATGAATGCGAAGTGTTATTATCGTATTTGGTGAGGAGTTTTAGACAATATGGAGATTAAAATTTTAGGAAGTTTATAATGAAGTAATCCGGGATTTGTTAAACCCCGCCTCGGGTATCCTGGAACTTATGGAAGATGAAAAAGGAAACGTCCGAGTACCTGGTCTCGCCACTGTCAAAGCACCAAATGTAAATAGGGTTAGTTTGCTGACTATTGCATCAAACACCAACATCATCTCCAGATCATGCAAATTTTACAAGAAGGCAATCAACGTAGAACCCAGGAAGCAACGGACGCAAACAAAACGTCATCACGGAGTCATGCGCTGCTACAGGTGATCAGGATCTTCTTTTAAATTGAAATTCGGTTCAGGTATCCCTTGTCAAAAACGGATCGCAACACGGGAAATTGTTTTTGATCGATCTGGCAGGGAGCGAGAGGGCTGCGCATACAAATGTAAGGATAGAATTTTTAAAAAGGATTATAATGTACAATATTTTCAGAATCGTGGCCAAAGATTAAAGGAGGGAGCGGCTATTAACAGATCGTTACTAGCACTTGGAAATGTTATTAATTCATTAAGTTCCAGTAAGTATGCCCGTAATTAATCTGAATACCTGCATTAAATCTAGATAATAAACCCAAATATGTTAACTACCGTGATAGTAAGTTAACGAGGTTATTAAAGGATTCGCTGGGTGGCAATGCGAGAACCTGCATGATTGGTACTTTTTATGATTTCTACGGATTAGCTTAATTTAGCACATGTGACAAGCGCCAGTGGACATTATGAAGAAACTTATAACACATTAGTATATGCAAGTCGGGCAAAGAATATTAGTAATCGGGTAAGGAAAGGATTAATAAACCCCCTAAAGCTTTTTTGAAGATAACAAGAAATCGCCCGCATTCCGCTGATCAAGCCTACAACGACGCAAAATCAAGAATCGAGAAAGAATTGGACCAACGGATGACGCACGCCATTTCTTCGAATCAAAGTAAAATCATTGGAATACCCCATAATTAAGAAATTTGTAGTCGCCCAAATGGACACAGGAAAAACCACAGTACGATGGAATACCAACGTCAACCCAAACCGGATAACGTATCAAAACGCTAATTTAAGCAGTCGCCGACCGTCAGAAAACAAAAATGTATCGGTGAAGCGTATATCTTTTTTGTAAACCTGTCTTTAAGACACCACGCCAACCACAATTTTCATCGCTGTTCGGTCAATTGAAAGATCAATATTTGACGCTCAGCGATAAACAAAATAAATTACGGTGGGGGGGAAAGCTCGAAACAACGAGAGTGCATCTTTAGGGAACGCTTGCTGAAGGCAAATCAAGAGGCGTATGATGTTGAAATGTCTCGTACCTCCAAGTTGGCGATATTGGCCGCGTGGGAAAAGGCGAAGGAAGGGAATGCAAAGCCGACGACCATTGACAGCATTGATCGGCTGCAGAAGGATGTCGAAGATTTGGTTTGGAATTAATATCCGATGATTGTGTTATTTTAGGAAGAACGATTGAACGGTTTGACGGATAACCGACGAAAAATTGAACGGGCATTAAGGAAAGGGAATGATACGTAGGTTTTCTAAAGATAGTGGCTTGATAAGAAACAAAAGGTAGATCAGGAAGTAAACCCTTTCAGAGCTAAAAGCATCGAATCAAGAATGAGAGCCCTGGCAGCTACGCCCGAGCAGAGGGAGATGATTGAATTAGCTGTCAAGATGGCCCGGATAGAAGCTGAAAGTAGGGTTCCTTCTTCTACAGTATTATGTCCCCATATTTAGAAGTATCTGTCGAGAGCGATCTGGCACTACAGAATATTCTCATAAAACGAACCGACTGCTCCATGACAAAATTACAAAAATATGAAAGTGTTGCGGATAAATTGATAGAAGGAGATCTGAATGGTAAGAATATGGCAAAAAGCAGGAACAGTTTGTTTAGAAAAAGACCGTGAACAACTGGAGCACGAATATCGCATCGTGAAAAACCAATTTCACTACACGCTCGTTCCGTTGAAAAATGTGCAGCCACCAGCCTCGTGGAATTCCCAATTACTTCTTCCCAAGATCCCGGCAGCTACGTGAGTCCAAACGGATTTCCGGGGCAACAAAATTCGTTTAGAACTGATGATCTCGGGAAAACGTTTGTTGTTTCGAAGAAGAAGCGAGGCAGCATTCAATTGCCGTCAATTAGCAGTCACAACGATAGTTCTGGAGTGGATTCGAATAGTGATTCGATGAGTGAGCAATTTTAAGCACAAATCAAAGCTGCATGTGTAAATCTAGGCTACGAAAAATCAAAAATATCATTGGATTTGTGAATCTTGGTCAAATAGCCAAAGAACTACATTCAAAAACAAATCTAAAAAATTATTTCAGGCGAGACTACTCCAAGCTCACCATCGTCAGTGCACCTACCAAAAATCTAAATTACACTTTTAGAGGTTCCTGGTGTATTCGTACTCCTATATTTATTATTTTACCTCGATCAATTCAAATGGCAATAATTCCCCCCCCCCAATGATCTGCCACACTGTTTTTAATTTAAATTTATCCATCAGTCATGGCCCCTTTTGCGGTAGTAGACACCCCCTCAACATTTCGTCTTTCCACCCCCCAACAACCCCTCCGAACAATGGTGGCCAAATGTGATGAACCAGTGCGAATAAACCGTGTAGATTGTGTAAATACATTGTCATATGATTTATTCACCCGTTTAATAGGTCTATAAGGAATGAGGAGAGTCGAGATCATGAAAAAATGAAATAGGTCGGTTTTTCATGCACACCATCCGGTTCCGAAAGTTCCATTCATCCGTTCTGGATTGCCCCAGAGGTTTGTTGGCACCCGGACTGTACGCCGCATAAATTTACCGAGGTCGAGAAGTTTTTGTCGTAACCTGAAGAGAAGATTCTTCTAAATGTAGTCGACGATACCTTTTCACAACATTCGGATGGTGATGAGCTATATCAAAATTCTCACCCGGATCAACTAAAAAACCCACAATACTTTAAAACCACCATTCGAATTACCTGATATCCGAAACAATCTCACTTTATCCATTGGAAATTGTAATTTCTTATCAACATTTCCAAGAATTAACTTGAAATCGCCATCCCTAAATTTTTGTAGTAAAACTCACCAAACTGCATACCTTATCGCCGACCCATGATCAGCAATGTTATAAACAAATTGATAGCGTCTCACATGCGCTTGGCCAGTTCTAATATAATTCCATTGATTGATACCATCACCTGAAAAAACCGTTACCGTAACCCTTGCATATTCTTACCGTAAGATACCAAATCCAACCCCGCTATACCAAGCAGTGTTGCGTGATAGTCAATCACGTGAAAAATTCTAAATAAGTTTTTTTCATTTTCAATCTATTATTTTTTTTTGCTTACTCCTTTCGCACGGCAAACTCCTGAATGTAGGCCGGGGCGTGGAAAAATGTGGTTGTTCGTGTGCCGCCTTCCCACAGCGTATCCTTTTCACCCCGCAGCGGATAGTTCGACGCTCCGAATTCCACTCCGCCGCCGTTCTATCGACAAAAACATGGGTTCGAAAAAGGGTTCGGATGGGCTCACATCACTTGTAAAGATGATGATCGTGTCATCGTACATTCCAGTTTGTTTCAGGTGTGTAACGACACGACCAATTGCTTCATCCATGGCGGCTAACATGGCTGAAAAATTCTGCTGCATGTGGCGCGCATAATTTATAGGGTCAGCGGCAGGAAAATAGGATGGGTCATTAATTAAGGGGGTATTTCTGAGCTGTTTTTATGCGTATCTTGTGCAAAATTTTGCGCTAATGCCGAAATTATGTCCAAAATCTGCGAAATGATTATATTAACAAAGCTAAAAAGCGGTTAAGTGCGAAAATAGCCTGAAAGGCTCTAATTTCAAAAATTGTTAGTTTTTTGCACTGAGATATTGATGTCTTTTTAAATCTGGTCGTTTTTGAATTTTTAAAAAGGGACGGAATCCACGCACAATTCTGCATAAATTAGGTTGAGGGGTACCGTGTGGAAACTCGATTGTCACTAAAAAACTCTCCTTGGAATGCCACTCCATTAATGTGTAGATATTCTCGTCACTAAATAAAGACACCCACCGGGTTTTTGCCGCATTAATAGATACTTTTCCCCCGAAACGATTACCGATCTTTCCCCTCACAATTCCGAACTACTCATCAATCAAAATGCCACCACCCAGACTCACCGCAATATATGCGCCGTGCCGACCCCTTCTTAAATGCCAAACAGTTCCTCTCATAAACGGTCGGCACCTCAAATATCAGTCTTTAGTCTGTCTCGCCCAGGTAGAACGAACCTGAAGCGGTGGGTGCACGGATTGGAATGACAGATAGAGAAAGAATGGATCAGCCGGGTCATGTGCATCCAATAGCGAGATCGTCCGGTCGGTGAATAAGTTCTGAACGGATGTTTGTCTTCTCGGGTAGAGAGACAGATGGAGCGACTTTCTTGCCAGGACGGTCTTTCCACGCGTACATCCGTGCCAGACTAGCTACCAGACGGTTTTCGTACCAGCGATCGGTGGACAGCGAAATCAAATTTTGTGCGGAATGGCGTACCCGACGGGTTCGAGGCGGATGATTTTAGAAAGTGCATTCTTTATATTACTACGGCTTCAAGACTCTTATTCTTTAATCCTAATGTATTCCTATCATATATCCTAGCAAAGAGCGCCTCCATTTTTCCAGTTTTTCAAATTTACCGTAGAATAGACACCATTTTGTCTAAAATCCGGCACACTGCGCCCAGGGTGCTTCTCCTCGAACAAATCCAATCCTCGAACCACTCGATGCAAATCTTTACGCCATGCATCTAAATTTAAATTTAGACTTTTGCATCATTCGATCCCCTTACCAACGCTGTGGTTAAAATACCCAGTTTGCGGCCCGTAGTAGCCATAAAAATAGTCGAAGCCGCGCATCGACGGTAACAGCTCCTTTCGGCAATATCCCAGATGCCATTTGCCGACCATGTATGTTTTGTATCCGAGCGCCCTCAGGTTCTCGGGAACGAAAGGGAACATCAGGGGAACACCCGTTGGTTCCATGTGTAGGAAGACACCAGTCTGGAGAGTGGGGGAAAGTGAATGCTACACGTGTGTACTATCGCTACCTGTGTTCCCAGACGGAATGGGTAGTAACCGGTCATAAGTGCCGAGCGGGTACTGTAAAGATAGAAGTTGGGGGAAAGTTGTGACAAGTCGGGAGTAACGAGTCGTATGATATAGATGGAAAGAAAACCTATTATCATGCTAATCATGTAGTAAATCCTGGTCATTTTATAGATACTCCCAGGGTGATATTTTTAAGAAGTATATTACCTATAATTTTATTTACGCGGAAAGACTG
Organism: Mesorhabditis sp. LJ9110; assembly: GCA_038088335.1. Taxonomy (NCBI): domain Eukaryota; kingdom Metazoa; phylum Nematoda; class Chromadorea; order Rhabditida; family Rhabditidae; genus Mesorhabditis; species Mesorhabditis sp. LJ9110. The sequence goes on along the minus strand of JBBGBA010000014.1, from coordinate 494,206 downwards.
AGAATAAGGAGGAGACAGAGATATCCATAGCTAGAGACATGCACTCGATTCTATACCTAATCATCAGTGCTTTTAAAATTAGTTATTTTAGTCTAGAATACTTTGCTTCCTTCGTAATTTGCATATATCCATCCCCCAGTTCTTCGGCCCACTAGCCAACAATCCAAAATTAACCTAAAAAAGCCTGAACTTTCCCACTTCCGCTTCCCAAAAGAAGAACCAAATTTGCCGTTGCACAAAAGTGTAACCTATTCGGATACGTGTTGTTTATCACCCCCCGCCATCGCGCCTCTGATTTCCCAGCTCCTTCAATGATGATACACGATTAAGCGCCCTCGTGTATTTTCCACGGCTATGACCACTGGGATATCTGGGGACACTACTCCACACAGCTGATGTTGACACCCCGAACCCGTCCTTCGAATTATTTTCCCTTCAGCATCCATTAGTCACCAGCCCTTCTCGTTTCCCCTTTCCTCCTCCGCACCACACACACATCTAAGCGCCATTGCAGACCGGCACAAATCAATTCGGAGCCCGTCAGGTGAAAATGGACATTTCGCATGTCGAACCGAAATTCAAGTGTTATGAGAGCAAGATTGAGAGAGGGAAAGGGAGGTAGGGAAAGAGCCAGTAAATGTGTGTCTTTATTTTCTTGAGGTTCTCTTTTGTGTCCACACGCCGCACACGGCTTTCTCTCTAGGGGGTCACTTTTGGAATGAAACGCCGAAAGTGGACAGAGATCTGGAAGCGAACAGATTGTTCTGTTTCCGAATGGGAGCGATAGAAATGGAAAGTACGCCAGGTTATTGATGATTCGAAAACCGTAGGTCGCATTTTGCGCTTTAATAGATCAAACTTTACTTATTTGTATCCAAACAAATTTAGCTCAACCTTGTAAATACCCTCCGACGCTTCTACTACATATATTTTACCCAAAACTTACGGTGTGCATAGCTGATTTACATAGCTGTTCTCCATTTGCACTGTATGCTTACTGAATGCCAACGACCGTAGCACTGGGGTATGGAGCCTGAAAACCAGAGCTTTTAATTGGAATCCCTAATCAGAGAGCCAAGTATTTGTTATTCACGCCACCTGCCAGTATTTGATTAAAGTAAGCCGCACGCGTTTTTGATTTTTTGCCACCCGTGACACACAAGAATTGCAAAAAGGTGTAGTGTGGCTGGCTAATTGCTAAGTTGTTGCCAAAAATTTCAAAAAGTACTTCTGGTCTTTCCAGTCGACGTCATTAAAGCCAAGATCGTCTGCAAGGATGAGGAGGATGTTTGGCTGTTTCGCGGCATGAACCTGATTTAAAATGGAAACGTTTAGAAATAGAACAGCGTGTCGAATCTTCAAAAAGCCCTGTTTTAGTGAAGAAATGGCTTCAAACACTTGCGTGACAAGAAATTACCTGTACTATTAGGTAAAGCAATGTGAGAAATGGGCCGGTGGCAAGCATGTAGCTGAGACTGGCTGCCACACGAGACTGGCACTCCCCGAGGGCATCGAGGAGACATGACTGTCAGTCAGTCTCCTTTGCTCCTCCTCACTCTCCCCTTCGATCACCCCTCACCCCAAAAAAGTGCAAAAATTCTTTGACCACCGGCTGTCAGATTGCCAGAAAAATTGGGGGGAAGCTTTTGGGTTTTTTTGGAATTAGATTTTCCAAGATCGATCTTCTCAAGGGGATAAGGCAGATTTGAATTTTTAAAAAAATAATGGTTTTTGCTCCTTTCAGTTTACTTTCAATGGAGAAAGAAAATCCAATTCGATTCGCCTAAACCAGGTTTGTCTTTCAAATTAGCATAACTCGGCTACACTGGAATTGGCCCCTTTAAAATGTGATTCTTTGCTGCTTTATTATGTAACAGATAAAGGTTTAAGGCAACTCCGTAGGGATTCCAAATTACTAGAAAACCTATGAATTTATATAAATTAAAAACAATACTCCCCCTGAACAACAAAACTTCCCCCGCATTTCTTTGAACCATACCCTCAATCTTTCGCCAATTTGTTATTTCCACTCCCTCCGCAATGACCGTTTTTTCATACTGCTCCACCCTATGCGTCACAATCGAGTAACCGATCTTAATTATATATAGCTATTCTGGGCTCCGGCTCAATGCCAAATACCCGCTCCAAAACCTGGAACACCTACAACAAAGTCATGTGTGAATGAACCCGATGAAGTCGAAGAAGCAGCTTGTTACTCGGAAGCGTCTGGAGGGCTTCTTCGTCCCAGTCATTTGACCCCAGACAAAATGACCTAGGGTGTCAACTTCTCCTTCCGTAAGCCGAGTGGAACAACGACCCTCAAGACCAACTGGGCACGGTTCTTTGAACTTCGATTCTTTTAATCCATCTAAAATCGGCAACGCTCGTTTCCCTGGCGTTTACGGCTATTATATGGGCGGATACCGTTGTTTCATTTTCGCCTCAGCCTCCGGATGGGCCGTGCCCAATTTTTTTGCTGGATTTTGCAATTAGTTGGTCGTAATCCCTTGCCGGATGGCTGAGCAATCCCATTTGAAATGGAAGACAAGTCATCGTCTCGTGGAAAACAGGAAATTTTTAGGGTTTTTTGTAGAGCGATGGCGGCAACAAGCGGAAATGAGGCTGGGAAACTCATGGCACTAAATTAAAAAGAATTAAGCTATTAGTAGCATGAACTTAACTTTTTTTCGCCCTATCCAAACTAGAAACCAGACATTTTTATATTTCAGGTAGGTATTTTTGTCTGATGCAACGCCCTTTCCAAAACAATCCCCTTTAAGCAATCAACTGACTCCCTGCACTTCCGTTTAATCGAAAACTGCGCAATGCCCATTTTTCCTTCACAGGTGTGAATTCCAAATTTTCGGCTATATCTGCAGATCTTTCACCCCAAAACCTTGCAAGAACGAGTGGGCGATATTTTCCAGAAAGCCTGATACAGTCAGGCGACCCGCTTCCCTCAAAAGCACCTGCTACCGGAGGGCGTTTGAGACGTCGTGCTCCTGGAGGCGTGGCTCTGGTGAGGGGCCGAGCAAAGTTAAGGGTGGCCCCCCGGGTCTCCTTCAACGCCCCATCATCCCCCATCGGATCCCTATCCCTGTTCGCTCCCAAAGGAACGGCTTCTTGTAGCGGACATGTCACGGATAAACCCAGTGATCGTCGCCCTACTTGTCTTCTCTACCGTTGCCCTATCCATCCCTACTTCATTGAGGAAGGCACCAGAGCTCGAAAATCTTCTCAAGCAGATTCAGGATAAGTAGGTTGTTTAAAATGAGACAGAAGATTCCATTTCGTCAAGTTTTAATGGCGGAAAATACCTTATCACCATGCAGTTGAGGAAAAGATCATCGAAAGTATGGTATCATATTAAATTATTCCAAGGTGACCCAGAAGAAACTAAATTTGTTTGCTTAAAGTTTTAATAGAAAAAATATCGTAGCTTTTCAGGTTCGCTTTGGCATAAATTCTAAACGGGTCGATACTAATCTGGAGTTTCTAGAGACCCTCTTTTTCCTTGTACCATCTAGAAAATCCCACAAATTTCATCTAAGAATCTCATCACAAAATACTTGTTTTCATTGCGTATCCCTAATACGATAATTTGATGAGAATATCGAGTTGCATTCACCGATAATCACTAACGCAAATTCCCATACCTCAATTTTAATGCATCACCTTTACACGAAAGTGTAGTGTCCCTCACCAACAATTTTCTTACTGTAGCTACAATTTTCATGACTAAAAACTGAAAGCAGAAAAGCAGAAAGCAGAAGCAAAAAAAGCAGAAAAATAATGACGTGAAAGCAATGCTGCCACAGTGTAAATCCAGTAGCATCTCAAAAACCCTGGGCGCGACCAGTTTTGGCCATGCATAGCTGCGCGTTTCCCCCAGTCATCTTTGATCATTTATTTGCGGTCCCCGACCGTCTTTCATAGCGTTTATCTAGACATGAAGAAATCTCTTCCCTAACTAAATTGCTCTAAAAATAAGGTTCTAAGGTCAAACCTTGCATCCAGGCTAGCGTACAGGTGAAATTAGTGGTCGTGCGTAAAATTTGTTTGAAAATCATGTTTATGTGGGTTGGCTTCAGTCGGCTAGCGTGGTAAATTATATAAAATTCCTTAAAAATATTCGGAAAGCAATTTTTCCCACCCCAGCCATTTCAATGGGATGGGGGGAAATAAAGAAAGAGCGTTGTTTTAAAATGTCAGCCAGACCTAGCTCAACAAAATGAATAAATAAGCGAGCTTCTTTCAACTAATGAGTTTTGTTCAGGAAAGCCGCCCCGCCTTCGTCAAACGCTGTCGCGGAAGCAAATCGCCAGCTCTACTATTCGAACTTCTTCGCGCCACCAGAGTACAGCCAGGAATATCCGATCTTTGTCTTCTAAAACTGTTACAACGCCTTGCTTTGCCGCTGCTTGCCCTTCAATAAAAGTTGTTAGTGGATGTGAGGCTGCGTAAGAAAAGGACCAGGGTTCTGGTTAGAGCCAAGGGTCTGGAAGTGGCAGCTCGATAAAAAAAACACACTCATGGGAAGCAAGTATGATTCAAAGGAGGTTTTCAGAGTGCAGATAATAGAGCCACAGAGACCTTACTATATATAAAAATAGTTACGGTCATACCAATCTGTGCAGAAATAGAATCAATCCGGAAGGGTTTTAGGGTCTAGAAATCAGGTCGATAGCGGTATTTAGGGTTATTACCCTACGCTTGTTAGAGTTTAGGATACAAACCCGTTTTATATCTAATTTTAAAGCTTTTAAAACATATGTAAATTGCCTTATTTGCGTTCAAGGATACTATGCTTATTTTGGGCTTCGCGCAGTTAGGAATCTCATATACGAAGTGATTATGCAAATTAAGCGACCGATTCGTTCAAGGCCCCAACCAAACCGCACAATCCACGATGATGCTGATGACTGGGGTCAAGCCCTGGGCGAGAACTAGCCAGACCGCGGGGTGGATGCTCATGTTCTGAAGGGTGCTCTTGTCGGCTCCTCTTGACGTATCTTTTGGTATTTGCCGCCATGTAGGTCCTGCCGGGAATGTGCAACCCCGCCATTCTGCCGGACGTGCGAAATGTGTCCCCCCAGCAGCGGAGTGTCCGGGTCGAGTGTCACGGTCGATGACCCGGGACACAAGCTTCGGCTTGCAATTGTTAGGGTGTTAGAGGCACTTGATAGATCACTAACGTAAAGACTGCGTTAGAATGACTATCAATGGACTTCAAAGGAACAAATAAAATTCTGTAAAACCGACAAGAGCAAATTTATTCTAATTTTCTAAGCAAAACCGGTTGTACGCTAATTTGACGCAAGCCTTCCCGATATCTTTGAGCGATCACTAGGATCATCGTGTTTAAAGTTTTCTGATCTACACAAACTACCCGCTAGAATTTGGCAAATCCCAGTTTTCCCAGGGTGTACGTTTCCTAATCGGCTTAATCAAACCCCTCAGAAACCACCGGAACCAGCTTCTTACCCTAGACATTTACCGTATCATCCACATTCTGCTCCAACATCATCCCCTAAGATCAGCCCAATTTCCAGCCGGGCGGATTACCCCCCGGATTGGGCCCCGGAACCAAAGAGATAATCTTGTAAAGGTTTTCTAGGGCGTAAGTTAGTCGCCGGGGGGTCTGTTACGTTCCAAAGGGGGCCATTGTCTCTTAAAAATAGCTTTGCCGGATTTGGGGTGGGATAAACATTTCGTGCGTCAGCGTAGGACTGTATTTTGGGCATGGAAAAAAAGTTGTGCCCAGTTCCATAATATTTAGTTCCTAGATGTTGAAAAATTGTTAGTTTCGCTATTAAAATTGTGACTTTGTAAAAAATTTGACACAAAGCCGCTTCTGTATTGGGAATAATTAGAATAATTAGAATAATAATGAATTAGAATAACATTGGGTGTGGGGTAGGCAGTAGAGGGAATGGTTCTCGATGTTTGTCTGGATGATTTTTATGGCAATCATCTTTCGGTTAAAAGCTTGGGCCAGGCTTGAAAAGCCGCGCAGCCGTTTTTCCACTCTCTTATACGATAAATATTTCAGGGTCTGGCTCTAGAATCCGATTTGGAGCCGTGCAAAAATAATCCTGAGAAAAATCGTTCGTCCCCCTCCTTACAAACGATTCCTGACGCAAGATCACGTTCTCTGCCAGCAAAACACGCTACAATCTGGTCCTCTGCGGGGCACCCAGAACGAAAAACTAGCAAACACGTCTGGGAAGGTGGGAGGTGAGCGATTCGTAGATGGCAAGTAATTCGACCCCTTTGCCCCCCGCGCGCCCTTCTCTTGTCCTTTAACCCCACCCCAACCTCTTCTGCAAGTTCACCCAGGTAACTGATGTTCACCAAGGAGCCGGCAAACATTGGTGAGCTGTTCCGTGAGACTCCCCCATGCAACAAACGTCTAGCCAAATGTGTCAATTCGCCACGCCGTTGGGGTGCATGTACCAACATGGAGCCCGGCAAAACCCCGGCGCCTCGAGCCCGGATTTCAAGTGGAAGCCGAGGGCCCCCCCACCCGCCGCCAACCACCATTCCAACACATACACCCAACTGTATTTAGACAATATCGCCACTTTCGGGCCGCCGGCATACTTGGAAAATGATACTCAAACAAGTCCCCGCCAAACGCGGCTGGCACCTGGTGCAGACAAAAAGCGGCTTCCAGCTTCTGAAATTAGCAAAACCAAAAGCTAAAAATGAAAACCAAAATACCAAAATTAACTATTGTATACCCAGCAAACTACAAAATTCCATCTCCAGAAAAACCGCCAAACATTCCCACTAATTCCGTGCCGCACCCCCTTCCAAAATTCTAATTCAATTTCCATGGAGATAGGGGGCGAACTCGGAAAAAGCGGGATGTGAAAAAACACAACTACGTAACAGAGGCTTAAGAGAAGGCTTAATGGAAAGCGACGGGTTCATCTATATGTAATTCGCTTTAGTTTGGGGGTTTGGGCAAACAATCGGTTTTTAATACTATAGTCGGTGGAGTTCGCGTGTTATGCGGCGGGCGGGTAAACTGACACCTGGAAATAGACAGGGATGGCTATACGGATTTCCGTTTTTAGGTCGGGGAGAAGGATTTTTGTTGATAGTGTTCATATGCATTTTTGGACAGCGAAAGGAGGTGGTAGCTGTTTGAAGCGGCTTTTTTAGACCTTAGATGTCTGATTAACTATTTTATTGGCTGCTTATCGGATCTTGACGTACAAAATATCGAAATTCAGAACCTCAGTCAACTTTAAAAACGTTAGGTAAGAAAGCTCTAACTAATCTAAAGCTTTGAATATAAAAATTTACGAATATGAAATGCGGATATTTTGAAGATTCGAAACTATGTAAATGCGTGGTTTTAAAAACGGCTACTTCCGAAAATTCGAAATTCTAATTTCCGAAATTCTGAGCTACGAGAAACTGAGACATTCCGATTTTTATCATGTGCCACGGTCAATAAATTTAAGACATACCAGGGTTGAAAAGCCGCTTCGCGACTTTTCAACCCTGGCCCCGTCTGATCGCATGATATGTTTCACTTTGCATAATTCTTGGATTTCCGATAACAAAAATGAAAATCGCACCCTCTAGCCCATTATTAGGCTACCGGAACTTCCGGCGTATGCTAATTTTTTCCTAACAAAGAGGATCGCCGATTTTTCAACAAAAACTTAATTTTAATGTCGAAAATAGGCAATTTTGATAAATCTGATATGCGTGCAGTCATCTCAGAGCCATTACGCACCCAATGACGTATCGTACCTAGCCTAATACCCTTCCCCTCTTGAGATATCCTCCGGACAGAATGACGGAAGTTGCATGCAAAGTGCCACAGACACACACACACACACAAACACTATTTTTTTATATATTTAAGACATATAAACATTAAATTAGTTACCCGACGTACTTGTTAGTCTTTGTCTAATGCCAGACCGACAACGCGTGCGGCTAACGGTCTTGTATGCCCCGTTCGCACTCGAGATCTAAAGTTGGCCGTCTCTCTTCATCTCTCCGTCTCTCTCCTCCTCTCCATCCTTCTCTTCCTCAACACGTATTGGCAAATGATGAAGCCGCTTTCCGTTGTTGGCCTTATTACAGGAGGTGGGGAGGGGCACAGGTTCAGGGAGGGACCGGATGCCACGCCATCTCTATAAGAGGGCCCTCCCCTGACCCGGTAGTCCCGATCGGGTGGAAAAGGGAGGGGACCCACATCGACAATGTGGCCCACCTCCCGATTCACACCTATAGACACCAACTCACATACAGTCCTGTTCCCTCTTTGCACATTTTTTACATTGCTGTCTGTTCACTGGTGCTAGCATTCCGTAGATGGTTGTCATGGCTCGAATATCTGGCCTCATTATAATATTTTTGCTGAATTTGTTTAATTTGACGAACTGAAATTTTCTATAAATCTCTACATTTATTATTTGCGTATTTATACTGTTAACTTCCACTTGACAATATTTTATTGAACCCATTTTGCATGGAAGAGCCCTCGCTTTCAACCCTCGTTTTTACTTAGATGCATCTCACGTTATTTTTTTGATCATTTGCTTATTCGTTTGATGAATATATATTTTTAAAACGGTTCACTTAAAAATTCAGAAGGCTACTACACGAATGGCGAGACGGGCTTTCCTTTTATTTATTCTTTTCGGCTGCAGCGTTTCTCTCAATCAAACGAGGCATAGAAGGCAATATTCAGGTACCTATTAACACCGTATTTAGCTTCCCGATACCCTAAATTCTATCAAATTCTTAGTCCCCCTCTACGGTGCGTGCAACGACTACGTAGCATGTGTACCACCAGCCGAATGTAATGCTGGGCGTTGTGCATGCGCGGCCGGATTCCAGCCCTCCGGACCTAGCTGCGTGCAGGGGCCTTATTTGATGGAAAACACAGCTTATGCCCCAGCACCGGTAAGTTAATTTGTAAGTCCGGGAGGTCACTAAGGTCCAGTGAGTCAGATGGCGTAATGCCTTGGTCAAAAGGAACTATGGCCCCTGGGGAAATCCTCATTTTTGGGAAGGGTGGGTGGTAAATGACGGCTTTCCTCTAAAGGGGGTGTAGTAGTTAAAATTATCTTGAGAGCTTTGTATAGGAAAAACGCGCGGTGTTCCAAAAAATTATCTCTCGCAAGAGCTCTGGAGAAATTTTCGATTTTGTTGAATGTAAAAAAGTAGCTATCGAAAGCTGTCGAAACTGTCAGAAAACAGCCGTTTTCGACTTCTAAATTCAAAATTTTAATAATCATATTTTACGGGTGAAAACCATCCCGGCAGTAAATTTGTACGAGATCCGCATGCCATTTGCGTTTTTATGTCGCAGAACGCCCATTTTTATGCAACATTAAACATTAAAAAACGTCAATGAATTGAGCAGACAAAACCTATGTTTAAAAGCTTTAGAATGGTGTAAAAACCATTTAAGCCTAGCTTCCTCGAGACGGTTAGAGGGCCTGTAGCTAGATTTGAGCTCAAGTAGCTTGTAGGTTAGATCTTTTGAAAAATAGAGTTTCCAAGATTTGGCTGTTTTTACATTACTGCTAACGAGCAAGTCAGTGATAACAAAAATACAGCAGCATAAGCCAGCTTGAATTGGCAACATCTTAGTAGCTTTTGTGATGTTCTTTGACTCTCTGCCAGGACAGGCCGACACGTGCATCGTGTCATCGTAGCAGGCAAGGGTGCCAAATACCAGCCCTTTGATGATGGGTGGCCCCCCTCACTTGCCACTTGAATGGGCGACCCCCGACACGGCCAGCTACAATCAAATATTTTCAGGCAGCTGCCTACGCCCCAGCTCCAAGCCCATACGGTAGGTGTCCTTCCGGGCAGCACGCTACACCACATCATACGCATTTCACTTTCGTCATCGCGGGGAAAACCGCAACCGGGAACGTTGCAAAGGAGACATTTCATGGGAAAGTGGTTCCTGAAATGGGGCCGAGGCATAGAGTGGAGTAGAGTTAGGGGTCTAAAAAATTATTTTGATTTGGAAATTAATTTTTGGCTATATATTAAAGAAATCAAGACGCCATGCTGTCCCATGAATTGTTGGCAAAAGCCACCAAAAGAACTGGCTCGAAGAAACACAACCGGGGCTTCGGCCATAAAAAAAACCTCTTTAGAACCTCGAAAAGTTTGACTACAAAAAATCCTTTTAATACTAAGCCATTACCGAGTGAGAACATTAAGCCTTGTCTTATTATCCTCTCCAGGCGTTGCCGCCTACCCAGCAGCCAGCAAAACCACCTACCGAACGGTTTACACCCAAAATGGATATCAGCGTCCCGTCGCCCCGGTCCCGATGGCCATGGCCGCTCCGGTTGCCGCTCCAGTTGCTGCTCCTTTGGCCCCGGTTGCTGCCCCTCCGCCTCCTCGCGTAGGTTTCTATGAGTTGGCAAAAATGTCGAACTTCTTTTAACGCGGTGATCATACTATTCTAATGTAACAATTGAAAACACGGGTTTGTGTGTTTATTTGCATGCGACTTCCGTCAGAAGGTCCGGAGGATAAGTCGATAGGTGGTAGGGTTGAAAAGTGTGTATGGCACCACATTAATTAGAAAACCTGTTGGAAAACCCGTAGCATGAGCGGAAAGGAGTAGCGTATAGGAAAGGCTAGAAAGGTTCATGATTTTTTCCGAAACTCCGCAAGGCAGTTTTTCAACCCTGGTACATCCTAAAAATTTCAGGTCTCCATCGCCACTCCATACTACTACGTAGCCCCATCAGCCCCAGTGGCCCCGGTGGTGGCCGCTCCGGCACCAATCCAGCGAATCCACACCCACGATACGACCTATGTCCGCGTGCCTGTTCCTTGTTGCTTACCCGCGGTTTGTAGAGTCCTCCCTAATCCTAATAAGCTCAATTTCAGGCACCCGAATCCGAAACGACCACCGAAGCGTAGGTCGCTTCAAGCTTTCCCCAAAATCCAATTTAGTGTGATGCGCGATCAGGGACTCACCATCGCCTATCCTGGTGAGCAGTGCAATCCCGCACTTTGCGTTGGGGGATCTACCTGCGAAAATGTAAATCTAAATATGAAATATATCATCTAAAAACTACCTAGGGCACCTGCGTCTGTCGCAAGGGTGAAGAAATCGTCAACCGTACCTGTGTGGCTGTTGAGGTTCCCCTTGTAAGAACCAACCACTCAACTATTCTTTTTTAGGCTGAAGATACCACGGCTGCTCCCACCACTACCGGTAAACACCGACTTTTCGGCATTTTCAGTTCTCACGTGTTTCGCAAATTGCAGCCAAATCCTTTGAGCATTTGAACAAATTTCACGCAGACACGGAGCTCACCTCCACGTTGATGCCTTCCACGAGCACTGTCGGGCAGAGCGTCACTTCCACGGTGCCATCCACCACTGTTCCATCCACTGTTCCGTCCACCTCAGCCGGTATGGGATGAGATTCAGCCTTTTTGACGGAAACTTTATATCTACATATCTCACTTTACAAGGTGTCCCAAAAAGCACTCCCTCTGGTGGGCCGGAAAAGTGTTTTTTAGGATTTCAGTATCTATCGAACAGGCTTCAAAATACAATTTTTTGCTCTTGAAATTTTTTATCTGTATTGTAGAATTTGAGCCCGAGTTCCATGGAAGCAGCAGGTTTATCCTAGTGCTGAATTTTTCGAAAAATTATATATCAGAGAATTTAGAAAAAATTTGGAAAACGTTAGTTGCTTGTTTCTCGCCTTTTCGGGAGCTTTTGAGCGGTGTAAAAATCATATCCGATCTTTCTCCGGACCGCCAGAAGGGGGTGCTATTTTGGATACCCAGGAGAACTTTTGTATACAGTGTATATCTCACTGAAATCATCGCATCCGTGTGGCCACTAATCAAATTCAACCAAACATTTATTGCTGCACCAAGTATGCCTAAAATTTTCGATTCAAAATCGTGATTGTGCACTAAATTGCTCGAATTTTGAACCAGATGCACAAAATTGCTTTTGAATGCCTTAAGACCAGGTCTGGATATATTATAATAGTCTAATATATAACTAAAATATTGGCGTTATCTAAAAACCACACAGGCACTACGGAAGAACAAACCACTTCCACCACGACAACGACCACCACTTCTACAACTACGACCAGCACGACTACAACTACCACTACTACGACAACAAGTACGACTACCACAACAACACAACGACTACTACTACCACTACTACCACGACTACTACGACAACAACAACAACAACAACAACAACGACCACATCCGGTAGGCCGACCTTACAGTCGGAATTATACGCAATATCCTATGCAATAGCATGCTCAGAATCCCTGGCATCAGCCCGAAATTGTGTGCTTGAGCGCTGTTTGGAAGCATGTCAAAAGTTTGGCGGGAGCATGTGTGTTGCATGAAATTATTTTATGGATGAAAGCCATTAATATTATGTTTTAGAAAGCACAACCGTAATCTCGACGACGGCTGTGCAGGCTATCTTCAATGATGCTCCGGACAGCACCTCGACCACAACCACGACTGCTGCTTCAACGACTGTTGGCAGGACGTTGGGGTAAAATATAGTCAATAGCTATTAAAGGGGCCACGAAGTGTAAATTTTCATGTGCGGGGACAGAAGCTAGGCTTATCAAATCAATGTTTGAAAGAATTTAAATCAGAATGTTTTATTCAAGATTTCAATATTTCAAAAAAAAACGCACGCTTCCGGGCAATTTGACTTTTCGGATCCCACGGCTAGGCTTATATGTCGTAATGCGCTGTAAAATACCTAGTTCATCGATCTCGCTGAGTGTATTAATTATAATAATTAAAACAACTATGAAATGTGGCCAGAATTTGCTCATCCATGCATTTTTAGGTCCAAACTTGTTCTAAAAAGTGAGTGCGTTGCCATCATATGTAGCTTTTTACTAAGAAAAAACCCGCGCAACTTCTAAAGTCCATTAAAAAAATTTATCCTTAGATGCCAACAACCCAGCTGCAACTGCGATAATGGCTTCTATTTCAACGGCGGCTGTCAGAATTACCAGCAGCAGTCCGAGCAAGTGTTTAGGATAAATGTTGTGGTTGGTGTTTGTCCTGTAGTTTTTTGTTTTATATTAAAAAACCCGCTAATCAGTCCAACAAAAATTTTCAGGTCTCCCCCGGCCAATCATGCTTCAACAGCGCCCAATGCTCGCGCGGTGCCTATTGTGGTCAGCAGGGAGTGTGCCAATGTGCTGGAAATTACTATCAAATGGGCCGCCAGTGCGTACGCCGCCGATAGGCTAAAAATGTTCAAACTTATATGTATATAAGATTCTAAATAAATATTGATACCTATATCAAATGGCGCATTTTCCTACGCCACAGGAAAAAGGCCAAGGCCACAAAAAATTATTAAAAGTCAAAATATTTTGGATTCAAATTAAGGATTTCTCACAACACTTAAGTTGAAAAAATCATTCTTGATAATCCTCATACCCTCATTAAATGAAGTTATGCAAAATCACCGCAAGTTTGTTTTATGTAAAAACTGGATATTGAAGGTGGAATCAAAGCTATGACTGGGGTCGAAGCACTTCTCTAACAGCTTATATTCATATAGGGTTCAAGATAAATATTTCTATTTTTTGAACCATAGGATTATCCAAATCACAAAGGATTTTCTATGTGAAATTTCGGATTCAGATGATGTGGTCTAGGCGATGACTAACGTTCCAAGAACTTCTTTAAAAACTCACCTTAGCGACGAATCATTTTGTCAACATGTAAATCGTTATACTATTTGTCAATCCCTCCCACACCCCATGCCATCGTTGGACTTTATTTGTTCACCCCATTTTTTTAAAAACCGTCCCACCACCGTCCCGGGGTTCCCCCCTGTTCAGCCGTGGGCAATTATGCGTGCGGAAATATGCAAAAAGCACGACCGGTCATCCCCCTCCCCCTCCTCTCCACCTCTGGCGACTCCTCAAAAAAGCTTCAACTGGTAATTCGGAACTAGGAAAGCCTCGCTAGCCAACCATTACACCACCTATTCGATTCGACTTTATGGCACGAGCATTTTCTTTTTGGGCTCGACGATTGCGAATGGGATGAGGGAATAATAGAGAATCGAGATTGCTGGAAACGGAAATACTGGTTTTTCGAGAGACATTCCGTTATAAGAGGTGCGTTTTGAATAAAATAAGGGTTTGGTTAGTTATATTGGCGTGTTTACTTTTTGTGATCGGTTGAGGACTGAATTTTTAACCTGGATACTGTAGTTATTTGCTTACAGTGTATCGATCGATATTATAATATGTGGTAAATATGATATTCTACAAGCTTTTGGCGAATTTGTCTCCCCGTCACATTTCATGTGAAACTCAACATTTCCGGCGGACGACAAAATTACCTATTTAGTATCGATTTTAATTAAAACCCTTTAAAGCTCCGGGGAACCCGAAATAAACTATCTTTATAAAGCAGGACTTATCTGAATAGCACCTACACTACATTACGTTTTCATTTCCCTGACACCCCCATTCATCAAACCATTTTTCATAATACCTCCCCCAAAAAGGCCTCAAATTCCTCCATGCCGGACGCGCGCGGCCGTCCGTTGGCTGCTTGACTCAGCGTCGATGTTGGGTATTCGGGGCGAAGATGTGGTGGCTATTCTCCTTTCCGTGGCGGAAGGGTTGTGCTCCTCGTCGGTCCGGAGGAGGGATCCGTACAGGGCTGTCGGTCGGATGGCGTGAGTCAGGCTCGGCGGCCCGTGCGGCCACATAATGCCCCCCGGAACGCCGGAATATGCCGGGGGGTGATGGATGGGGCGTAGGCCCCTACACAACCGTCCTATACCCCGCCTGAAACACCCACCATTTTTTTTATTCATTCTGCCGGGCTTTGGTTTTGGCCTTTTTACTGTTGTGATTAGGCGGAAGCAGGGTATTTTGGGTATTGGTCAGATCGGCTGCTTGGCGCGAGAGCGAATGACTAACCTGGCGGGGTTGTACCGTAACTTGTGTCGGAAATGGCCCGCCTTTTAAGTTCATCGTCGGTTGTATAGTGGTTCATTCTAATTAAGATTTCCTGTTTTACATGTGGTTTTTACTGGTCGATATTTTTTTAACGTTGCGCAACATTTTCAAAAATATTGGGTGTAGAACCGAAATCTAGGCTTCTAATGATTTTTAATTTAAATTTTTGAGTTTTACAGACAAGGTTTGACTATTTGTTGGTATCTACATTTTTATAATTACAAACCGCTTCGCTATAGATGAAACGAGCAAAATGTCATCTCAACTTCTCCAGAAGCGTCTTGTCTCTATTTATCTATCTATCACTCATATCAGCATATTCACCCCAATTATATATGCACCAAGGTAAGGAAAACATTCGAATCTACCCCAATTATTCCACCCAAAAACAACACCAAAATCCGTTCGCTCTTTTCCAGGGCACATTGGCCTGCAGGATGCCCTCTCCGGTCGCTCCCATCCCTCGGTGAGTTCTTAGCCCCCTTGCCCTGAGCAGCCACCACCTGGTCTCGTGGTGTAGTGGTTATCACATCTGTCTAACACACAGAAGGTCGGCGGTTCGATCCCGCCCGAGATCATTTTTGTTGCTTTTTTCAGATTATGCCCGGGCAGGCGTATACTTTTGAAATTGTGATGACCGACACCACGCAATACGATTATATCATTGAACGATGCGTTTTGAATGGACAGGAGAGATTTTTCGACCAATATGGGTATAGTTTATCTTTTCCGCCTGATCATTTCGTTTGTTGCTAAATTTTTGGAGCGTGCGTGAAGCATGCTAGGCTGCTCTAGTATTTGCAACCCCCAGGCCTGGTTCCAGAAATCGATCCCTATCCGGCTACGGTTAAGAAAAACGAGGATGGGGCTGTTTGTTTGGTTTGACGGGCGACGGCCCCGAAATGGCTAGCTTTCCGCGAATGAGCAATCGGTCCGCAGGGCGCGGCCCATTCAGGAACTTTTCCTGACGCGCCACTCCGATACGTTATAGTAATCCGGTTGGGAGAAAATCGTGTAAAAAAACGAAGAAAATTTGGGGAATTTCAGATGTATTCATTGTACGAATACGTTTGTGAAGGTCTGGGAAACAGAGGGATATGGACAACCTGGAAGTATAAAAAGGACGTTGGGTAATGTAGATTTACAATTTTAAAATGATAATTAGTTCATTTAATTGCACCAACAAGCGTGATGAATATCGAATGTGATGTGAGGGTATTTAGATGTTGCTCTTGCGCGGAGGTATTTGGCTCATACTGTAAAAGATCCAAATTTTAGAAATCATGCGTTCGAAAACCCTTGCTTTTCGCATTCGTACAAGAACTCGTCCATCTGAACTATTATTGCCCGGTTGGCCCCCCGGCTCCCCCACCAATGGCACCAATTCCACCACCACAAACTGGTATGAATTTTACAAACTAAAATTATATATTTTTCAATTCATTAAAAATTTCTAGCCTATCCTTGCCAGCCAGTCACTTATGGGCGGATCCCGTGTGGTATAACGTGTTATTAGCTTATTTTCATACTTGGCCAGGGTTTAAAATGAGGGTTGAAGGTCTTTTTTAGGGTTCACAAAAGATGCATATCCATTTCCGGGATATATTCCACCACCACCGCCGCCACCTATTATTCCACCCCCTCCACTACCTCCAGCCGATCCCTATGGTGGAGGTAATGACTTTTAAAGTTACATGACTAGCGAAATCAGGCGTTATAATCGATCGTGAACGTCATTGGTGGGGGATGCCTATATGGTTCTGGATTATTCTTCTTCTACTACTTCTTCTACTTCTTCTATGCCTATTGGCAGCTTGTCTGTGGCTGTGTTGTCGCAAAGTACAGTCCCGATTCGCTTCATTGACACTGTTCTAGAAAAACAAAAAAGTAATGCATTCAACCTCAACAATGGCGGCAATACCTGCACCCGCATTGACCCAGACAGCTGGCACAAATACAGATGCGCAAAAGCCAATTAAAATCGAGGAAACGAAAAGTTTGTGCTGAAATTAACACTCAACAACATATTTAGTGGAAGTCCAACGGGAAAGAGTGGCAGTTCTTGGAATGGATGATCACCAATCAAGAACAATGGATTACGGGTATTAATACTGTAGATTTACCAACGTTTAGTGATCGAAACTATGATGATCGTTCTGGATATTATGATGCTAATACAGGAACTGTCAGCCAAGGCCATTACAAGTAAAAACAAGAAAATAATTTTTATAAAGCTAGTTCTAGGAAAAATCGCTCTCGATCGCCACATATTTATTCCAATGGCGGGGCCTTTGAAACATACTCTCGAGATTATAATGAGGGCGCTGATACCAGCACCTACATAAATCGCGAGAGTCGTGTGAGGAGGTGAGGAGCAGAAAACTTGTTTTCATTGATGGTTTGCAGAAGCAGTGAAGGAGCCGCCTATGTAAATAGAGCGTATCCACAACCAAGGGAAAGGTAATTGAAACTTTATACAAAGCCTACTTTTATCTTAATTCACGTTCAAAATATATAAATTCTATTTAGATCTTACGATGGAACTTTCCATGCACGCGCCACTACTATCGACGGTGGTTATGGGTTGGACTTTGAATATAATCAAGCATTAATAAATTTAGAAACCCTGCTTATAATTACCGAGAAAATAACGAGGTTGTCGGGCTAGAAGGTGGATACGATCGGGTATTTAATGCAAAAGTAACGTACGCTGCTTTAGATAACTCGAGTGGAACGGGAATTCGAAGATGAGGATGATGATTACGTTGTAGAGAAAGATATCAGAACCACAACAACGACAAAGTAATGATACTAAAAATTAGTTTACTTTATTTTGAAGGATTATCGAAGAGCGGAGAGTCCTTGACGAAGAAGACGCCGGTTATTCAACAGAATTGAGGGGTGAGTTTTCATTGTTCTACTGCAAACAGAATACTTAGATTTCGGAAGAAGCCATGCAACCCCAATTATTCGTGTCAACCATTCCCCAAGCGAAGAGAATTTCCGTGAAGAAACCGTGCAACGAGCCGTATACGCTCATTCGGTGCCTGTTTAACTGGAAAATACATTGAAATGGCAACTACCAGCTCACCGAACGCCTTATTGTGATATAATCCCCCATTTTCCCTGCTCACCCTCATCTTATGTGCTATTTTTTGAAGTCTTTCTCGTTTGATGTTCCGCATAAATGAAGAGATGTTTTTGGGGTAGTTGGGGTGAGAGGAGGATTAGTTGTATTGTGTCAACAAATGTTCCCTAGCCAGGAGGGTTCCTTGGTTTTTGAGAGCAGCTTCACGAATGGTGACTCGCGCCTAGTTTGGTGGGATCAAGTAGAGACCAATTTGTTTGTGAGATCTTAGGAAAAGGTGTTTCTTAGTATTAGTTCACTCAATTCCAAACATTGAGTGAATTTAAAACGTTTAAATAAGTTTAAAAAAGTCTGCTGACGACATAATGGCGAGATTATACCTTTTATACGATCCACTCCCACCTTCGGAAAAGGCTAATATTTCGTACCCGCAAGGTTCAGTCGCTTTCCAACCAAATCGGTGGTAACATGGACGTAAGGCTTTTTCCCAAATTCTGACACATCTGCAGCTATCTCAATATACCATGCGGATGATGTAACATATATACCTTAAATTCTTGGCCATAACCCGATAGCACAGGGAAGTTGCATGCAACGCTGTATACACATACAAAAACTATTTTTAGTTATGTTAGCTGATCTTACTGAATACTCGGGAACCAATCACCAAAATTTTTGGGTACATCCATCGTGTCACCGAAAACCCGCAAAAAAAGACACCCTGACCTTGAATGCGTTTTGGACCCCCCAATTCCTGAATGAAAATGCGCTCCGTATGTGACGAACATCGACCCTCCATAGTTCTGGGCGATGGTTTGGCGCAGTTGTGTTTGTGTTGTGTGGATTACCGTTCTTCCAGGGACTGGTCCCCGCGCCGAGGGTCTTTGCTCCAAATAGCTCCGCTCAAGAAATGAAAAAGGTCTCCCATCTACGGCGAATAGAGACGACGGCCCCGAGGGCAATAGAGCCCCCACGAATAGTCTCCACCCCCGAGAAGATCAACAACGCCACCGGGGCGATATATAAACCCAGTGGCCCAAACACATTCTCCAGATTTGGGCTCTGCTCCGACGGTCCAGCAATCCCTTCGGTGGCCCCAGGGCACTGTCTCTTATTTGGGGCCTAGGGGACGGCTACACGATTTGTAAACAGACTTGAGCACGTTTGCTTTTTTGTGAACATTTGCTCTCGAAGGATTTCTTATGGTCAGCGGACCAGCTAGCTATATAAGGATCTGGAGGGCCGGTCGCTCACATTGTTGCTAAACCATGACTTTGTATTTACCTCGCTCTAAAACCAGCCCCGACCTTTCACTTCGTCTTTCTATATCACCTACAAGTCATAGATTAACTTTCAGAATGAAATTGGTTGCCGTGGCACTCCTAGCTGGAGTGGCTATGGCCCGCCCTTCAATGGAGGGACCCCAGAACTTCGGCTTCCCCTTCTTCCCTCCGGGCCAGCATGGAGCACCAGCCGGACACCCACCAGCCTTCGGAGGATTCCCATTCGGACCAGGAGGCCCCCCACCCCCCTTCGGAGGATTCCCCTTCGGGCCCGGTGGCCCACCACCCCCGCCGCCATTCCTCAAGGTACCTCAAAATCATTTCTAATCTAACTTTCACTTTTAGGATGTTGATGAGGATGCCCGTGATGAATTCATGAAGCTCTTCGAAAACGAGAACCTCTCCCGTTCCGAGTTCCGCAACGCCGTCGCCGCCTGGGCCGCCAAGCAGGGAGAGAAGACCCAGGTTTGACAACCCTTCCTTCACAACATACCAATATTGTTGCAGCAAGCCGTCCAGGAATTCAACACCAAGATGGAGAAGGCCAAGGAGGAGAGCCGTCAGAAGTTCGACCGCGTCGTCTCCGAGATCGTCCCTGCCCTTCAGCAGCTGAAGGCTCTCTATGAGAACGAAGCCCTGACCCGCAAGGAGAGGAGGAAGCAGGTCAGTGATATTTTTAAAAAACTAAACTGATTTTTAGAAGCACGCCATCATCGACGAACTGTCCGTCGAGACTGGATTTGCTGTTTCCCTCATCACCAAGATGCTCCGCCCCCGCCCGCCAATGCCCCCACCGCCGCCGGCGCAGGGTTAGTTTTGAGTAACGAGAAGTAGATATATAGAAAATAGGGTAGAAAAATCGAATGTATTATATGACATTTATTTAGGTGGAGAACACACCCACGGACCTGAAGCCGGATCTCCCCCACCGCCACCACCAGGCTTCCCAGCCCCAGTGATCGGATTCGGACCTCGCCCATTCTTCCCCCCTCCCCCACCACCCTTCCTCGCCAAGGTCTCCGATGAAGCCAAGGACGAATTCCGCAAGCTCATCGAGAACGAGGACCTCCCCCGCTCCGACTTCAAGCGTGAACTCGAACTGTGGGCCGAGAAGCAGGGAGCCGAGGTGCAGGAGGCCGTCAAGAAGTTCGAGCACAAGCTTGACACCGGGCTCGAGGAGTCGAGCACCAAGATCCGTGCCCTGTTCCAGCACCTTCCCCAGGCTTTCAACGAGCTTGAGCAGGCGCTGAAGGACGATACTCTTTCGAGGAAGCAGGCGCACAAGAAAGTAGGATTTGTTGATTTTTAGTGAAAATCCATCATGAATTGGTGGCATTTTGCATAAAATCAGAAATTTAAGCCCAGCTCTAAGGAACCCTGGGTTTGACCATTGGCTAAACCAATAAAAACTAATTTGGCAGAAGGTGCTAAAATCTCCAATTTATCTCTGAGCTCACTACAAATTCTCATAAATTTAGATCCGCCAAATCTTTGATGACCTCGACCGCAAGGAGGCCCAGATCGCTCACCAGATCATGTTCACCTTCGGCCCGAAGCCTCCAGGGGCCCCAGCAGGCCCCCCACCACCACCATGCCCCTTCTGCGGTGGACACCGACCTCACCGCTTCGGTGGACGTGCCATCCCTGGATTCCCCTTCAAGGACCAACCTCTCAAGGTCTAACGATCTCATCCATACAGCAGTAGCCGCGTGGCTATACCATTCTCGCCGTATATTGTATCAATATGGTGGATGAAATAAACCGCTCGACATCATTCTCTCGCCCCTGACCACCCAAACACATTTAAAGCAAAACACTCGACAGACAACAACTATCCCAGCCTCGTCCTTGAGGGGAATTACGCGAATGACCCCACTGACCACCACGCATAACCAGCACTCCTCTCCAACTCCTTCTCACAGAGCAACAGCTATTCGAAAAGGGCAAGTACCCGGGAGGGCCAGTCGCATCGGACCCCACCGATGGATGGGGTTGTTTGGAAGAATACCGGATTTTGAATTAGTAGTTCAGCGGCAAGACCTTGAAGATGGGCACTATAAAAGACAAACGTCAGCTGAGAGTTTCTAAGATTGCTGCCATGTTTCCTATATTTCTGCTAGTAACTGGAGCCGTTGCTCTTCCCTTTGGATTTGAGCCTCAATTCAATGGCTTTCAAGAACATTTAGCCCATCATCGCCCAGAGTTTCTTACGGTACCTATTGGAACCGTTTTTGTAGCTTTGGATTTAGGAGGTCAGCTCCGAGGCACGCTCTGATTTTATGGAAATTATCACCGATGAGGATATGACGCGTAAGGAATATCATGAAAAAGTTAGAGAATGGGCGAAAAAGCATGGTGTTGAGGTATGTCCTAGCTTAGGTTAACTGAAATCTAATGATCATCTACAGAAAGAACAAGCCCGTTTCGAAAAAGATATGGAAGAGGAGAAAGAGGAGGCCACGAAGGGATTCGATAAGCTCGTTGAAGAGCTCCTCCCCGCCGTCAAGGCCTTTAGGGCGGTTTTGGAAAACGAAGAACTGTCCAGGCGACAAGTCAGAAAACAGGTAGCAAACTAACACGGGAGCATCATATCTGAACTTGTTTTCTTAGACCCATCAGCTTGAAGACGCCCTCTCTGAACCGACCTCAATGGTTCTGCATTATATTCTCGATATCTTCAAGCCGCACCACCGTATGCTGACCCAGAACGACAGGGAACAACAGAATGGCCAGGGCCAGGGCTTTGGTGGTAGGACCTTGCATTTAGTATTCGTAATTTTTGTTGTAGGCTTCGTTCCGATGCAGCCTTTCGCGCCAATGTTCCAAAATCAAGGCTTCTTCCCCCAAAGACCTCCCTTCATGATGCCGGGTCTTTTCGGCGTAAGCATCAACATTACACCACCAATTTTTTTTAGCAAAAATCCCCCAAAGATAGCAAGGAAATCGAGAGAATGATCGAACTACAAGACATCCCACGGCAAGAGGTTGAGCGTAAAATGATCGAGTCCCAGCAGCGCAATGGCGGTTTTATGATGGTAGGTGGAATAAAAATGATCCGACTGTCGTTTTAAGGCTAAGACGACCACTGGACATCAGGAAAAGCAGGAGGAAAAGCAGCCTAAACTAAATAACACAGAGCAAATGCTCGCCGCGCTGGAACACCTGAAGCCCGTTTTGGAGGACTATGGCCAATTATATACCACTAAGGACCTGAGCATCTCCAAACTACACAAACAGGCGAGAAATATCCAATCCACATAAAATTTAAATTTAGGCGCGCAAAATTTTTGACAATCTGACGCTGAAAGAAGCAATCGCAGCTCAGCAGATGCTTAATGCATTCAACAGTATGCCCGAGCAACAGATGATGGGAGGGTTCTGGATGGAACAACCTGAAGAAAGTTTGGATCAATACGATGGCTCGGAAGAACTTGATGATAGAGACGATAATAATGATGAGGAAGAAAGCAAGGATGGAGAACAGTCACAACCCTCTGCGGAAAAAGATACTCACAAAACCACTAAGGATGCGCATTCCCGAGATTTTCTTTTGCGTCGTCGTTAAAAAACTGTGTGAATAAATTTTATTTGTGAAGCCCGGAAAAAAGATCAACGTTAATATAAATTACAATTAATAAGCTTCACTAAAACGCGCGCTTCGGCTTTTGCCTGAAGCCTTCAATGGCCTCCTCGGCGTTATTCTGCATCGAGTTGATAATCTCGGCTCCTTCCAGGAGATTCCCAAGCGTGACCTTAACTGCAATTTAAATTTTTTGTTGCCGTATTACCCGCGAAAAGAAGATTTTGGCATCCTCGTCCTTCTTGAAAATGCAAGTGCGTGGAAGCTTTCGCTAAATCGATGTTTGGTTGAACTTTTGGGTAGTTACCTCCTTGCAGACGGCAGCGGAGTGCTTCAAATCAGCGAAGGTCTCTTCAAAAATCCATCCGTCTTGCTTCTCACCGTCAAGGTTGACATATGTTGATGTCACAAAGCATCCTTAAAAAATAAGGATATTTTAACGCATTAAGGAGTTACCATGCTTGTATCTGTCGGAAGGATTGACTCGGAAATCGACGCGAGAGAGGTCCTGCAGGATTCCTTCTCCAGTAGCCTTTAGATAGGCCTCTTTCAGGCACTAAAATGTTTAGCGTCTTGCAAAAATTCAGAAGTTACCCAGTAGCGATAAAAGACGGTCATCTTCATCGCTTCAGTCGGCTGGCTTCTCATCATTCGAAGTTCTTCCGGAGAAGCCTGGCTTGCCATGGAGTTGATGTACTCATCGGCAGTTTGATTGTTCCCTGGCACAAAAATCATATAAACTTAAGTTTTAATTACTCTCGGTATCAAGCCTCATGAAATCGACCCCAACCTTCGAGGAGCAACTCGAAGCAAACGCCACATAATCTCCCTGAAATTTTGACATACATCTACGAGACGTCGAACCTGATGCGTGATGTTGAGGCCAAAAGTAGTCCCCGCTGGTGATGCCAAATACGGTTTTCCCTTTTCTGTTTTTTCGAATTTGATATCCTTCCACTCGCAACCGGTGAACTGAAAAAAGAGCTTTTCACAGCCTGGCCATCTTTCATAGCATGCCTCGGCAGTGGGAGACAATGGCAAAACACACCTTTTTGGCGGCATGTCTCAACAATAGCTTTCCGATAAGGCAAGCGAGAGCATCCTCTCTGTGGCGCAGTTGAGGGATTCGGCTGTATTCCTCCTCCGAAATGCACTGCACCCCGCGGCGATACAAATTGTCGAACTGCAATTGATTAGTGATGATCCTCGTTGTCTTTGGCCATTACCCTTTCCTCCCTCCCGTCATCCCAAGTGCTTTTCACGCAAAAAGGGATTCCCCGAGAGTGGCGTTTCCCGTGGACACTATCAGCTGACCCGTGAAAAGGGGGGTCTCCCCCAAACAGCCCGATGCCACTTTGTTTTCCATCCACTTCACAATGTTTCATTCATTTTTTGGACAGTCTTATCCCTATGGAGCGCAACGCTGTACGGTGAAAAACACTTTACTAGCCCACAATTTTACACGCGCACGCAGTTTGAGGGGGGAATCCCCAATCCTGTTCCCATGCTGGTTGGTATGCCGAACATTTTTCCCCGTGCGCCAAAACAAGCGCGTGCAGGTTTGGACTTTTTGCGAAAATTACCTGGTCAAGCTCGAAAGTTTTCGCGAGGCTCACCATCCAACGATTGCACTTGCAGGAGTTTGGGCTGAAATCGATTTCGGTTTTTAAGCTACGAATTGCAATAGCTTATTATTAAGCACTTTTTATTATTATGATTTTGTTGTTAGCTTACAGTAGGATCTGCTCCTTTTCATACCTTTTATCAATTCTTAAAAACGTTAATTGAACTCACTCAGCCATCGTTCTAGGTCGGTCGTAAAAATAGGGTTAAAATAAAATCGAAATGTCTGGATTGAGGAGAGAAGTGAGGGTGGTGTGTTGTAGGGAGGGCAGTGCGAAACAGTCCCCAATGGCCTTGCCCCCATTGCCCCCTCCCAGATAAAATCGCTCCTGGAGGACCGGCCTCAGCGTTTCCTCTCAACATTCCGCTTCTTCTGAAGCGTGTATTTGGCGAACTTAACGATATCCATCAAACGTGACCGTCGGAATTTCCGTGAGTCAATTATTAGTGAAATTAAAACCGGGGAAGGAAAAGCTGTAAAATTGCTGATATTCAAAAATAAAAACTATAGAAAAGGCTTTCCATCACCCTTCTGACTACCTGCATCGTCATATCATGTATCTAATGTTAAAGCGCTAGATAGCACTATAAAGGATCTAGATATCTTTTAATGAAATCCTGCTCAAAGTTCATCCCTATTCAAGGTTGTTGTTCAAGGAACAGCTGACTTGTTCTATCGCCTTCTTAGCGTGTGCCAGCCTTTGTCTCCCAGCAAAACAGCGCTTTCTGCGTTTGATTATTTCTTATCGCTGCCTAAAAGTTGCAAGCTATTCCCATCTTATTTTTAAAACACTATTTTCCGTTGTCTCGGTGCAACCAGTGCACGGGTAATCAAACGTCACCTTGTTTAGCTTCGTACGATCCAGGGTCAGGATCAGAAAGTAATCCCATTGATAAAAACACGTCCGAGAGCCGAGAAAGATGACCTTGACTGCTGCATCTTGAGTTTTATCCCCGACAGTCAGGATCAAAGTATCTTGTTACTAAAAGTGCCCTTCAATTTTGATTTCAGTACGTCAGAAATGTTATCATTTGGACAACTTTGATTGTTGCCGTTTGATTTTGGTGGCAGGTGGCCTCTCACGGCCCCTTTCGCTGTGCTCCCTCACCTTTGGCGCGCTTATTTGGCACTAAGGCCCCAAGCTCACCGTAGCCGAGCTTTTTACTAGGCAAACACGTCTGAAAAAAAAGAATCACTTGATCAGAAAACTGGTCTCTACTTCAATGTTCTAAATTCTATTAAAAGTTTGACCCTTTTTCATTCCACTGGCATAGTTTTTGGCACTTTCGCAGAATACCGCAAGTCATTTACCCGCATAGCGTCGTTCAAGTCCTTTGAGAAGAGGTCGATGAATTTTTGAAGCGAAATTTCACGACGATTTCATCTGCCCGAGCTTTAAAACTATTTATTTGATCTTTTGCGATATTCTGAACTGTTTGAAGGGGGAAAATTGATCGGATTCCTTCTCAGAAACCCTTTTTTTGCTAGTCTTGGTCGGTTCTGAAATTATTCTACCTTACTCTCGCCATTTTTTAAAATGTCCCATCCTTTGTCGTCATTTACACCGCATTAATTTTTGCTTTTTCAGACCAGAGATGCGCGGGTCGAGGGCCCTTCTCCTGGCGGTGAGAAGGCTATCGGTGGTGAAAAATCTACACACAAGCGCGGCCATCTTCTGTGAGGGCCCGATCGACCAATTCTTCAACAGTGAAGCTCCTCGGCATCCGCTCACTGGAAAGCTAGGCAGCTGCAAGGATTGTGGCGGCCAACTACATCCTGCCCCCATGCTAGTGCCGAACAGCAAGTACTTGGTATGCATGGGCTGCAAGAAAATCTACTCGAATTCGGCAAGCAATGTAAATCAAGAAAGGATAGAAGTCAAGGATCCTATGAGGAAAGCAGCGCCTTATCCCTCGCAGATTGCCGAATTCCTTGATCGGTACGTTGTTGCTCAAGAAAAGGCCAAGAAGACGCTCTCTGTCGGCGTCTATCAGCATTATCGGAGGCTTGAGCACAACATCGAGAACGATGCTTCGTCTGTTCTCTCGATGAGCATCGGTAATCACATGGTGGAGAAGGTGCCTCGCGGAGTGATCAACCAGAATAATGACCCGCCGTTGGGAAGAGAGACTGGTTCAATGGCCACGCTTCAGCCTTGGAGCCAGAACGGGCCTTTCTCACAACCTGCACAAGCCGTACCTGTTAGGCCGCCAACGTTCAGGGCGCTACCAGAGAAGGATAACAATATTCGGCTCGAAAAATCGAACATTCTGTTGATTGGGCCCTCTGGAGTCGGCAAGACGCATGCAACCCAGACGTTAGCTCGAATTCTGGACGTGCCGATTGCTCTCTGCGACTGCACATCGATGACCCAGGCCGGGTACGTCGGTGACGATGTCGAATCGGTGATTCAAAAGCTGGTAGCCGCGGCCGGCGGCGATGTACAAAAAGCACAGACTGGTATTGTGTTCCTGGATGAAATTGACAAGATTGCCTCAGCTCACGAGAGCCCCTCTCACGCGTATCGAGACGTTTCGGGTGAAGGCGTGCAGCATGCCTTACTAAAGCTGGTCGAAGGCACGTTAGTGAATGTGAAGAGCGGGAAGAAGGGTCTACCTGGCCAGCAGGATACGGTTCAGGTGGACACTTCCGATATTCTCTTTGTCGCCTCGGGTGCCTTTTCGAATTTGGACCGAATTGTCGGAAGGAGGCTCGACAAAAAATCGCTCGGATTTGGCAGCGTAACCGGAGGGATGCACATCACCAAAGACGATTTGGAATCAGAAGCGGCCAGGAAGAGGGACGAGCTGCTTGGAAAAGCCGACCAAGGTGATCTAATCAATTTCGGAATCGTGCCGGAATTGGTTGGTCGGTTCCCGGTGCTGGTCCCGTTCCATTCTTTCAGCACCGAGATGCTGATTCGAGTGCTGGTCGAGCCACAAAATTCGCTGATCGCACAGTTGAAGCTTCAATTTGGCATGGAGGATGTGGAAATCAATTTCTCGGACGAGGCCCTCCGGGAAGTCGCTAAAATGGCCCTTGAAAGAAAGACTGGTGCTCGTGCTTTGCGGTCGATCCTGGAGAATGCGTTGCTGGACGCGAAGTTCGTGGTGCCGGGCAGTGATATCGAGTCGATCTACATTACTGCTGAATGCATCCGAGGAGAAGAGCCATTCCAATGTACGCGACGATTCCATCCGCAACAGGCCGCCGCCCTCTAATCATGTATGTACAGTGCAAAGTATTTGTTATTATTACCCCCTAGCTGGCTTCTTATTAGCTGCTCGAATGTAAAAAAGCTTTATTGTTCTTGTGAGCACAGATAGTGCTGTGGTGATTCCGCCTCGTCTATTTGCATAGTCATTGCGCCTTATTGTCTCTTTTTGGTCTCTGTGGTGTAGATAATACTTTCTAGTGATGTTTTCGCATTTCTTTCAGAGATTTATATTGGGACTTGTTCGACATAGAATAAAAATGTGACTTATTTGGTGTAGAACATTGAATCACGTGTTATAGAGGTGGATGTTAATGAGGCAACAAAACAGCGCAACTGCACACAGAGTGGGACCGGGCAATAGCGGGTTCGCGATCGGGGATCTTGAAAGGTTCTTGGATGGTTTTTTGGCAGGAGTGTGGATGGTGTGCTGGTGTTTTTGGATAGTTTGAAGGATTTAGAGAATTTTGATAAGTGCCTTTGGCGCCGTGATATCATCTTGGTTTAACAATTCAGGTGTCACCTAGTTACGCGCCTAGAAGCGTAGCATATATGCTGCCTGATTTGTAATAGAAGAGGTTCAATACGCTCGTACTGCCTTTATTAGTTGATAGGCGTTTGCGGTATGCCAGTTCATTATGCAGCGATCTTTAGATTTAGCATATAATGTGTATTCTCGCCGTTATCAAAGTTTTTCTTTCATAATTAAATTATTTACTATAAAACTGCCATAATTCAACAACCTGCATAAACATAAAAACAAGTATAGGCGATGTTGAGACCCGCAGAGGTGAAGTGCAAATCACAATGATTTGTGGAGAAATAATAAGAGAAAAGTGTCTCGAGTTGGAATAAATTATACTGATTGCTCGTCTGGTGTTTAGTTTTGCTTCTTCTCCTCCTTCTTCATGTAGGCCTCGAATTTGCTGGCGGACTGGGTGTACTGAAAATTGCGACGTTGATTATCCTCATTAAATTTAGCAGAGATACAGAGATGATCGCTAATTATTTGACCACCAACCTTGAGGAAAGATCCGACGGTGAAAGGAAGGGCGATGAGGACGAAGACGATCCAGTGGTAGAGCTTGGGGGCGAACTGAAAGATATAAATTATACTTTTAATAGGCATACTTCAATACTATTTCTAAAAATACTAACCTTCCGGTCGTACTCCTTTTGCAGGTAGATGTATCCCTCTCCAGGAGCGTTCGTGTATCCAATAACGTAGTCGGAGGCCTTCTCTTCAGTGGTGTAGGTGACCTAGAAATTAAATTTGATAATTGTATTAGATTTTTTAGGTCTTCGCTTCGGATACTAACTACTCAGGTAGTGCATGCAATTTGACCTCTTCCCTATCTGGTGAGGTCGGGTCAGGGCCGTAACAAACCCAAATTTCGGGGGGGGGCGACCCCAAAAATTTTTCACGAATATGACTAAAACTACAGCGCCGCAGGCAAAATTTTTGAAAACATCGCCCCCCCTCTTACGGGCCTGGGTCGGGTTGAGGGCACAAAATAGATGGCGCTTGGGCTATAGGCGTATAGCAATGGTCGAATTTCCAGTTAATATAGCTACCTAGAAGGGATGTCGAATTTTAGGCAAGGTGGCATTGTTTTTTCATAAAATTTGATTCAGTTCAGGTATAATTAATTTTTCCTTTATAATTAAATCTTCACGAACCTGGGCGGCGGTGTAGTTGAAGACGCCGGGTCCCCTGGGCTGGAGGACGACGAGGTGGGTGACGTTGGCTCCAGGGGCGAGCTTCTCCCATCGGGCGGTCAGCTGTCCCTTGGCGAGGTCGAAGGCGGTGGTCGGGAACGAGTGGACATCATTCAATTGCACCTATAATAATTTATTTTAAATATATTTAGCCGATAATTTCATGCAAACTTCCTGAATTTTCCTAAATCCCCGCTTTATAGACTTTATAGACTTGTCTCCCTTAAAACTCGTAGATTCAAATATGGCGCGCAATCTAGCCAACATGACCTCTATTATAAATGCCTTAGGGGTATCTGATAGCCCGCGATCAAAAGGTCGTTGCCCCAAAAGATCGAAACTTTGGTTTCGAGAAATCGGGATCTGACCTACCGCACCTTTTCCAAAGAAAAATGAAAGCCGACATATTTTGAATTTTTCTACCACTAAATCAAACGCAATAAGCTGATTCGCTTGGAATACCCACCTTGTATGCGGGCTTATCTCCAACGTTGAAAACGGAATATTCAATGACAAGATCCATCTTCTCAACGGCATACATCGAAAAGGGGCTTTTGTGGGCGAGGATTCGGGCTCCTTCAACAGCAACCGGCTGAAATGTAAGATTAAAACAAATAATTTTGAAAGAAATTTATATGTTTCTACTAATGCTTATAAAGTTTTACATACCTCGTCTTCGATGGCATAGGCCGCAACGGCCAGAGCTAACACCAAAAGAACCTTCATTGTCCTGAAAATATGGTATAATTATTAACCTAATTTGGGTGTGAAGCTTTTTGGGGCATGGCACAAAGGGAATGCAGATCCAAGCTGGGGGGTACTCTGACCGACTGCCGAGGGGGTGAACCACCCACGGTCTTGAATGTAGCCCTTGCAGTTTGTTTACGGTAGCCTCCCCTATCCCACGCCTCACTCCCTGACCCGTCAGGCCCGACTACGGTAGTTTTTGAGGGGCGCGAAATAGAAAGCGGCAACCTTGCAAGATCCATGTGAGTGGCCACCACAAGAACCTGCAATTAGGGTAGCAAAATTGGAGGGAACCACTGGAAATTATGTGGCTTTTCGGCCCGTTATTAATACAGCTATTTTGTAAATATGTTGTGACCCAATCGGCTGCGGATGCATTAAAGGTTGTATGCTAATGAAGTTTGCTTGAGCGTGAGAGTTTAGATTGCTGTTGAAGGAAGCTCTGTGAATGAATTCCGAGGTTTCTACAAGCGAGAACATTCCGTTGTCCGACCCTATATGGCTGGGGTAGAGATTCCGTGGAATCTGGTCGGACACACCGTGATTTCTACACATGAGGTGGCAACATTTCCAATAACAAAACGTTCAATTAGATACGGCTTACTGCCGATGCCAAAAGTCAACAAGGAGGAATCTGGAATAGTCACGTATGCTAATTTTACAATTGATGTATAAAATATAGATTTTCATGTACAAAATATAACAAACTATTTAGGCATTATGGGCAAGAGATTGGGAGCTACAGGTTTCTTTCAAAGTTACCGGCCAGTCAGGTAGTTTTGAAAAATAGTTTCAAAACATATTTTTCAGGACAATTATTCGGTGATGGCATGGCCATTTGGTATGCCCAGGAACCGGGGCTTCTTGGGCCAGTTTTTGGATCGAAGGACTATTTTCGTGGGCTCGCCGTCTTCCTTGATACGTACAGCAACCATAATGGCCCCCACCAGGTAAGTCTGAGCGGCGGAAAGAAACGCTTAAATTGATGGTAGCTTATTGGGATTCGAAAATTCGAAATGTTTAGCATGGACATCCCTGGGTATCTGCGATGGTCTCCGATGGCACACTTCACTATGATCACGACCGTGATGGAACGCATACTCAACTGGGCGGAGAAGAAGCAGGATGTGAAGCGAAATTCAGGTTTAGAAGCACATCCCTTTGAAACAAATGTTCCAGAAACCAAGACTTTGAGACACAAATCCTGATCCGATATGTCGCAGACACGCTTTCGATTTTTGTTGATACTGACGGAGAAGGTAGCCAAAGGCGCAAAACCCTAGTTTAACCCTTCTAGGTACTTGGAGATCCTGCTTGAGTGTCGACAATGTCAAACTTCCGACCGGGTATTATCTCGGAGTCTCGGCAGCAACAGGGGAGCTTTATGGTAATTGTCGATACTTTACACCTATACTCCTCTTTTCAGATATTCATGATCTCATCTCCTTCAAGACCTTCCAAATCGACGTGGACCGCGTCGAGTCGAGGGATGACCTACAACCCGAGAAAATTGTCCCGCATGCTGATTCCGTTAGCGCACCAAGGTTTGTATCTGCTCATTCTGCTAAGCCGAAACGACCGGACGCGATTTCCTGTTTACGCGTCGTTTCGTTTGAGACCACGTTTTATTTGAACAGTTGGGGTAGGCATGCCGGGTGGGAGGCTTAAAAGAATATTTCGCGAGCAAATTCGCCACCCAGCCATGTAGCCAACCCTCTTGAAATCTGAAATTGTCAATCGTAGCGCTTATAATATAAGTATGCTTGGCTTAAGGCTATGATAAAAACGTTTAGGGACCATGTCGTCGATCCAAAGCCATCTCGTCTTGGATGGTTTGGCACGGCACTGCTTCTGATCGTTGCCATTGCTGTAGTCATCGGCATCGTGCTCTTCGGCGTCATGTCCATTAAAAACAAGAACCAAACTCAGCACAAGCGTTTTTATTAATCATCACAACGTCATCACTTCCTGAATTCGCTTACCCTAAATGCCTTATGCACAGTACCAAACCCGAATCTCGTCAGTTCTCTCTTGACTGTGATATTTCAATATACTAAATTATTTATTTATGGAAAGCTTTCTCACCATTGAGATTATCCCCCAAACCAGCGGGCTCCCAGAATTCTTCTTGCCTATTTATTTAGCTGAGAAGTTTTCTAGGAGCCGGAGCGCACGATGACTTACTACCCCTCCCCCTTTCTTTGCCAATTTCGCTATATAGTCTGCCTCTGTACTACCGCTGTGTGTCATTTTTAGAAACCATAATTCGTGGGAAATCATAATACGGAGTTTACTGCCTTCTGTCGAATGGGTCTGTTATTTATTTAATAATGATGAATTTGTTGATAAAGCTTTGTTTCAAAAATAGCATCAGCAATTTCTTCTAAATCAAACTTTCCAAGAGTCCAACATAACAAAACTAATCAAGGGAAACTGCCGTTGTACCTGGATTTCGGGTTACCGTATCAAAAGAAAATCAAAGTTTTAAAGGAATTTGGCTTCATCCGCACTTTTCAGACGCCATCATCAGTTTCATAGAAAAAGCGAGATTTCAAAAATGATCCCATATCCCTTCTGCGTTCCAAATCAGAACCAAAGTCTCCAGCTTCCACGGAGCCCCTAATAGGTCAACATAACAAAAAAGGAACAAGGAAAGCTGCTGTAGCCACCCAGAGGATTTCCGGAGTGGATTGGTGTCGAGCCTCCGGCGACACGACACACGATTTGAAAAGAGAAATGGAGGGGGATTGTGGTTGATATGATCCCTGTCCGTCCACTCCTCCCTCTCCGTTCCGTACATGACCAAAGGCTCTTGAGCGGGAGGCGGCCTGGCCGACAGGGAAGGAACGGCCACCTCTCAAGAGCCCCACCAGGGGCCACAACCCCGCCGGATATACCCCCACCCTCCACGGCGACGACGCCGGTGCTGAACCAACCTCGACCTGTAAGGAGGCCAGCTGGAGACCGTTTTTCGGGAAGCCCCTCTCAGCTATTTGCTGTATTTTGACCCTACAAGTGATTGGTGAACAGGGAGGGGGTTGAGTATCGAGTTGTTTATTTGCGTCCGTTTTCCAGAGGTCATTGTACCCCTTGAAGACCATTGGTTGGGTGCTTGGGAAGTTGGTATTGGAAGGTTTCCAATTTTTAGTTAGTCGGCGAATTAGCATAAAAAGGATTATAATTCTAAAATGGAGCATAATCTTCTCTGCTCCCTCCTGCCTCCCACTCTCTGCCCAACTTTTGCATTAGCATTTCCGGTTGCCAATTATGAGCCCTGATCAACCCGGCCTTCCTTATCCATTTAAGGCTCTTAGTGTCCCTAGACTCTTAACATCTTTGGCCAAGAAATTCGTCATTTCAGATGAGCAAATTTTGAAAACCACAGTATCCGTAAGCGGCATAACTGTTCTGATCTATGCTTCTGATCAGAATGTCTATACGCTTTGATTTTTCCGATAAAATTGTTTTTTATCGGAAAATGATGATTTTCTAGCCCACAACTCCCCCATGATTTCAAAACCCTTCACTAACCAGCTTTCAATTCCGGAATCCCACCCATTTCCGCATTTCCAAAACCGAGTCACACCACCCTCCTAACCCCCATTCCAAAGGTCAAACACGACCTCTGCCTATCCGGAAGACCCGCCCAAGCTACCCAACGCCTATTTAGGGCCCAGCAGCCAAAAACAATGGCCCCGGCCGGAGGGCCCCCGACTTCCAAGTATGTGTGTCCACAGGCTTATGTTAGGCGGATCAACGGGTCCCCCCTTTCGCTTCCCGAAAAGGGCACTTTTTAGAGCGGAACATACCTCCCTGTCCAGACAGTCTCCCTCAAGGTATTCACATTCCTGCATCTTGCAGTGTTTCTGCTACTTCATTCTTCTAGCTTTAGTGCTTCACTTACTGCTGGGTTGCAGATACCTTAAGTATATTTTGACTACACTACTGCGCTCGACGAATGATTCACCAGCCAGAGCTTCCAAAATTAAAGCTGTATTTTGATCCATCGATCCATCTAGGAAGCTTTGGTCTTTGGCCAAACCAAAAAACCCCCATCAATATAGACCTCCACGAACATCAGTCACAACCCTCCGCGCGACTGATATTTGAACAGCGTCACCCTGAATAGGGTTCGCCGACTTGAAAAGGACTTGAAAAAGGGTGCGTACCCGTTCTTTTTGTGCGTGCGGAAGGTGGCTCGATGTTTGAATTATCGAACAGGGGCCCGCTCCTAGACGGCTGTAACCGGACAGGTCAGCTGGCATAGTTAGATTCCTTATTTTTGGTGTTATTGGTATTGATGTGAGTACAAATTACTTTTAAAACCTGATATTTGTAGTTTGTCTCTCTAGAGGCGTGGTTTTCTCATCTATTTTCTAGATTTTATTTATTTATCTATTTTCTAGATTTTCTATGCTAATTTTGAGTTCGTACATATTTTACATGGGTTTTATTGGAATTATGTTCACCGTCCCGAAAAGACACAATCGCAAAATTGTTTGCATAAAAATCTTTATTGGATGGGAAGATGCTTTACGATCTTCGTAGCTTTTTGTGACCGTTTGTTGGATTGAAATTAACGGTTTCCCGTTCGGTCCCGTTTGGACAAACGAACGCTTCCTAACAAAGAGGGTTCCCAAAATTTTAGAAAAACGTCTTTTTAGTATCGAAAATGGTTTATTTTGATAATTCTGAAAAGTGTGCAGTCATCGCAAAGCCATTACACACCTAATGATGTATCATATGTACCCTAAAATTCATCTTTTATGGAGTTATCCTCCGGACATAGGGACGGTAGTTGCATGCAAATCAACACACACAGACACTATTTTTTATATATAGTAGGATTCGAAAACAACTGCGATAATAATTTTTTGTTCTTTTCTCGAACGATCATCTAGCGATCGCGAGATCCGCATTGCCGTTCCATCCAATATTCCACACCAAAAGTTCCCAATTGTTCATTGGCGTGTAACGGAAGCATTTGAATGGGTATGCTCGTCCAGCGAATGAGCGGTGTCCGATCGTCTGGCCAATGCTATGCGGGCCTTGTGCGGTTGGGGGCCAAACCCACTTGGTGTCCCGTTTGTTTTGACCGTGTCCGGGTGCCGGTGGTGGTTTTACCGGCCCGGTTCCTCTACCGGCTACCGTCTCTTCCGAGTCGCTCCGACCACCGTCGACGCACGCCCTCAAAATACAACGGCTTCTGTTTTTCGGGCCAAACACCCCGACGACGGCGGCTGGGTGGTGTGGGGTAGAGAGGGCCGGAGTTATTGGAGGGTGCGTGTGGTCCCGGTGGATGGCGGTGGGTGAGTAGTAGTTCTTGTTTGAAACTGGGTTTTTTTGTTAACTAGATAGTTATATCTGAAAAAGTGTCGTTTTCAGCGGAAATATGAGTACAGCTATGCTAAATAGCTATATCGCTAGAGCTTGAAATTTTGAACAAGTCCAATCTTTCAAAAAGTCTGTTACGATAACGCGATTTGCGTAAATATCCTCTAAAGACCACTTTTGCTGAGCTTTTCCTCCGACTAATAAACAGGAATCAGCAAAAACTTTTGCCTAGCGGACCATGATAGTTCAAAAATTTTAAGAGACTTCGTCAGAATTTCACGTTCTATCGAATTAGTTATGTCACATTTCAAAACTCCATGATCACTTAAGATACAACTCTTTGTGAATTTGTGAATTAGAATAATGCCCGTTTCTCAGATGGCCTTTCCCAATCCAAAACACCTCCTTGAACTTTTCGTTCTATCTTCTGCTCCCTTATGATCACTCCCCACTTGCTAATCACGTTTCTCGGCGGCTCGGCCACCCTATTTGTTTTTCCACGCATCGCATTTCATCTTCCCCCTCGGGCCACCACCTCCGCGAAAATTTGCATCTCGCCTGATCGGATCATGCCATCCGTTCTAGGCGTCTCCAGAATGTGCTGCTGCACCTGACGTAGCGATGTTTGTTGGGGTAAACAGGCGATGATCATCCTCCGTTCTCTGAGTCACAGTCCCGGACTGTCCGGTCGCGGAAAAGAGGGCCCATGCGGAGAAGAGTGGGGCCCCCCAAGCCCTCCCACATAAAATCCGCGCACTGATGCGGGTGGCCAGACAGACTTCTTCGTCGCTGGCTTTTCGATAGCCGCTTACAAGGTTTTTTTTTGCTTTTAAATTTGATTAATGTATCCTAGGTTAGGTTAACTTTATCCTTGTATCGTGGTTTGGGGTTCTAGATTAGTATTCTTTAAAGCTCTTTCTACAACCCATTAAAACTCACGCTGAGATTCGAACACCTCTCAACTTCTCCGTTTTTCTCTGTCACAGTCGCTCTGCGTCGGTAAGGGGTTTACTTTGAAAGATCTGAAAGTGCGTTTTAAGTTCCTTTAAAACAACCCTTTTAAATTGTCAGCATGCAAGTTTTTGTTAAGTTTGTCGATCAACTAAGTAGTTTCGCCTCCAGATGCGGTGGCTACACCCTGGGCCCCAGAAAACAGACTCTACGATAAATTCGTTTGTTGCCCCCCACGCCCTCTGTTCCTCCTCTTGATGATAGCCCACCTCCTTCCCTTTTCGAGTGAACGAAAGCAGTGTTTGTGCAATCAGCCGGACATGGCCGGGGACAGGGCTCTCGATTCCAAAAATGTCCTCCGGACAGCTAGGAGAACGGGGCCCACCTCTTTCCCCCACCCCCTCCGTTGGGACAAAGCCCGGCGCACAGTATCCGACGGCGAGCCGCCCGCCGGATCTCAGTCCTTACGTTGCCTCGGTCTTGGTATGATCCTCAGATCCGAAATCCTGAAAAGATTCCCGGAAGCCTCGATTCCCGTAAGGGCTTCTCCTATCTATTGTTCGGTGTCGGCGAAGGGCCCGCCTGCCTGCGTGTCCCCTTCCCACCCTTTCACACGGCGCGCTTCCCGTGCTTCTGTGTGTGTGTCTTCTCTGCATTGATAGAAAATGGTCTGTGTTCAGCCATTTCTATGCGCAGAGGGGGGTTCTGCGTCACGCGTGTACTCTTGGCTTCCCCGTTCTTCGCTATTACTCTCTTTGTTCCGTATCGCATCCAAAATTTAGCGATTTGGTTTCAGGTAATGGATCGGGTACTCCTATATTTCTTCGCCATAGTCGGCTCAACAGTCGCTGTTAGTAAAAATGTTATGTTTGATGACTCTTTGGTAGGTTGCACAACACCAAGGGCGATTTAATATTTTGTATTTAGTTATTCGACCGCTCAAACACAGAATACGAGACCGTCCTCAGCCCGTCGGACTTTGAGCTAGCTGCCCAGTTGGCCGACTCGATCCAGCATGCCGAGGGTGATATCTGGGATTCTGATGCCATGTACAGCAAAGGAAAATTTGAAGGAGACATTGCGAACCCGAACGTACGATATTCTGCATGGCTTCTAGTAGATCAAAATCTTTTAGCTGAACGCATCTACCATGGAACTATTTGTGAATGGTGGCAAGGTTGAGGGCAATGGAGGCAATTACTACAATGCCATCAAGAACAGACTCCAACTGTGGCCAAACGGAAAGATCCCATACACCATTTCCTCCCAATACAGCTCCTACAGGTATCTAGAGCTGATAGACAAAAAACAATTTTCCCCTTTCAGCCGTTCCATGATCGCGGCTGCTATGAATGAGTATGCCACTCACACTTGCATCTCCTGGGTACCAAAGGGAGCCAATGATGTCAACTACGTCCATATTTTCCCTGATCGTGGCTGCTACTCGATGGTCGGAAAGATGGGTATGTTGTCTGGCCCTTCCAATTAACAAATTCCAAGGTGGCAAGCAGTCTCTATCCCTTGGATCCGGCTGCATCCAAAAGGGTATCATTATCCACGAAATGATGCACGCCGTCGGTTTCTTCCACGAGCAATCCCGCACCGATCGTGATGACTGGATCACGATCCTCTGGAACAACATCCAACCCGGAATGCAAGGTAGTTTTTTAGAATTCGACAACTCCTCCCGTCAGGACAGTTCGAAAAGTACGGGCATGGCACCATCCAGTCCCTGGATACTAGCTACGATTACAGCTCAATTATGCACTATGGAAACAAGGCTTTCTCAAGGTACCTTGCATATCAGTTAATTCAACTGTTCCATAGGAATGGTCAACCCACCATCGTCCCGAAGAAGACTGGCGCTAACATCGGCCAGCGAAGCGGATTTTCTGGTGTTGACAGCCACAAAATCAACAAGCTGTATCAATGCACTGGTGCGTTAAAAGGATTATCTTAATTTAGGTTTACATACGATTAATTATATGATCTATTTCAGGACCCGACCCGAAGGCAACGACCACCCGACCGGCCGTCGTTACCGTGGGATCAACCACTGCCCCACCACAGCCACAAACCTTCCGCCCCTACCCTCCCGCTCCTACCCTTCCCCCGGCACCTACTATTGAGTGCCGCAATCTGCGCGGAGACTGTGATGATCTTGCCTCCCAAGGTATGCTTTTTCGAAAAGGTTGAGGACGCTCGAAACGCAATCTTAATCCTAGCTTTATCTCCAAAACTTGTTAAGAACATTTTTCCTACATATCGCCTGGTTTTACAGGCATGTTTCCCTCATATTTCCAGCATTGTCTTCCCTTTGTTAAAGCTCACGCGCACAAAACACTAGCAAATTTCATTTATTTTGTTTGTATGCTAATCTGCTCACCTGAAGGCACCAACTATCTTTTAGGTTGGTGCACCCGCAATCCGGGATGGATGCGGCAG
This sequence comes from Mesorhabditis sp. LJ9110, assembly GCA_038088335.1. Lineage (NCBI taxonomy): Eukaryota > Metazoa > Nematoda > Chromadorea > Rhabditida > Rhabditidae > Mesorhabditis > Mesorhabditis sp. LJ9110. Next base: position 455,214 of record JBBGBA010000014.1, on the reverse strand, counting down.
CATTGCCCGATTTCTTGCGGCATGTGCAAGCCAGGTAGTCAGGAGATGGAAGGGTGTTGTAATATTGTTATACTTTAGCTACTAAACCAGCCCCAGTTGTCGTCCCGGTAGCCACCACGACAACCCCATCGCCGATGACACGGCCCCAGCCTTCCACACTGCCACCACCGCAGCCGATCGCGGTCGGAGATTGTGATGATCTTCGTGTTGACTGTGATCACTTGATGAAGCAGCGGTACTGCAAGGTATGGTAACTCATGAGAACCTCGGATCGGAATTACTTTTACGCCATTATAACGCTCTCAAAAAGGCGTGAAAATCAGCGCTTCCGGTTTTCTAAATCTATTTAGCATTCGCTACATATTCAGCATTTTCTTAATAAAAAACCTGTTGATAATGGACCGGAAGCCATATTTAGCAGGCGATTCTTTTTAAAATACCCTTTAGTTAATAAACAATTTGCTGTTTTTTTTCATCGAAAACCTACTGCTTTTTAGACTGCACCAACTTTTATGAAACAAAACTGCGCCAAGACCTGTGGTTTCTGCTTCAAGCCAATCCCCACCGAAGTTCCAGACGTCAAGGTGACACTTTCATGGCCATTCCCATCAAACTGTAACCCATTTCAGGGACCAGCAGTTGTCACCAACCAGCCCCTTATCTCGATGTGGCGATCTTCGTAAGTGCTTCCAGATATCTAATCCCCACCCTTATGCATTACAGAAACAACCATATTGGTAGCTGGTGGAGCCGAGGTATCCATATAAGCCCATTGGCTAAGAAATACTCCCCCAAATGAGAATGAATTCATAGTCAAATTTCCTATTTCCAAATAATTTGCCCGCATTTCCCCACACCCATCTCTATCCGAAAAGTTCTCATAATCCAAACGGAAATAACCCGCCAAATCCAGCATTATGTTTTTAGAACCCGTTCCCCGGCCACACGGTAATCCCCCCTTAAGACCCACCACTTTCAGTTTTCGGTTTCCGGACCCGCCGGGGCTCACGACTTTCAGTTGCTTACTTGTTTTATGAAATCTGTTCTGGTGGTCGGGTTTTTGCATGGACATGCAAAAGGACTGTATCTATCCCCCGTGACGATGTTTTTTTTTTGGGGAATTGGGCACTCAAATATGTTCTTTTTTTCAGGACTGCGCCTCCAGCCCCGGGGCCAACGACAAACACAGGTGTAGTGCAGCCACCCACGCCTCACCCTTGTGAGGATAAGAAGCATTTTTGTGCTCATTGGAAGGTACGAGATAAAAATTTAAGGAGGTTTAAAGGGTGTCGGAAAAAACTCAACAGCCGCGGCGCGCATAAATGTTCGATTGCCCTGGTTTAGGTATCCAGCGAAAGCTCTCACTTTGCGTAAAAATCGCCATTTTCTGAATTATTTTATTTTCGTTCGTTTTATTTACTTGTCTCAATGACTAAAACCATATGGGACCTTACCATTCGATTGCCATCTATCATCGAATGGTATTACCTTCAGATTGCCAAAGGGTTTTTTTTGGAAAATTCAGTATTTATGCAATTTAAATATTTTAAGTAAAGACACTAAAATAAAAATTTCGGTTTTCAGGGAGCCGGTTTTTGCGAGGGTATCTTCGCTAGCTACATGCGCAAGAATTGCCCCGCAAGCTGTGGTCATTGCTAGCCTACCCAAAATCCCTAAAAAACCCCAGATCTGCCTCAAAGCCTTTCCACGTCCCTTGCTCTGTGACCAAAATCGCAAGCATTCTTTGTGATCCACATCTCCCCGATACTATATTTCCGTCCATTGTGATCCTTTTGTACTTCTGTGATGTACCCGTGTACTGAGCTACACTTGTCGTTGCGTCCGTGACGCCCTCTCCCCCTTTACCCCCCAGCCACCTCCACAGCATTCATTCATCCGTATCATTCGCCTTTCCCGCACACCGTCTTTCGCCCCCGGTGCCATATACCAGAATGTGAACTCGAAAAATGCTTCAAGTTGTCCCGTGCTTTTGACGATAAATTATTGGAACTAGTGAGGAGTATTGGAATGGAAAAAACATGACAAGAGAACTATATAATAGTGGAAATTTACAGTAGACGCTTAAAAGTCAACTACACGGCAAATTGAAGACGATCAGCATGCTTATCTTGAATTAAAAGCCCTTCTAGCCTAGCTAAAAACTGAGAACCAGTCTTCGGAAAGTCGGAAGCGAATTCAGGTCAAAGCTCCAGCGTATGGCTTTCTGGCACTAATGACAAGGGTTGATATGATGATGCACTAATGAAAAAAATAATTTTTACATTACAGTCACAAATGCCAAATTAAGTAATCAAAGTCTGGAGATAAGTCAACAATGTGTCTTCTTCCGCAAGAAAATCCCCCAAGTGGCTATTTTTGGCGGGCAAAAACGCGCGCCGCACGCCGATTTCGAGCCAAGGTATCGAATCGAATGCCCTTAGCCCACGAACTGTCTGCGATTGGGTTGGTAGACCCCGCGGGGGGTGGAAGGGGGAAGGTCCTCCGTGTGTAGATGCGGGGAGAAGGGCGTCGGGTACGGGAGTAGACTGTTTGCCGAGACTGTCTGGGCTCTGTCTGCGTCTCTGCACCCTTCTCTTCTCACACCCCCAAGCCCTTTCCCCCGCCAGCCGACTAAATTCAAAATCCACCTTTAGGTTTTCGTATCCGTTTTTATTAGTAAATATAGAATTGTAAAAGTGGCATATAAAGGTGTTTAGAATGAAAGAAGAACTATTTTGATTAAAATTTTGGCATCTTTGCCGGGATTTTGACATTTTGAAGGCTGTTCGCAGGTGTGCTTGTGATTAGCCAAAAGGCGGCTTGCATTTTTCCCTAGCCTCACGTTGGGCTTCGATTATCGCCTGGCTCGTTTAGAAATTCAGGGTTTTTACGAAGGTACTCCGAACATTTTATAATTCTTTGACCATAATAAGCCGTGAAGCTGCCACTGAAAGTAGGATTTTGCACTATCGTTTTTTTAGGATATCTTTATTCTAACACAGCCTCGAAATACCTTAAAACTATTACGGGGACTTGCTAGATACAAGATATCTGCATCATGAATTTATCGACTCTCAACTGGAAATATATGGTTTCCCCATCCTTAAAACCTTTTCATATTATTTTCTCCTTATCCTCATCCGCTTTCCGCTTTTAATAGTCGTTGTTTACTGTTTGTTTGTTTGCAACATATGGTTGTTGCCTCCATAGGCATTTGCTTGTGGATATTGATTCCGGTGTAGTTCGTCGTCTATGTCTCTCCCCTCTACCCGTTTGCCGTTGCCCATTGTTGCCCCGTCTGCCTGCACTCTCTCATAGCCCCCATCACCCCTTCCCCCCCTCTTCTTTTCCATCCCGCATTTATTTATTACTCATTGTTTTTACGACATTTTTTGAACTCATGCGCCGTTCGTGTGCGAATTCACTGCAAAATCTCGTAATTTCAGCCTTCCGCCCTCGGAGCATTTGTGCTGATGAAACCGGATTTATCGTTTAGGCAATACAATATTCATTGATATGTCAAACGGTTTGTCCAAATTTATTTTCCAAGCAATAATTTGTTTTTAGATTCCGGGAATTTTTTTTGTGATTTTTATTAATCAGCCATTTCCAAAAATAATGCGCCGTGATTTCCAGCTAAACGAATTCATAATTTATGTTTGTCTGTAACGACTCGATTAGAATATTCAGGCAAAGATCATTTCCATTCAGAATTTTTGTTGCGTTTTTCTATTTGCAATTTTGCAGGCAATCGTTCAAAATATGGCGCATAATCAGCATCCAGCCGCCCGAGCTGCTGCGTCACAGATGCCCCAACAAGGACCCTTACAGGTTGGTTCAGATGGATTTTACCTTCACCGCTATCAATTCGTAAAAAACAGCCTAGCTTGATTATTTTTACTACAAAATATTATGGATACCGGAATGCTAAATTGGTGCCAACGGCATCCTTAGGGAGAATATAATAAAAAATTCGTGATTATTCAAGGTCCGCGCTTTTTTTTCAAGAATATCCCGAGATTTTTTTTATATTCTAGAAAAAGCAACTTTTCTAAAAATATCGCTGCGTTCGACACTGTGACGCTTATGAAAAATATTCTATCCAGATTTTCAAATCAGCGATATTCTCTTTACTAAGAATTCCATATATTTACAGATTCCTCATCAGCTGATCGCACAAGCCAGTATGGCGTCGCCAGCTGTGCAGCAAGATCTGGTAGCCCGTTTCAACCAGCCAGCGAATCTCGGTATGTGCTGTAAAGAATGCTATAGAAATATGACTCCGTAGCTTATAAATATCTTGCACCAAATTTAACTTTATTTCCGTGTTTCCGAAATTAGCATGCGTTATTCCTTTCCCCAGACTCTTTCGTTGGGTTTCGAAATTCACCGCCGTATTGCCTCGTAGTAGTATGTGCGCCGGAAAACCTTAGATTTTAGCAAACATCATTTCCATGGGACAATCCGCCCCGAACTTGAGTACCATCGGACACACAGTTCTGCAGCAGCATCTCCTCAGGTAATTATGGAATTCATACATCCATAACCGATGAGCTTCCAGTCAAATGCAGCCTGCGGAGCGTGAGCGGCTAATGGCCAATCTTCAAAATCTGCAGTCCCAGCCGGGATTGTATATTCTCCAGCAACAACAACAGCAACAGCAGCAGCAGCGACAGCAAACGCACCACCAACAACATCAACAGCACCAGCAGCTTCAGCAGCACCAACATCAACAGCACCAACAGTTGCTCCAGGCCGCCCAGCCTCAACAAGTCGTCCATCAACAGCTTCAGCAGGTCCAATTGCAACAGCAGCATCGATCACAACCCGTGCAGCAATCGAGGATTGTGCAGAATGTGTAAGTTTTATTTTAAAAAACGCCTAATTAATTAATGTATGTTTCAGGAAACGCCCACCACCTGCAAAAACAGCTACAGCCATTGCGCAAAGCTCGCAACACCCTCTAGCTCGACCTCCTCCACCTAGCACTCCTGTCATCAATTTGCAACAGGCAAATTATGTCAAATTTTCGAAACGCCTATTTTTAGCCAACCCCTCGCTATGACCATATCCATGCCGATTATAAACGGCTGCTGGCTGCCACCCAGCAGGCCGCCGAACAACAGGTATTTCTTGAAGCACAGGTTCGTATCTAAAATTAAGCCAAACGAAAATGGGTTGGGGAAGGTGAGGAAATTAACTTTATCTATCGCTTTGTATTGCTTCAATCCATCTTGACAAGCTTTTCCTAAAACCGCTGCTTTATTTACGATTGCCTTTTAATATCTATATTTTTTTGCTATAGGAAGGTGACTCCATAGTTATACACCCAATTCCAGCGGATAAATGAAGCCCGAGCAGCTGCCGCACAAAAGGCTGAATATGAAGAGCAGCAGCGGAAATTGGCCCAGCAGCAGGTCTTGAATTACGCAAATGGACTTGCCGCGCAACACCGGAATCCGGTAAGAAAAATAGAAAAATTTGAATATGTGTTATAGATTGTTGCAACTTCCCAAATGCACCAGCCGCAACCATCGAACGTACAACACCAACAAACTGCTATGATTCAGGAGCTTCTGGCTGGTACGTGGGGTGCGTCTTTTTCTATTTATAACCTGCTTAAAGGCAATGTATCACTATATATTGACATACGCCTGCTCCGGTGATGCGAGCGCTCATTCCGAATATTTACTTCGGGCTACAAAGCTTTTTAGAGTTAAAATTGGGCTGATCCACTTGAGCAAGCTTCCGTTCCACGAATTATTTTGTTGTAGGTATGTCAAATCATTCGACACTGGACCACGCCCGAGAACTATACCGTCGGATCACGGATCAGCTACAGCAACCGGGGCAGGAAATGACACCATCGCCCCAGCCTCAACCGCAAATTCAACAACGCCCACCACCGCAGCAGACCTATCAACAATCACAAATCACCTCGCAGGTCGGAAAATTTGACAATCCTCTACCTTTTCCCTTGACCTTTTCTAAGTGCTGCGATTTTCTAAACATCACGACGTCTTTTAGCTCTTCGCGAGAATGGGCGGTAACCATGTGGATTTGAGCAATATGACGGCGTCGCATGCTCTTAGCCAAACCGCGCAACAACTGCACCAAGCTGGTCTTGGTCAGCCAACAAGTATCTATCAGCAGCAGGTAAGATTTTTTTCTGGAAAATATATAAGCACAGATAGACAAAATTTCCTTCATCTTATGCAGATTTCTTACGTTTTCACTGCTACACCCAATCTAAAAAACCCCGAAATAATAATTCTAACTCCAAATAACAAACGATATAGCTCAAAACTTATATCGACTAATTTTATTCAAAGTATACAGCTCCACAATCGATAACAACACCATATGCCCGGTATTGTAGTCTGTAGCCTCCAATACAGGGCCCGTTACGTTTGGATCGCATTGAAAATTGAATTTTTCAAATAGTTTCGTCCTGGGAAAAATGTATCAGAGCACAAATCGCATTAGAATGGGCATGCTGTGACAATTAAAAGTTGCAGGCGATGCCCTCATCATCACAGGAGACCCTGTTCTCCCCACCGAGGATCCCCCATGCCACCCCTCCACATCATATTATACAAAATACTACGTCGAGTCCCAGGCCTCAGCCATCTATTTTGAGACGGAGAGGTGACGCAGGTGCGATAAAACTTTACCTAAAATTACAAATGATTGCTTTAGGTCCAAGTCCTAGTTTGAAGCGGCGGTTAGATGATTCGCGACCTACGTCTGGAAATGGGATAGCCACTCCTCCAGAGTAAGAATTTTTTTGCAAAATTTCCGGTCCGAAGAGTTACGAATCTTTATGTATATTTTATTACTAAACTGTCAATTTTTAGCATGAAAGCACCCCATCGTGCTCTTCAATTCCCAGATGACAATCGAGAATCACCATACGTAAGAAACAACAAATACATCAAAATATATCATTTTAGGATGATAATGGCGAATCCCCGAAAAAAAGGAATCGGAAGCAAACCTTCGACACCGAAACAAATGAGCTCAAGCTGTACCAGCACCTAGCCACCCCGAAAGCCCCGCAGCCCAAACGCCGCGGCCGGCCACCAAGATCCGAAACTGAGGCCAAGCTCCTTGCCCAGGCTGAGCTGGAACGGTATCGCATAGCGCAGATGAAGCAAGACACTAGCATTCCGAAGGTGGGTACACGCTAACTAGCTCCAGCGTCATTTAACTGAATCAATCAATACAATAAATTTAAATAAGAAAGAAATAGAACTATCAAATCTATTCAGGTCCCACTGCAAGGACCGCTAGTCATCGAAACCACACGAGTGATTGTCGACCAGCCGTGCTCCTCAAAATCTCTTCCTCCCGAGCAACCTGAGTCCCCAAAATCAACAAAGGTACCACTAATTTGCATCTAATTACGCCAATATTTAGCCCCTCATCCCAGATCTCTCGTTTTTGGAGAAGGATGAAGCGGATGCTGTAATGGCGTTAGTAAACATTCGTGAAGAGAAAGCGCAAAAATTATACAACCGGGAAACAGCGGTGAAGACACTGCTAGCGTTCAGGTAATTTCAATATCTTCACAGATGGTGGCTGAAACGGCTTAATTCGAATAAAATAACAACATATTAAATAATTTCAGTGGTCCCTTTGATGAATGCTTACCCAAACGTGAGAAGCTGCGGGAAGCTAGGCTAGAAATGTCGAGGATGAAGTTCAAAACCAACTCCGAGGTAACTATATCGTTCTGCTTCTAATAAAACGTTACAGCTTGGCAAGATCGGTCCCTTGACACCATTTCGGGAGTTCGACACTAATACGATTCGCTTTGAAGATTTGTTACGTGAGCAATTGATGGCGGACGAGGTAGGATTCAATGAAACATCTTTCAAATAGATATTTTAGGTGTTCAACACAGCCTCTGAAAGTGATAAGAAGAAGATCCGAAATGTCAGGGCAGCTCAAGAACCGTTTTGGAAGCAGCCAAGTCGTGCTGAAATCGGGCTTGAAGGCGCATTAACATATGATCAGCTGTCTGGGTCTGAGAAGATGCCGAAGGTTCGTCAACAACATCGTTCAGTCTTTATTTGATTGTTTAGGCTTGGAGGCCTTCGAAAAAAGGTGCGTTAGGAAGATTCAAGGCGCACGACCCATTCAAAAAGCCGATGCGTCAATTACGGGTTGCTGAGGTAAGTATTTTATATACTCGAGTACCTTTTAAATAGTATTTTAAATTATTTTGACACTTAATTACAGCGGGATTTTGCAACCTCATACAATGCCTTGACCATCCCTAAACCCCGACCATCATCAAGGCAAGAAGAGTTGATCTTCGTCGAAGATGATCCCGCCGATGATATAGAATCCGAACCGGTTTGAGCTTACTTGAATGCCTTATATGATTTATTTTAGCTGTTACTGCCTGTAGGAATAGCTGGCCACAAATTAGAGGAAAAGGAAGGAATGAGCACACAGGTTTGCGTAAAATAGTTTCCATTCATAATAATTAGATTGGGAACGCCGTCCGAGAGGTCGTGGATTGTATGATGCATGCACTATCCCAAGAGGATTCCCGAAAACCTTTTAAACGGAAAGGAAAAGATTGTACAAAGCGCCTTGCATACGTCCTGAGTGCACTTCCGGATTATGATGAGGAAGCAGATATCTCATACAAGCCGAATAAGGTGGGAGATGGCCTCCCAAACCTTAATTTTTTAATTTTAGGGAGAAATGGTCTGTTCGTGTGATCTGTTGGATCCTCTGCCCAAAAATATGCTAAAATGCGAAGCCTGCAAGCCATTGGTGACTCGATCCACGAATTACAACTCGAAGGATGGGAAAGTCAAGCCTGTAGATGTCTCCAACTATGAGTAAGTCTCCCTTCAAAAATATATAGCTGCTTTGTAGTTATCGGGTCTTTTGGCAGCTAAAAGAAGATTGCTTGCTCAATTTCGCTCGGGGCTCTAAAGCCATTGTGCTGAACTACGCCGAGATGCTAAAGCAGTTCAAGCCCGACTGGTATCGAAGGATGACGCTCGAGCAGAAAATGGATATTGGTAAAAATATTATAGCTATTTTTAAAAGTTATTTTAGCCCCAACCGACCTAAGCGAAATTGCTGAATGGAAGAAGGTCCGAAGGATTGAGACGTTCATCTGCGGATATCCATATTTGCTGCCGGAAAAGCCAGTGATCTACAATGACCAGGTGTTGGAGATGCCGGCTCGACACCATATTACGGAAACAATGGCGGTAAGTAAATTCCAAAATGGGCAGCACGATTTTATATTTTCAGTCGACAGCACCGTTCCGAGCATTGGCCGGTCCAAACTCTGATAACCCCGCAGGAGTCGAGAAAGACAGGGATTGGAAGTGAGCTTTTGACATAATATGGTTCAAACACACTTTAAGACCACTGCGATGGCCGGTGCCTGTCTTGGCCGATGACATCAAACCCTTGAATATGTACGATACATATCGGCTTCGGATGGGACTCAGCCTCGTGGCAGAATTGGAGCTGGACGTGAACATCTGGCTCGATGAATACTCGTCACATGATTTCTGGGAGGGCACCTTTGACAAACCGTAAGCAATCTTTCGATTTTACAATAGTTTTTTTAGTCTAACCGAGGTAGAGACAAGTTTCCGCAAGCCCAAGGAGCTGGAGCATCGGCCATATCTTGGAATTTCCCGTCGAAAGCGAGTCTTCAACCGCAAAGGGTATTTGCTTCTTCAAATTTATAAAAAGTAATTTAGCGAACGTTACCGTGGTACCTATGGTTTGAATGGAGATGACGACACTGGCGCCGAAGTCGTCGAAAGTGATTTGTCTGACGAGGAAGAGATGCAGCTCAATGAAAGGTTTGTTCAATTTATGCGTCACTCATTATTGCTATTTAGTGAGATCAAGAGCGAGGTCCCAGACGAGTCTAACGGCAATGATCTATTGACGCCACCACCGATGGAAGTTTCTATGACTGACGTTCTATCAGTCGAAGATGAAAAACCATCGGAAAATCTCAACAGGTAAGCTTTAAAACTCTTTTTGAGAATTTTTTTAGTTCCCCACCAACACCTGTTCGTGTAAGGAGTTTTGCTAGGAAGCCTCGAGCAGCCGGACCGCGTGTTCATGATTTAACTTTTGCTGATGCTCCGGAAGAAAAGGTAAGATAGTTGCAGCGACTTTTTAGTAGTATTTGAAACCCGGAAATAATTTTTTACCATCATTTTAGGGTACTTTCGAAATCGCACAACGTCTTCGCGCCAAAATGGAGGCCCACGTCGACTTCATCAGAGAACCGCTGGCCGGTTACCTTCAGTCAATGGAAAGGGTATGAAATGCAGTTATTTTTTGGAAATTGGGTTTAGGCTGTGGACGTCCTAACGCAAAATATGCAAATTTATCGCGGCGACGTGTGGCAGATCCCCGAGCACGAGCTCGAGCCCGAGGAGCCCGAAAATAATGCCACCGATAATGACGATGAGGTAGGATAATCGTTTAAGATATTAATTGCAAAATTATAGGAAGGCGACTCATCCGGCGAATCCACAACCTATTAGCGTGCCATTTTAGCAGGCCATTTCCAGACTCGACCCATTAGATATTTTTAGTATAGCAGATTCATAGCCCGGTATATGTGATTTCTCTCCCCCCACCTCGCTCACAGTGTTTATCCGTTGTCGCCTTTAGAGGTTCGTATCGCAATAGCATTTCAAAGGAGGCCCCCGCCCGGTGCAGCTCTACATCAAAATCTGTTAATTTTCGAAAATGGGCTGTGCACTGTTTATTGTACCAATTGTTCTAGTCGTTCCCCCCGGTGCACCCCGCATCTCGTTACGCATTTATACCTTCCACTCATTAATCTCATCACCGGGCCCACCCAGTGCACAGTTGGACCAGGAAATTATTATTTCGTTTTTATTGGCAGATCAAATTGATCTCAGTTTCCTTACATCGTCTTCACGCATTGTATCCAAGTCAGGAATAAAATTTTTATCTGAATATTTTTAAAACTCACATAGACAAACACTTTCCACATTTTTGGCTCTACATTCGCGTATCCAATAAAATGAAAAGTCAAGGTGAAGATATGAGAGTAAGACAGCGACTATTTTCTACATGCCCTAAAACTTGAAACTTGGCTTGAAACGGGTTGCTAAGATTTGTTTTACTCTTTTTTTTCGCTGCAGACAAATCATAATCTCCATGAACTCGCTCTTTTGTTCCAAGAAAAATTTACCCCGTGATTGCTGTGTCACCCGCTACTTTAATTTGAACTACGCACCGAAACCTCCCCTCCCCTGGGCATTGTCCACGTTGTTTCGGAGGTTTCGCGGATTAGAAGTCCCACCCCCGATTGGCCATCCCTTTTTCCTCAATAATTTGGACCCGAAACGAGCAGACGGCAAATATGCTGGCTGAGGTCAGCCGTTGTGTGGCCCACCCCCTTTTTTCGAAAGCAAATTCAGGTGGTGGTGTCGGTTTGTGTGTATGGGGGGAAGCGGATAATGTTGGAGAGCCCTTCGGGATCTGTGCCCCCCGTTTTTCTTGTTTGACTTACCCCCGGACCGACCGGTGATACATCTTGGTTTGAGAATCACCACAAACACCGCATCTCCACACCGATGCACCACACAGGCTCTTCATCCCAATCTCGGCCTTGAATACCAATTGATGCTTCCTTTTTTTATGAGAAACTCGGAGAGTGCATCATTCACCCTGGCATTCCGCTGGATTCTATTTTTTCCGCCGGAGCCGGAAAATTTTTTATCCACTTTAGATTAGCATCTCAGGGCGCTAAAACGATTTTCTTGATGTTGACATTTCCTTAAATAAGCAGAGCTTTCCTGTGCCAAAATTCATAGAGGTGCTATTAAACTACCGTTAGCAGCTTGATTAGAGCCGAGTTTAGTTTCACTAAATTAGACCTGGCCGAAAAACCATCTTGGCCAATTTTATCTGATTGAAAACTCACTCAAAAAAATTCAGAAGCTAATGGAAGCTAGAAAAATTTTAGCAAGTATTCATGGTATGTATTAATTCAGTGCTATGAAAATTCTATGATGAAAGTTCGATGAGATATAATTCCGGCAGCAGACCAAAATCCTGAATTCTTAGCCCGATTCCCGAATTCTCGTCTTGTTTTCCGGGGCCGCTTAACGTCTGCGCAAAAAGTCAAATAATTTCCCGCACCCCCTCCTCCACTCAACCCTTTCGACGCTGAGGCCACAATTTCGGTCTGTCCAACCCAACCCACCACAACCCACCAGCCATAACAACCACCAATAAATCGCTCCACATTTTCGTCTCATCCCGCCCCAATACCACCACCTGCATCCAAAATTCTGCCGGCCATAAATGCTGACGGCTTGGCTTAAACGAGCCTTTATTTTGCGTTCAGCTTCTCGGCGCCGGGATCGCCACGAAATTTTATTGCCGCCCGCAACGAGCCGGCTATGGCAAAACACCGGGTTCGAGCGCAGTTCATTTCGTTCTGGGGCTTCACACGTTTTTGCGCGGGACTGCCCCAAAGCATTTGGATTTAAGGATGGAGGGACAGTGTGGGTCTTCCGAGATTGGTGCTTCTTGACGAGCTTCTTGCTTTGTATTATGGTCGGGTTGTCTGAAGGAGGTTGAGGATTTTAATCTTAGGCAAATGTTTTTAGAATTTTACCCATGCACGTTATGCATAAAGATATGGTGTTTTTATGTTTGAGACACTTGGAATATAACTTGCGTTGCCGCATTCCCGTAGTAGCTAGACGGAGGAGAAGTAAGGTTAATTTTGGTTATGGGTAGGTGCGTAATGGCCTCAAGATGACTGAACACAATTCGGCTCCAAAAAATCAGCAATTTCCGATATTAATTTTGAGATCTTGTGCAAATCATTCACCCCTGTCAGTTAGGAGACTATTAGAATAAATCGGAAGTGAGGCGGAGTATATAAAGTAATGCATTGATATTTTTTAAGTTACGCAAATTTTATGGTCGCACTTCTTAATTATCGATTAAGAAAGCATCTCTCGGCGCTAACCCCCGGTTAAGACGACGTTTTTGTGAGTCTTATGGGTCCGAGTGGTCGATGGTAGATTCTGGCAGTGGCTGGGGGGCTGCTTTGAATAGAGTTGAAACTTGATCCCCTCTACAGTCCTTCGCCCCCTCCCCTCTACCTTTTCGACATACCATCCTTTTCCTTCACCACAGCCCTCCCACCGATCCCCTTTATTGCCCTCTCAAACTCACTCACTCCCCCCGTTTCTACAACTAAAAGTTTTTGGGTTGCGCCTCGCCACAACGCAATAAGCCCAAAGAGTTGCAATGGCGGCTATTGGCTTATGTTGTTGACATTTCGGTGCTAAAACATGAATGATGCCAGAACTCTCAGCTCGCCTCCTTTCTCTTTACCTCCGGAACGCCACGATTTCCCCCTTTCCTTTTCTTTGATCATCCGTGGGGGGGCAGAGCCTGACTTAACGTTGGTCTTAAAAGGGAAACATTTTTAGATTCTAAGCACCCTCTGGGGACTCCATTCATCTATTCGCCCCTCCCCCGTCCAGACTCTCTGAACATACCCTCAAGCAATCCACCCATAAATCCCGGCCGGCCAACCGAATAGTGCCCCCACGTTTCGCTCGCTTACTCTGTGAACCCTTCCGAACGGCTCGTGGTTGGCTATGTCTGACTTCAAGGGCCCCTAGACCGACCACAACCAATATTTTCCCTTCAATGAACATGCCAACGCAACTGGCTGGAAACGCTCAGCCCGCGATTGTATTGCTATTCGCGGAACAATTTTGGATAGCGCGGCTCCCATGTACTTTAAATGACGGCTGGATGCCAAACCACAGCTTCTAATTGGCCCGCCATTGCTAATAAGAAATAATATGATGTTGCGCAACGTGCTGCTGCTGTTTGTGGCCATGTGACTGAGATTAATGAAGTAAATTATGGGGAGGGCGTTGGAACAGGTCTGGTTGGATTCCGAGTAATTGGATGCGTGGCCTGAATCCCCAAAACTGAATGGATTCGATAAGGTTATCCTCCTAAGTTTTAGGCATTCATTGACTGAAGGGCCTCCAGTGTACCCCCCAAAAACCTTAAAAAGTAACCCGGAAGGGCGAGCCGACTGGAAACATCGCGTCTATTTCGACCTTTTTTCACGTATGCGTGGTTTTTTTCCTTTTGCCAATTTCCCTCGAATGAAAGAGAGCGCTCTCGATAGGTTGGTGTCCTCGCGGCTCGCAGCTGTTACTCGTGGGTTAGAGGCGACGGAAATTGGGCTGCATGTTGATGACAGCTCCCAAAAATGCCTCTAAAAGCCGACACAGCTCAAAGCGCTCGTGGATCCCATTACAGAACTAGGATGAGCAAAGTTCTGCTCGGGCGCATCATGGCTTATTTGAGGGCCAAAAAATATCTCGTGAGGGCGGAACTGCCAATTGTTTATGGTTAGCGACTTCCGCCCATAATAATTAAATTGAGCTGAATAATAATTCATAATTCGAGCTTGGTTCAGGCTCCTAGCCCGCACTTTTCTTTGAGGTCCCCCGAATAGTAATCTCCGACTTTAATGTCTATTTTTAAGGCCAGGGCTGACCATATTTTGACGCATTAAAAAATCTATGGGCTTTTCACGTGGTCGACTCATTGGAACGAGCTCGTTAAGTGAAAATGATGGTGCCTGTCTGGCATTTATTTAATTCCCTAAGAGCCCAGATAATTTTATCGATATTTTGAGCGCCGGAGCACTAGAACAACCGCGCGTAGTTTCTTCTAGTTTTAATATGCTGGTCTTTGCGCTACCAGAAATGCAGTTATGAATACTTGATAGTCCACGCTGCAAAAGTCTTTTTTTATGGCCATGGGCCGGGCAAATGGCCCATGGAACCCAAGCCGAAACCTGAAACCGCTCGAGGGATCTCGGGGATATCCTCCGCCGGCAGCGAATCTTCTTTTGGCCGTCTTTTTGGCCTCACCAATTTCTCATCGATATCAAGCCCGGTCCCTACGCCAAAAATAAGCAACTGCATACGTCAACTAGAATCCAGAGGCTATGACCCATTTGGACGCTGGGGTGGCTGCGTGCCCTTTGTATGTTGGCCGGGGGGTCCAGTTGCGAGGTTCAGGAAGGCGCTAATGAGGTTAGGCTGTTGAAATATTAACCGAATGGTGTCTGGAGCGTCTATAGGCGTGAAACAACACCGAACGCTCAAGTCCTTCGATTCTTTCATTCACCTTTCGGCATTGCCACCAAAGCTCTGATCTCGAAACCCGAGCTGTGAGCCCGGCTGATTTTCGAGTGCATTGGCTGGGAATGCTTCAACAGCAGCTGGTCTAAACATGGCATCTTAAATCACCTCGAAAATAGTGGTGTCCTTTCAATTAGGAAATAAGCTAGGTGTTGGAGTTGATTGTCGTCTTCTTTCAGCTTCGTTTTGCATTAGCATCCGAAACCGAGGGAGAGCTTTTATTGACCAGGATATGTCCATCTTTCCGTGTCTGGCACCCAATTCGCTATTATTGTCCTGCTCTCCATCATTTGCCATTTTGTGTGGGCTGCGGGTGGGAGAGCCCGTACTCGACCTAATGATTATTAAATTAGAAGCGTGTGCCCATGTATTTTTTTCTTAATTTGCAATGCGAATGTTTCCAGAAACTGAACCGGGAACGTGGGGCGGTCCTAAATGAAGAGGTGCCCTCCGAATGCGCTTGCATGAGCTTTTCTTCCACCATTGCATCCCCCCTTTTTTCTTGGCCCTTTCGTCCACGACGCTCTCAAGTAGGCGGTAAATTGGGTGCCGCCAAA
Organism: Mesorhabditis sp. LJ9110; assembly: GCA_038088335.1. Classification (NCBI taxonomy): domain Eukaryota; kingdom Metazoa; phylum Nematoda; class Chromadorea; order Rhabditida; family Rhabditidae; genus Mesorhabditis; species Mesorhabditis sp. LJ9110. The sequence continues at coordinate 439,421 of JBBGBA010000014.1, read as the reverse complement.
AATGGACACAATTGCCTTCCAAAGCGCCCCGGGGGCCACATTCTATTTTTTTGGGCGATCAAACGGCATCCCTCCGTTCACCCTCCATTCTTTCCAGGAATTCCATCTCCATGTTGAACCAGGAAGAATTAAAACGAAATTGAGCGCAAGAGACATATTACGGTAGCTTCCAAATGGCCGCACCGGAAACAGAGTCCTATCAAAATTCGGAGAGTTCATAGCTCGATTCCAAGGTAACATCGATGCGTTTCTCTGCCCACTTCTCCGCCATATTTTTACAAGATGACAAAACACATCGATTTATATTAAACCTTTTAATAAATTAGTTTCTGTTCCATACTTTCCTTTAACCAATTTTTTTGCTTTTGATTCGGCGATTTAAGCATTCTGAGCACTCCTACAATTGCTTCAATCAGTCTTTTTAGTCAATGAAAAATAATTACAATCGGGAAGAAGAAGATTATCTTGGATCCGATCCCGGCACCCTGGGCATACTTTGGGATGGTAACTTCAGCGAAATCGACTTTGCTGAGTAGGCCATCAATTCGTATCTAATTCAAATCGCTTAAGATACACCAATCGCGATGATCAGCACGATTTCCGAACAATTATTGGCATTTCGGTAATGACAGCGGCAATACTCGGCAAGCATTTCTAAAACTATTAATTTAATGTATCTATTCAGGCATCATCGCAAACTTTTTCGTCCTTGCCCTCAGCATGCAGAAAGTTCAAGGGGATTTTCGACATTATGTAGCCAATCTAGCATTAGGTAAAATTTTGGTTGACAATATCAAAATCGATCGACATTCCAGTGGATATCATTTGCGGGTTTTTATTTGCTTTTATGGGTTTCGTCAACGTGGAGAAGAACGGCCGGTTATTCAGGTTTGAATTGAAGATCTCCTTATACACGCAACAATCTTGCGGGGCGGCATTAGAAATCGAGTAGCCACGAAAGAAATATGAGCTTGATAGGCTGACATCCAACCCTCAACATACCCTTCAAATTAGCCCCGTCGCTGCGTCTTTCATGACAAAAATCACAAATCCGGGCTGGCGTACGTTCGAAAATTTAGTCAAAGAAAAACAACTATAAAATGTCTAGCTAAAAATCGAAGGCTAATATTTGAAGATTATTAATTGTTTTAGCATGGAACTCCTAACGTTCTGTGCCCTCGCCTTCTACGGTTCGTTTGGCGTGATGGTGTGCGCGTTAACACCGATCTCGCTATCCAGAATCCTGGCAGCCAGCTGCCCGGCAGTCTATGAAAAGGTTGGTCATACTCAAAAGGCTTTACTACCCGCAAAAAACGTCAAGGCAAAGAATAACCACCCGTAGAATCATCTCAACAAAACAAAAAAAATCTGCTAATAGGAAAAACAGAAGCGAAATAGCAAATAACCAACAGAAATATAACGTCCAGTTAACTGATTATCAGCTGTGAACAAAGGTGAAGTCCTCGCCTTCGTTGTTGTTATTCCTGGAAATCGTTGATCTCCACTGTGTACGAAAACCTTGCGTAAAAATGTTTGATGCGTACCTTATCGATTTTGCGCTTTTTCACCGGGATACCCAAGTCACCCTCATCGAACTGATCATCAGAGCCGCTCACTTCGACAATCTCCTCCTAAAACGGAAATATGAAATTTAGCCCACTTTTGATAAGAGAAAAATAACCCCAGAACATTTTCCAACCTTTGAAATCGAGAAATTGCTTTCGAAAAGAAAACACACCTCATCTGACGTAATAACTTCTATCTCCTCATCGTCCTCAGAATTGATTGAGATCTAAAAAATAAATTATAAAATATTGCGCTAACATATTGGTGAAAGTAACGCAAAAGAATCAAAAACAGACCGTATCGTAAATGACGGACGACTCGCTGTCACTGCTCAGAGTGATGATTTCGACGTCCTAAACAAGTATTTGCAACCAAGAATAATACCTTTGGATCTCTGATCAACGTTACAGAAGTTTCAACAGCCGAAGTCGTTGCCGAGCCACTTTCCTGAGAAAGAGATTATATATTTTAAAAAGGATGATGCCTCGACAGTTGCAAGTAGTTCGTCGAGCAGTCCACGAACGGTGGATGATTCATCGGACTCCAGCATTTCTAGATATAAGTAATCATAGACTTAATAATAACAACTAAAAACAATATTAAATATCGGTGGAAACGCAAAGTAATTCAATCACAAGACCAAAAATTCGAAAGGCCAAATAGCGCGCCTGCCGCGGAAAAGAAAACATGTTGTAATGCTCGCGACCGAGCGTTGGCCTATGTTCTGCGTATCTAACCGCAGCAATCTGCCCTAATAGCTTGCGAGAAAGCAAGGCGCACGAAGAATAATAAAACCAAATTAGGAAGCTAAAGATGAAGGAAACAAGCCAAATCAGTAAAAATTCCCAAATGATATTACTTACTAGTCCGTTCAAAAATTTAAATATTTGACGCAATCGAACAATTTTGTAACTTCTGGTGGCATTAATACACCTTTTTAGCTATTTTCTGGACCAAAGGCAATGCTTATTTGCATTTTGAGCGACCTGGCTCCCGTTTCCCTCCTCGTCGTCATGTGTTTCGCTAATCAGCAGGTGAGTTCCTTCCATTATTTACCAACGGCTCCCGAAAATAACATCGCGCCTCATTCTTCCCAACAGTTGCATATATCGAAGCAAGAAATGAGAATTGTGAGAACCGCCGCATATATTTTCGGGGGAATACAGCGACGAATCGTTTGCTAGAAATTCTTACAAGCATTTTTTCAGCTTGCGAGATGGTTGTTCTTTTGCTATGCGATTGTCACGGTCGCTGCTTATTTAATTGCTTTCATTTCTAATACAATGGTCTTCCGGATAGTTGGTATGTAAGGAGTTTATCCCGAAACCGTTAAGTCTAGCTCGACACATACGGGTGGTGCAATCACTTCGCGATGCCTCGCGGCTTCTCGAAACTCGACAAATCGCCATAGCCACCCTTGCACAAGCGTTGGTGCCGTTAGTTTGTCAGGTTGGTTTTGGGCAAGAAAGTGGGTTTTGAAAATCGACAGACGCGCTTGAAAGTAAGGCCCACGAACCAGTAAATTTCAGGTGCCAGCGTTTCTGACCCTATCATCTTCACTTCTTCATGTCGAGCCGGTCACTACTTCAGAAGTGATTGTTCTGACACAGCTTTGGTTAGCTGCGAGTCCCTTATTTGATGCATTAATCACGATAGGGGTGATTAAACAATATAGGCGAGTATTTTCAAGTTAGATGAGCTTAACCAATCTGAATTCACATCATAATTTTACAATCGGCTGCCTTTAGAAAAGAAACGATACGTCTGTTCACTTCTTCATGCAAAGGTGCGGCCAAACGAAAGCCGACCTCAACAATGATCTACAGCGACGAAAAAGAAGCATTTGATACGCCAGTCTAGCGCATTTACTGTACCCAATTCTGTGATCTCTGTCAACGGGTCTGCTCCAACGTGTCTCAATTCGTGCAATAATATCGTGAATAAAATAATGCTTTATCCGCAAACTAATTGGTAGAAATCAAGTTCACCGCTGGTAGCATTTGTCGGATAATCAGAATCAAAGAAATAACAGTTATCATTTCCGGACTCAAAGCCTGAAAACATATTTTAGCCGAGACTACGGCCAATAGCATACCTTGCTTAGGGTCATATGCGAATGTGGTACAGGGATTCTTCTCGAACATAGGAAAATTCATTTGGCAAAGGTGTTGGCATTGTTCCCAGTTAATTGCAAAGCCGATGCCCTAACAAACAAAGCATTAGAATAAGCCACTGACCGACCTTAAAGATCGTTGAATTCTCCTCACTCGGTATAGGGATATTGCCAGACTTCTTATACTCGCAGGTGGCGATAGAGTCTAAGGATTGTTGAATGAAATGGCAGGAGATTAATATGCAGACCTTTTTGAGTTGCGCATTTCAAATCCTGCAGGTAATATTTGCTATAGTGCAACAATGAAATGTTTCGATCCAGAGTTCCGAATAGCATGCAGGGCCCGTTCGGTCCTAAGGCAAAATAAAATTAAAATATTCGACAAGGAGGTACCGGTTGTGATGAAAGCTTGACATGCAAACGCGGTCTCCACTTGACATCTTTGATTGCAGTCTCCCTGGGCGCCAACGGCTTTGAAGCCATTGGATGAGGGTTTTGTGCCGGGGTCTACGCCTTGGATTTGGCAACCTTCAGCTGGGGAGGATGACGCTAGAAGTGGTTTCGACCGATGTAATGTATACTAGGCGGAATGTTTAATAATATGAAATTTACATACGGCCTCTCGCGAAGCCAATGGTGGACTTTTGCGCCAAAAGACCCGAGGTTACGCGGCGCTTGACCTCACGCTCTTCTTTCGCACCATTAGTGTGCCAAGACGCTGATAAGAGCCTTTTGGCGCGGAAAAACACCAAGGCTGACAAAATTCTAGTTCCCCCGGAACCTTCAAAACTATTCTAATTGAGTCATAGGCATTATGATTAAAGTCGATCCTAACAAACCTGTGGTAGTTGTCGTGGTCACGGTAACCTCGGCCGCTTGTTTTATCGTTGTAAGCGTCGCTCCTGATGCAAGATTTCGAAAAAAAACACCTCCCTTACCACATAGCCCATCCTCACACACCTGTTGATTTACCAATGGTCCGTATTCGGACTCGCACGTAGAAAGAGTGCCCTATCATAATGATGAAATACCATTCCCGACATCTTACAATTTGTAGCGTTCTGCTACGATTCTGAAGACAATCTGCCTGACAGCCTCCCCATTCTGTCCAAGTAGTAAAAATACAGGTCGATTGTGCCGTGCAAGTTACAAGCCAGAAAAATAGGAGCAGAATTTTACGCATTTATGAAAATGGCGCTATACTCTCGAACCATGTGAGCCGCTGGACCCAGCTCTAATCCGGGAATAATGATGCGTTATGAGTAACCGGTCATTGAAATGACAGTGTGTCGCGCGCGGTGCGTGATCGGCATAAATCTGCCTGAATTGATATACCAGAATTTATTCAAATGTTCAATGCACACTGATGTCAGACTTACTAATACAAATATTCTCATGAGCACTAACTATAAAGAGAGAAAGAACAGCAAGAAACGGGCAATGCATAAATGGATCACAATTCTGATATGACAGTTGATTCTTCACGGGAAACACCGGGTTCTAAATTTGATTCAAGGTTCCAAAAGCTGTCAAACCTAGAGAAAGTGATGTAGCCTTGATCACTATTTGTAGAAGTGTTTCGCGATGCCTTTTCCTTTTCACTTGCCTCGCGTTCTGATCTTCTTGGTGGTTGCGGTGTCAATCCACCCATCTAAAATGGAAATTGGAAAAACAAAACTACTTCACCTGATGTGGTTCCCGATCCTTTGTCACCATCTCTAACTCGATTCCTTTAAACCGGTATACATCCCATCTATGAATACTGTATTTTAGCAATTATCCGATTTTTTACCGCTTTTGCTGACTTTCTGGATGATTTCTCCTCACAGAGCCGCGATGTGAATGCTCGTGATCCTTGCCATCCTTCGTTGGTGCCCCATTCTCTTTACCATTTTCTTCCTTCTTACTCATCCCCGGAATACAACCACCAGAAAAAGCCCGTTCGACAGAAAAGATAATATCAGTCTAAACAACCCATGAGCGGTAATTAGATATTCATTACCTTGCTAGTGATTAATCGTACATTCGGCATATACATCGTTGCAAGCAGATTTCCATTTACAGCTAACCGAATTTCTATCAAATCCTCCCCAAAGCCAATAATGAAAGGAAAACGGAAAACTAGAGAAAAGTTATGTTTTTTGGGGAGCGTACCGAAGTTGTGGAGGGTAGTAGACCAAAAAGTTTGTTCGTGGGTCCAGCGCTGATCGATTTTGTCAAATAATAGAGTTGAACCTAAACATGTATTATCAGAAAGGAGTTGTCAAGGGTTACTATTTGTCATCAGCACAAATTCATCACTATCTCCATCGCTGGCAGATCGTATTTCGACGTTGCCTTTGAAATGTGGAACCGGGATGCTCTCAGAAGATTCTTCCCTATCAGAAATTTTGCACTTTTTGCTGGATATCCTTACGTCAAATCCACCATATGGATATGCTTATTCGCCAAAGCAATAACTTTGACATGACTCTGAAAATTCTTCATCTCATACACGCAACAGGATGAAGGCTCGTCCGGCAGCGTATAAACCTAGGAAAATGGCCTCAAATTACAAAAGAATAAGATACGGTTAGTAGTGTGAAGTTATTGATAATATGCGTAGTTTCGGTATATCTCCCAAGCGGACCTAGGGCCCATCGAAGTAGCAGCATTTTCTTGCCAATGCAAGCCACAATATTCAAGCGAAGCCCGGTGCCCTCGGATCGCGCAAAAAGATGACAACCTGAACGGCATTTAATCACCAAGCGCAACAAACAGCCACAAACCCTTGGTGCTTGGGATCTTATGGGATTGCGCCGTTTTTTTGTTGATCGGTTGACCGGTTTGGATAGCGTGTCGCATTTCGGATAGTGAAAATACTCCCAAATATCCGTCACGCCCTGAATGGAAGCCACCGTTTTTTGAGGGGCTCAATATGAAGCACTACCCTTATCCATTCTCGCGATAAACAGCCCAAAATGCTCAACGATGGCGATTTGCTGAACAGAAGCCCCTGGTTCGATTAATATGGAGGTTTTTCCTTCGGCGATCAACTGCACGGCACCATCTTTCGTCACAGTAACCACCTTAACAAAAACAATAAATAGGTGGTTGCGAAATATGGATTAAGGCATTATATGCAGCGTTACGAATGAAATGAAACATTAAAAATGCAATTAATTTTGGTCTATCACTACAAGTGAAAAAACCAACCGCCGCATGTCCCCAGGCATCAACACTGACGTCTTCGAATGAAATAATGTCCCGAATAATGACTTCTTTATCCCATGGCTGCTTCCGACATATCGACGTCATCCGCACCGTTTCGTTCACATCCCCACTCAACGTTTTCTCCAGCTGATCAAAGTTATTTTGAAACCAATTGCGCGTTAGGTCACCTTGATTAGCTCGCCCAATTTGCAAAAATCCACGCTCTCTCGCGGCGCCTCTTTCCTGACTGGGGACCGGATATGACGGATTACCGAGTCGGTCACCTTGTTAAATCCCTAAAAATAGATTGACGGGCTCCCGAAAATAGATTCGATTACCCTTTGGCATTCCTTCAAATACTCCATATACATGTCTTTGAGCAATGTATCGTTTGTACGGTGTCGTTTCTCGACAAACACTTTTGCTTGGTAAGCAGCTTTTTCGGCATTGATCACTAAATGTTAAGTTTTTAAAAATAAGATAATCGAACATTTGGTCAATAAGAATTCTCGGAATTCAGCCGTATCTGTGAACGTATTAGGATATGGGATTGACGGGCCGAAGGCGGGCACACTTTCTTCCGAGAATACCCAAAGCCGCCAGATGCCTCCTTTTTCTTCGTAGGTGACAACCGCAAACACATCTAAAAACTCAATTGACAAAAATTTGAGCTATCCCGAACGTGTAAAATGCGATTTCATCATCGTTGGGCTAAAATTTGGCCTCACTGGATCGCCACCAGTCTCAAAAACAATATTTACAATGTCGTTGCCCACATGGCGTTTTCGTTCCACCTAAATCAACCTTGGTATTACCCCAATAAATCCATCAACCTGTTGCTCATTTTCGCGGCTGTAGGGCAATAATGTGGAGACGTGGAACATTATTTCATGGCCGGCAAACACCGCGTAGACTGATTCACGGCCCGTGGAATTGGCTGTAAATATTCGGTCAACCGTAATTTGGGCCTTGGGACAGACTTGTGATATCTAACCCTCCACGGTAGCTGCCCCAATTCTGCAGCTCGATACGCTGCCCAAGAATCCTCAGCAGTTTTTCAAAACCTTCGTCGCCGAATTCTAAGCAATGATATACACATGTAATGAGTATCAGGGAAAGGTTACCATTGCTAAGCATCTGAGAATCGGTTGATTGCTCGCTTTTCGAGAATATAACACCAAATTTGCAATTGACGCTCCCCTCCTGGTCTTCAAGCACGACGAGCTCTTTCTGTACTTTGGCGTTGAGGATTTCTTTCAAGCCACGATTGTGGTCAGAGAAGTCGGGGAACCGCCTGTAATACCGTCGCAAAAATGGACCATGTTCTTACTGCAAAATTGCTTTGGCGGTCAGCGGCTTTCCTGATGGAGGTACTGGAACACACAAACGACGAGGGCCCTAAATCCAGACTTTCACCTTTTTCTTTAATTCCTTTCACCTTTGCCGTCCATAGAATTGCACGCAACAATCTATTATCATCAATCTCTTCCTCGACTGTGATCGACAAGAAAAATGGCGATTTTGTGCTGGGGTCAATCCCGGAGAAATTCTGATGCTCTAAATCCGTTTCTATTCATCTGATGACGTCGAAAATATCGGTAAGCTCTAGCCTTGGCCACGCTCGGGCGCACGTGCTGAGATTAATACGGATTAAGTGTCCCGGTCTGGAGGTTTTTTTTGGGATATGAAAGGCAGCTATGAAAAGAATTACCGTTTCCAAGGAAATATTTCCAATACCAGCGCGTTTCTTCTTGGGGGTTTTCGACGATAATTGTGCTTGAGGTGGGGAACTGGCCTTCCTGAAAACGATTTTTGAAAGAGGACAACTTGAGAAGTGTTGCTACAAAAGCTATTAAAACCCACCCCTCCGGCATGATAATCTGACGATGGCTCAAGTCGAAAACGTCCAATATTTCGGATACGCCCGCGAGGATCAACTTAACAATAAGTAGACGCTAATGATTATACTGAGCCTTACCAGATACCACCAATTCCACGGAGCCATAATATTGTTCTCTTCTCACCGAAGACCTCAGCCTACGCTCTCTCATCTCGGACGGAGAACTAAAAATATTTCATCTTTAAGGACACTCCAACTCCTCCGGAAAATTCATCAAAATTTTTTGGTTGCCTTTGTCGGGAGAAGGGCAATTTTTTGGATTTCTACTGATTCTCGCTGAATCTCGGATGGAAGAAGCCGTGGCGAATCCTTTCACCCTCCTCGATTACTTATTCAACACCCATTCTGCAACTCGGCCTCGAGGGCTGTTGCCTTACCCCTTTTTGACGAAATGTCTTTGCCCCTTTTGAATAAACTCCCTCTCCTCGACAACTCAATTATACAATCAGGGGACCTGTGACCTGAGAAATGAGCTGGAGTCGACTTGAATTTCCCTGAACCGGGCAGCTACAAAATAGGATAATAAAACCGGAAAAACTGGCTCCCACACAACAACCACCGCTCTCTAACAAATTCATTTTTGCCAGAAAATTTTGTCTCTACTCTGTTTTGGTGGCTGGCCACGGCAAAAGTTGGAAGGGGAGCTCGATTTGCGAACAAAAGACCTTGCCAGTCCATTAGCAAATGGCTTGTAACCAGGGGACATGCGATAGCTTCGAAAGAACTTGGATCGCAAAGACGTGATGGCCTTTCCGCCCTATCCATCTTACATTTCCCATGCGAATATATACCCCGGCGAATTCCATAAATTTTGACGATCTGATAAAATTTATGAAGGCGATTTTGTTGTGTCGTGGAGGCGGGCATTTTTTAGCGGTCTCCTCTCCCTCGAATATTCAGCAAGGAAAATAAGAAAGCCATAAATCCATAGTCGACCCCTTCAAAATTCCACTTTTCACAAGGCATTTTTGTTACGGTTATATATTCCCGAAGGAACCGCACGCCCCATAAACAAAAAAAGGAGTCGTGCATGGCAAAATCTCAAAGACCCAGTTTTTAAATAATTGATAAGACGGACATGGGTGTCACGGGGAAATAGGAAAAGGGCAACAAAAGATGCCAGTTTCCGAAAAGCGCTGGATAAAGATGGAATGATACCGCGAAAATCCACTAGGTTGAAATCTGCGCAATTATCGGCTGTTATTCGCCTTACGACTGAGTCTGAGCGAAGTAAGTACAAAATGATTATGCGGCGCAGAAATCTAAAGAATCGCGAAAAATGAAGCGCCAGTGGGAAACCCGAGTGTAACAGTTGTGGTGTATGCCTTCAGAATCTCGAGAGTAGGTGGGATTAGTGAAACTTAGTAGGGAGGAGGCGAAGCAGAACACAACACTCCGGTATAAATTGGACCCCAGAGCATGTGGGAAATCTTATATGGAGTTTTGAATAGGAGGCGAGAGAGGGCAGAGGATACCTGTTAGTGCGTGGCCGCCAATCCGAGAACACGGCCGAGTCGGGCCCGTTGTGGATCAACTTCTCCGGCTCGTTCAACATCAATTGAGTGACACGGTGGTGCAGCACCCGTTGTTTCGGATGCTTTCGCGTAGCTCGGGGTACGGTAAGGAGGGTGGGTGACCCGGGGGCTTTCGGTTGAAGGCTCATTGTTGGGCCCGGTGGGGTTCGAACTCGCCGGCTTTGCCTCGTAGCGGGTAGACGAAGAGCTGGGTGCGGGGCTGGCCCCGCCCCTTGAGGGCGCACGGCCCCCCATTTCCGTTCGTCTTCTTCTCTCTCAGGATTAGCACCTCCTCCCTCATTAGGTTCAGCACCAGCAGCGCCGAGATTCGTGTCGTTTCATTGGAGTGATTGGATGGCATCTTTCGCGCTACCACGCGAATTGTTATTGGGGGGAGAGGGGAGGTCTGTTTTTTAGGGGGGATTTCAGCTGGAAAATTGGAGGAATCGGAGATGAGTAACGAGGGGGGAAGCGGATTGTAGTTGTTAATCAATTGAGGGTCATCGGGGATGGCAACATATCGAGGCACGCTAATAACCGTACGTGGGTGTTAGATGAAAAATGACGACGGACCTAATGCTGAAAAAGTGAAAATCAGCGAGAGAATAGTTTTGAAATGACGAGCGAAAGATGGGTTGCTATTTAATTCATGCTTATTCTTGCTGTAGAAATGCATTTAATCTTGCTAGCAGCTCAAAATCATCAAAAGGTCTTGAAAATTAAATTAAATTTTTGCAATCTAAGACACTAAATTAAATAGCAGCTATAACATACTATTACATGGTACAAAATGAAAGCTTTTTAATCATTGCTTATTCGTTCTGTAGGGAATTTATATGAACCTGTTAAGAGCTCAAAAGTAGCAAAAAGTTTCAAAAATGTATTAACGTTTTCGCATCGATGCTATGTCAATTTGTATAGATCTCGTGCCGTGATTCAAAATTTAAAAATATTACTAATATAAACTACGAGTCGAAAAATCAACCAGATCATGGGAAGGCATCTAATCCGCCACAACACACCACAGCGAGCCATCCCCTGCTCTATAATTTGGCGATGAGAAACGGCTTACTTCGGCGTCTCCATTCTGGGTCACACATCGAAAAACAAAAGCGGAGAAGAAGACATCCTAAAATTATTGTCAAGCCATCAGCAGGTCAATCAATCAAATGTTGATTAAAAAGACGGAATTTAAATTTCGGATCTGCTTGATTGACGAGGCGCGTTGAAATAAAGAAAAAGTCTTAATTAATGGAAGCGATAGATCAAATGTGAAAAAGTGGCTTGGTTAAATAAAAGCGTTAAATCACTCAAACTACAGTGTGGGCTCGGAGTGCGAGCTGTCAGCTTTAAATTTGAACAGACCCAAATGAAAAGCGCCTCATTATTTATTGGCGAAAAACAGGATTAAGGGTGCAGACAAGCAAGATGAAGGAGTGCATAGGCTTGCGACGCGCCATCACGTGTTAGTGGAATTGGGGGGTAGTGTTGAAAACAATGCTACTGTAGATTTTTTATCCGGGAAATTATTGGGAAATGAACAATTTTGTCCAGAGCTAGATGTACAGAGATTTAGGTGTTTAATTATGTAGAATTTTCAGAGTTAAGAAAGGATTTAATGTTTTAATGGAAATGAAGGCAATGCTAGAAGCAACCAATACCGTAATATTAGTGGATTTTCTGTGGCCCAAAATCTGGCTATAAGGTCGGACTAAAAAAATACAGATGTAAGTGTTGCGATTTTTAATGACCAGTTCTAAGAAATTTATTTCAGGGTCGGGAGAAAATGCGAATCTAAAGAAACTCGATAACAATTCTATCGAGCCCCACAAGAACTCCAACCAAAAAAAGATCAATTAACCAGAGTGCCGGGTTTTCGAAGCTTTCAAAGTGTGTGGGGCTTCTACCCAGGGGGTTGGGGTGTGTGGTGTGGGAAGTCAGTGTGTGGGAGAGCTAGGGGCGGTGGGCCGGATAAATGAATTGGGGTCTTTGTTTGTGAGAGAGTGCCCCCCCGGGTTAAATGCCCCGACGGGCTGAGACCCAGATGAGGTGGCCGGGTGGCAGCTAATTTGTTGGTGGAGTAGCGATATGGGTAAGGTGTTGAAGTTCGGAACACGGGCGTTTTCGTGAGCTCGTATTGAGCTCGAGGTATGTAGCTCAGAGCACGTACCCAAACCTGCTTAATAAGATTGCCTACATAACCCAGCCGCTGGCCTATCACCCAGCCTTTTTAACTGCGTGCATATGGGATAACCCGTAATGTTTGATCCTTAGACTCTTCAATACTCATCCTGATCCGAGCAAAAAAAAGTGTTTGCGTGTTCGCATTTGCATGTAGCTTCCGTCGGACTCAAACATAACCTTAACAGGAAAACTTTCGAGCATATTTGCTATGTCATTAGGAGCGTACTGACCAGGAGAAATTAACCCGAATCGCAAAGCCGCGAAGCGGATTTTTAACCCTGATTTTTCATAAAATACTCTTCAGAATAATAACCAATTACGTCATTTAATTGAAATGACACCGGAAAATTTACCGTCTCTCATGTCGCCAATCTGCGCGCGAACACCTCATATCGCCGATTATATTTACGAAATATCGTAAACAAACGTGATGGTAGAATAATTTATAAACTTATATCCATTGGAGACCAAAACCAGCTAATATCCTTGCGACTTCCGACCCGCTGCCCTCACCTACAACTACAATTCTGCCCAAGAACTGAATGTGCCTTTGCTGGGGCCTCAACAAAAGAGTATTGATTAATTGTGACAGCCGAAAAACCCATTTAAAATTTGCAGTATATTGAAATATAAACATTAGCACTATCGAATAAATGGAACCAATGTCGCGCGGGAGTTGCGAGTCAAAGGTATAATTCCGGGGAGGCCGTAATTTCGGGCCTTTTTGGAAAGTGTTACGGTGAGCGAAGGGGTAATTAGGAAAAAGGTTTGTTGCACTTGGCGAATTCGGTTGTCACCACCAACTGTTGCAATTTGTCACAGTTCTAGATAAAAGCTGTAAAAGGTAAAAGAGCATCGTTACAACTGGAAATAGAATGGTTCGCTGGAAAATTATTTAAATAACCTACCCAAGAACACCCTCGCCAAACTCTCGCTGTAGGCTCTTCCTCGCATGATTCCGGATCAGCCGGAAATTCTCGGGACTGAGCCGACCGTCGCTCAACTGGCCCCGCGGCTTCAATTGGAGTGACGTCGCAGACTGGAGCGAAACCGAGTCCCCATCCACATCCGCCAGCAAATTAATCGACACACTTCCAGAGACTAAATTCGCCCATGCCGTCAAATATGGGACGTGCGGATGTTGGGGGGAAAATTTGTTGCAATTCTGGTCAGCAAGGAAAATTAATTTGGTTTTTGATGGGTGTTTGCTATGACAGGAATGTATGTTTTTGAAAGCTTAAAACCTCGAAAATTTAAGCATTATAAAACTATAGATTTAGGGAAAGTCACTAAGGATAGGGGATCAATTCTGTCTTGTACAGAATTTTGCGCTGATTCCGGGGCTGATTTCAGATTGTCTGGAATGAACCTAGAGCAAAAGTTAGGAGATCGTCTATAGCGCAAGAAAATATCTTTGGGACCTTAAAGGGATAGGGAAGGCACCGGAAGTTCTAATGCAACAAAATGGGCAGTGAGTGGGGCGAGACAGGAGCGAGCAGAGATGATTTATATTAATTTTAAAACTCAATCACGTTTTATGTTAATTTTTCCTGGGTCTTCCTGATCCCTTTAAACGGGGCGGAATAAAATTTTTTAAACCAACCAAGCTGTGTCGGAATAATTTCCGGAACCTGCCACGGCTGTTGCATAGATAGAACTGAGAATGACTCTCCGATGCCCTCTCCTCACCCCGTGAAGGGCAGAGATGACTTTCTCGGCTTTACTCCCCCTTCCGTCAAGCCTTGCGGTACTTCTACAGCCCTCCTCCCATAATCGCTCGTTGCGCCAGGAGGCCCCTCTTCATCTCCGGATTTCGCTCGGCTACGGATTACATCCCCCTTCTCTCTCGCCTCGAGGCCCCAAAATCCGCGAGGAGTCCCCTCGTTGTGCTTACAACATGAGAAGAGAAATGCCATCCCTCGCGATCCGGCATTTTGGATGTCGACGCGGCGGCGGACTCCTTCATTCTTGGATTATGCTCGGACTTTCTGTACCAATGCTTCAGGGGAATCGTGGATTAGCCATTGTGCATTTGCGGAAGGGATATAAGACACGTTATGCACTCTTTGCGATCGTTGAAAGGATCAGGGCAGTCCCAAAAATGGCTAGTGCCATTTGAAAAAGTGCACGGACGTTTGCAAGTACAAGAGTCTGGGGATCCACAAAAAGAAAAAAAAATAAGCCATCAATGGTTACTAACTTTCTGATTGCCAATAATAAAAAAACTCGATAAAGTGGGCAATAAGAAAAACAGCTGATCTTCTATGATGAAACCCATTCAGCGTCAAAACAGGTGAAGCAATACAGAAAATTAACCATATTCCTAAAGTGTATTTTGAGTTTTGCTGCGAGAAGCTATTTTTTTCCAGTGACCTTTTAGTCGAGCCCCGACGGGATTATCTACGTTTGTAGGTGCACGTGTCTACATTTTATCTCAATAAGATATCTGATTGAACCTCTTTTTGGCATTGCAGAATCTGTGAATGAATTTTCACGGGGGATAGGCTTGTAATATAGGGGTCGTGGGAACAAGTGGGATTTTTGGTTGCTACCATCTGAGAATTTGCAAAGTTATGGAAAATCAGAAAGCGGAACTTTAAAAAATCAAGTACGTAAAAGCAAGCTAACAAAACAAAATACATGACATACCCAATGGATAATCTCCTCATTAAATCTAGCTGCCCCATCAAGCTTTGCACCACCGAAGCCCGAAGTGCCGAACGATCGTGGTTAGGCATCCTGAAGTGAGAAAATGAAATGAAAGCTTTTCTACACCCTTACGTGCAAGAGACAAAACATTATAACTATTACTCATGAAAGTTTCCAATGACACTTCGCAAGGTCTCACACAAAAGCAACATAATTGGCAATACTTCCGCCATAAAAAGGGTTTTAAACATATTTGACCGATTTAAAATGCTTTTTGATAGATTTTTCGTTTCATAGCAATGGATGGCGGGAAAAGGCAGAAATGTGAAAGATATTCCTGGTCGTCCTGGCAAAACGAGGCCCTCAGACCCCCTTGGGCTAGCGCATCAAATAACTCCAAATTCCCTTCCCACCCTAGCTGCCTAATTTATATAATAAGCCATGTGTGCATGCGTATCGGGGTGGCTAGATGTGGTCGGACTACCAAACTAACGGCATCTGGTGTTCTTCAACGAGATAGAAGGGTGATGAAAGATTTATTATTATTCATATTAAAAACAGCGGGCACGCTGTGAGATCAATAGCCGACGTAGAAATAGCCTCCATCGGATGGGATTTTGATGTGGAGAATTGGCTTCTCTTCGATTGCCATACGCACTTCAGAATGGTATCGATCCTGAAAATTTTAATATTAAACTGGATATATCTTATATTTTCTTACCCTAATCATCCGTAATAACGTCACCCCAAAGAATGAAACGCTTGGTGGCAGTTCCAGAACTTCAGTGAAATTTGACTGAAAAAGTCGGCATAAAAAATCGCCAAAATCCATACCTTTGTCATCATTTCACCAATTGTATGCACCCCTTGATTTCGCAATATATCCGTATAATGCTCAGGGATGTACTTTGACAATTTAAAGTTGCTGAAAATACTTATTTAAATAGATTAGAACAACAAACCAAAATCGATTCGGGAACATTGGCACCGGGCTGATGCCGCCTCGGCATAAAAATAGATGCATGAATGAGATCGTTGGTTGTACGTCGATTTGATCGAAATTTTCAATGTGGCGAAGAACGTGCATTTTGCCTTAACAATGGCATAGAAACATCTGGGAAAATCTCTTGGTACCTGAGATAAATTTTACATAGCCAGGCATTTTTAGGTTTGGTCGGCCTTCATGGCAGGAGGTTTTGTTGTAAATATCGTAGAAAAGGACTTGTACATCACGAAGTTGGATTGGTAGTGTTACTGAAAAAGTGAATTTGCATACTTTACATAACTTTTTGCGGTATTAATTAGACCAAAAAAGTCTTACCATCTTCTGTAGAATCTATCCGCAACAAATTATGCACGCCATCCACACATGCCCCAGGCTGATATTTCAAGAAACTACTCAGTACTAGCGGAAATAAGATAATAAATACGAATAGCGAGGCGAAGTCACCCATCAGAGCTTTGGGAAGCAAATTTGAGGAGGTCAGGAGGGGCCCCCGTGGGCAGCAATCAAATCACGGATGCCAAATCAGGGCCGAAGCGGCCGAGGCGGGTATTCAGCCAGCCCACGCCCCAACGCACAAGACTCATAAACAAGGTTCATGCCCTTCCCACACACTTTACAACCAGCTAGACGCCATTCTTGTGCCAAGATTAATCATACTAATAACATGAAATTGGCGACCGGAAGAAAACAATAACAATCCCGGTCATCCCCGGACCGCCGCCAGACGGAGATGAGGCGAGAAGCTGATAACAAGGCGGGAGAGGTTTTTAGAAAAAGTGTAAGATTTTCCTTTTGGGGTGCAAGGTTTTATTGACTAAGTCAAACTGAAAATGATAACCCACCCTGATCAGTTCTTGGAAAATGGCCGGAAACGGCGGCGGCACGTCCGCGACAAATTCCTTCTAACTCTATTTGGACGTGAAAACGCGTGAATTTCTCAATTCTGGGATTCTCACGTAAATTTAAACATTAGTGCGAGTTTAATTATTCAAATTGGGCAGGTAATTACAGAATTGGTTTGCCTACCGAACCCAAAACTCAAAAGGCGATTCCGGCCCGAAAACCCGACCGGCTTCTCCAATATTCAACGTTTTTTTCTCAACGAACTGAATTTTCCTCTTGCTATTACAGCACCCCCGCAGTAACTATTTCATTGGGCCGTCGTTATTTGTCGCGAGGTTCGACGCCGCTTACGCGAATTTTGGCCTACTCGACCCTTGAAATTCGAAAAATGGAATTTTGACCAAACTGGTAATCAGTTGTTCATAAAGTAATACATCAACAGGTTTATTATAAACACATTAAATATAAGGTAGGATGAATGTTTTGTGGATAATTATACCGGTGGAAAAGTGGAAAGTGAAAGTGCTGAGATGAGTCATGTTGAAAACCTTGTAGCCATGGCAAATGTCGATATGAGTCACAGTGAAAACCAGGTAGCGAGGAAAATGTTGTTATAAGCAAAATTATACATCAGCTGTGATCATCTATTTGGAAAATGGAAGATTTTGACAAGGTTTGATAGCGAGAGCGTAAATTGATATATTCGACGCTTAATCAGACATATCCAAATGTTCGATGGGAGTGTTCCTTGCCTGCTCGGTGATCTGGATGCCAAGCACAGAACACTTGAAGAGCTCCAACTAGAAAATTAAAAGATCCCATGTAGAAGTTGTATATTAAGCTGTAGAACTTACCTTAATGTTAACCTGCTCGGGATCATCGGTCCTATACCCAATCAGATTCGCCAGCAGCAAGCGAATGGCTTCGAACAAGTAGTAATGCTTCACACAATTCTCTTGCAGGCCCTTCAATTTTTTATGAGAAACGATTTTGTAGAAATTTTACCAAGTACTCATCGTTCAGCCGGGCCAGATCGAGGTCGATCGCACTGATCCAATCGTCGAGCTAAAATTCTTTGTTGAAAAATGTGTCATGGATACCATCGCAATTTGGACATGACGAATCACCAGCGCCATCTCCCTCGCCTTTATCGCGTTTGCCTTCGATTCCTCGAACTTCACCGTCTTGGCTTGATTTCTTGAGCGCTGAGCATCAGCTGCTTGAAAATGCTGGTGCACCTCGACAAAGCACTCATACGTCTTTGTAGACAGCTCCACGAAATTGATTCTGAATTAAACGTGTCTGATAAGAAAGGTATCGTATGACAGAATTTTTTATGAGGCTTGCCTTTCGGAGGCATCCCATGCGTCGGTCAACTCTTTGACGAGATTCTTCATTTCGTCAAACCAACCCTCATCACCAGGCTCGTTGTCCACGGGGTTTCCCTGTAATTTGGAATTTTGGAGGCAATACTAAATACATACCTGCTGGGCTTCCATAACCGCATTTTGATTCATCGCTCCTTTGAATTCCTAAGCGTCGTGGCCTAGAAAATTTGCATTTGTACAAAAGTTGAGTTATCGGATATGATGATTGTTAAACCTCAAGGCGAACAAAATTGATATCAAAGCAATATTACTTTATACTGGATGCAAAAAATACTAGGAGAGTAAACCGACCGGCTAACTAAGCAGCAGAAACCAGGATTAAGGTAAGGAAAAGGTTGTAAGCAAAATACCCGCTTGCCACGATTGCCAAAGGGGCCATGAGAACGGTGGATGTGGAGGTAATAGCAGAAAAGATGAGCTTTAAAGCCAAGATGCCAAACCCGAGACCAAAAAGAATAATGCTTATGCAATCAATATGGCTACTCATAATTTCGTAAGCTGGAAGGAAAGGCGTCGAACAAAAGCGAGGATGGCTCCGAAAGGGAGGAATGGCAAATGAACTGTATGTAGATCTGGGCGATAGTGGGAGAGAGGGGGGCCCAGCTAGAATTGATATACAGTGTTGAGGAGGTTGAGAGGCGCAGACGGTCAGTGAAACGCCTCCGGAAAGATAAACATCCTATTCTAGACATCGCCTGGGATGTAAAAAAAACAGTTAGAATTGGATGACCGTCGAGTCATACTTGTTTATCGTCCTGGAAATTGATTGCGATAAATCCTGCAAATATAGGATCGATGTCAGTGTGTATTTGCATACGGTTTCCGCCAATGTATCCCCGACGTTTCGTATCGCGGAAAAATTTTAAGGTATGGGCGATACGTTGTTAGGTGTGAAAGGGATTAAGATAAATATGGAGTAGCAAGTTTTTGCTCTGGTGTCCTTAAAGTGTTTTTATATTATGGTATTACAGTTTTTGGTAAACTATGCTCATCGAGTTTGCTACGCAAGAATACAATTGACTAAAAATGGCAAAACCGCATAGAAAAACGACCAAAACTCTTATTCGCTATACTGGCGGTTGTAAGACATTTTTCCTTGATAGATAATTATCTTTCCCAACCCTGAAAACTACTAAAAAATTGCAGATTTTGATTCAAGATTACATGTCTCATCTGGTGGCTGCTTTAGAACAAATACTTCGCTTTATTATCATTTTTTGCACTTTACTTTCAGCTTCCACACTCCATATCGAAATTCTACATACACACATACTTGCTTCCTCTTCCAATGAGACCCCCTGATGGCAGGTGTGGCTGGGGCATGAAATTTGTTGAAGATTCTCCATGCCTACGGCTGACTCTGTCGAGTGTCCCCATGAATAATTATGCCTGCAATCGCGTGTCATCGTTTCTATATATCCCCCTAAAATGGGCCTTCTCTTATCGGTTGAGGCCACCTTCCTCCCCATCTGGACACCATCCAGACTTCGCTTCCCTTCCAACCGACGCGAGTCCGACGACCCCGAATTTTTAGATATATCTTTATTTTCTAAGCAAAAGAGATAACGGTTAGATATGGTAAGTAGCTTAGTAGGTCAATTCAAAGGTTTAGATACTTTAATCTAAAAAGCAAAAATTGGTCCATATTGCAAGACCAGGATTTAGTCGTGGTTTGACCCATCTAAAACCTTAAACAGATTGTGTTTCAGGATGTAAGTTTAGAATCTTTTCAGATATATTTTTAGTACTTTACATATGGGAGATAACAACTAGCGTTAGTAGGTCCTAGTATATACATCGTAAGCTTAGTAACTTTAACCTAAAAACTAGAGAATATCTACTTCTTTCTCAAGCAAAAATTTTGAGCAATCAATTTAGTTTGGCTGGATTCACGAAAGCTTCCGTCAACTCGTACACCGAAAATACGGACGTGAAGTATGGCTCAAAATCCTGTAGGTGCTCCCCGGTTTCTGAACCTGCTTTTCAGGGAAATGTCCCGATTCGAGGAAGGGACAGAGAGCAAAATCGATCATTACTACAATGATGACGAAACCATGAGATTGGTCAATTCGATGGCCAGTATCATTGGTAATCTCCCAGAAACTTGATTTAAAATTTAAGTAAGGTATCCCCATCGAGGAAGTTTGGGAGGCGTATGGTGGCTTTTTAATTCAATTTACGATGGAAACTGGGTGGGATGAGTTGTTGCGAGCAATGGCTTTGGATCTGGAGGTATGGATAGAAGCATACCTTAAAAGGTTATAGGGATTTCTCGATTCCCTTGATGCTCTTCACTACTTCATCGATCACGTCGTCTACCAGACAAAACTACGTGGTCCATCATTTCGATGTGAGCCACAACAAGATGGCACACTGTTGCTCCATTACTACTCAAAACGGAGCGGACTGTATCCAATTGTCAAAGGCATCTTCAAGGAAATTAGCATGAAAATTATCTAACCTAAAGGTGTCGTTCGAGAGGTATCACGTCGTATCTACAACACAGAAGTCATCATGAAGGTCCAGGAACGAAAACAAGAACACTACGGTAGCAAGTAAAATATGTGAATTCGACGGTATTCCAGACGCCTTCGTTACGGAACACGTCGTGTTCATCATCAGCACGGTCGATACTGGAGGTCAACGTAGAAGTATTTCCAGCAAGTCTAGTGAGACTTCACATACCCTTCATGAGGTACCGAAATCCACAACCAAGTCAATCTAAACCCATTCCATCCTTTCAGACTTTTTATGACATGGACACTGAAGATTTTTGTCTAGCTTTCCCGTATCATATCTGCTTTGATCGTGATCTATTCTTGGAGCATTTTGGTTGGGAGTTAAATACCTTACTAAAGACATATTTAGGAAATTATATTCGCAAAGCTTTCCCTATGTGCCAAAGGCAAGAAACAAGGGTAACCGATATTTTGGAGTTGGTGCATCCGGAGGTGAGTTTCAGCTCCAAAAGCTCGAGTTGCGAATTCAGGTTCCACTGTCTTTCGACTCAATCATGGCCTTCAAAAATTCGCTATTTATTTTCAAATTCAAACAGCCTGGAGATATGGTGCATACAAAAAATGACATTAAGCCGATTACGCTAAAAGGTATATTTTGAAACTTTAGATATTCTTATCTAAATTTTCCAGGCGCTATGGTGGTTCTTGATGATGGAAAATATATCCTCTATGTGGCTTCGGTGAATGTGACGAGCGTTCGAGAACTTATCGAACGGAATCTGCACCTGAGCGATATGCAGCGTCATGACGGCATTCGCGATCTGGTCATGTTGAACCAAAGTCGTATGAGTCAAGTCGAACTCAAGTCAGTCCCGATACAAATTCTTTGCAATCTAATATTTAGCCGTAAGCTCGAGGAAACAACGAAAAGTCTGAAGAAAATGGCTTCGGAGCTGGAGTACGAGAAGACGAAAACTGATGAATTGTTGTGCGAGTTGATGCCGGCGACGGTAGCAGACAAGTTGAGACAGGGCAAAGTGGTGGAAGCAGGTTCTAAAATTGATTTATCCTCGAAATTTCTATTAAGCCGAATTTGGGGATTGTACATTGCTGTTCACCGACATTGTCACGTTTACGAATATCTGTGCGTTGTGTACTCCATACGACGTCGTCACGCTTCTCAACGACCTTTATTTAAGGTTCGATCGTCTCGTCGGATTGGTAAGTCTGAGAAAAGTACAAATTTATACTAAATATCATTAGCACGAGGTCTACAAAGTGGAGACGATCGGTGATGCCTACGTAGTGGTTGGGGGTGTCCCAGAACCATGCGAGAATCATGCAGAAAGGGTGTTGAACGCGTCGATCGGTAGGCAACGTATCAAAAAAATTCTACCTGGCTCAGGCATGCTAATGGAATCGAAACTCTGCTTATCGCCGATCACCAAAAAGCCGATAAAAATTCGCATCGGAGTTCATTGTGGGCCAGTGGTGGCTGGAGTTGTTGGAATGAAAATGCCGAGGTATCGCACGTACTCAATCGTTTTAATTTCTTGTAGATATTGCTTGTTTGGAGACAGTGTAACCGTAGCAAATAAGATGGAAGCATGCGGGGTACCTGCTAAGGTATTGGGATTATATGATGTATCCAGGGCACGCCTTTTAGATCCATGTTAGTGAAACTGGAAAGCGCAATGGGCTGGCTTCAAATCCGACCTTTGTCTTTTCGGATCGCGGAAACACGGAAATCAAAGGAAAAGGAATTATGTATACCTATTTCCTGGAACGGAACGATCGCCGAAGTGTTTGGGAACTGTGTTCAAGGCCGAGAAGTTCGAATTTTAAAATTTCTAGATCATTCTGAGTCTTTTAGCCGGTGATCAGACGATTGATGGCTACATGGAACTTCACGATCAAGGGGTCTATGATGATGAGAATGTCAACCCAATCATACAAGAAAATGGCATTGAAAAGCACTCAAAGAAGGACAAGGTACCCGATATCAGTGAATATTTTTGAGCTTTCTAGTCACACCATGACAATGGGCCCGGCGAGCATGTCATCAACCATCATCTCAGATCTCCAACTTGCACCATCCTCTGATATCGATACCAATTTGTTTTTTGTAAATCGTTTAATTTATGTATATTGACCACATTTTACTGTCATTGATATTTTGTGAAAAAATAAAGCTCATGGTCATTGATTCGTCTACAATTCAAGAACGGTAGATGGCAAGCAGTTTTTAGTGTGTTTTTGGCAACAACAAGGTGAGCTCCAATTGTTCTTGTCGTGAAAAGACCATAAATTTATTGTGGGTCTGGAGCGAAAGTAAAGAGAGAGGGGGTCTTATGTCTATGTTTTTGGGGTGGCAGGGGGTCTTGTGGGGGCGCGTCAGCTGTTCTGTTCCTCATCCGCCCCGAGCAAACCCATTACAACACCTACAACTTATTTATTAACTAACCGCCGCTTTTCCGGGCTTGATTGCAAATTTGTGTTTTGTCTGGTTTTATAAAAGCCAAATCAATTTTTTAGAATGTCTAGCTTGAATCTAGCAAAATCCACCCAAAACCTATCGACCCAAGAACCTCCTGCACCAAGCTCGAATGCAAAAATTGCCTTACTCATTCTAGTACTTATGATATTTGCATGTAGCGTAATTAAGGTATGTTTTGCTATTACTGTGACGACATTTTGATTTAGAGCATCACCCTGCGATATATCTTCCTACGAATCGAAACCTGCTATTTTATATTCCTAACTGTCGCCTTTTACTACTATACGAAATACGCCTCCTTGAGCGTCAGCCCACTTGTAAATAATCTAGCCGAAAAAGACATCATGCACACCATCGAGTTCGAAAGACCGAAATTTATGGAAATTGGCTTCAACGATTTGGAAATTAAAAGTAATATCCATTAAAAAAACTGATCGCAATTTTCAGATAACTACTGGCATTTTAAACACAAGATTTTTGCGTATTGTGCTGCACAAGGTGCCTGTAAATATATGGAAGATCGAATGCATTATCTACATGATCCAAGTATGGAAAACCTATCAATATTTGCGATTTTTGTGGTCACGGAGGACAGGTAACCGAATTAGGAAGGATTAGTATCTTTTTCAGTTCGTCAGTGACTACCTGGAAGCCAATTTCGCAAAAAACATCCGCGAGCGACTTCAAAAATTTGCAAGCAAACGTCGACTCAGCATTTGGCAAGCCCCCGGCGCAAAAGATCCGGTGGAAGAGGTAATTAGAATGAAAATAGAGGCTAGCTTCTTCTTTTTCAAATCTAGGCTATAATCACGGAAGTGCTAAAGATTGACGACGCGATTTCAGGGCTAGACCCGCAATTTACGTCTATGTGCGGTAAGTTTGGACTTGAAGTGGTAAAACGGTGATTATGGGGTCGATTTAGGGTCGACGCTGATTTCGGCTATAGTGGAAGAGAAACGCTACGTCACTGTGGTTTCGGTGGGGGATTCGAGGGCTGTGGCTTGTACGGCCGAGGGGAAGGCATGGGCGTTAAGTCGAGACCATAAGCCGATTGATGTGAGTTTATGTTTCTGAAATTATGTATCATTCTTGCTTTTTACATCCTTACGTAAAAACCGGGTATTCTAATTCAGAGTCTGGGCGAGCAAAAGTTCGACTGGTTCGACCGAGTAAAATTCTGAACTTTTGGAGTCAATTAATGTCTTTTCGGGATGACGTCCATTTACCGAAAATCTTCAGCACCAAAAATTTCAAGTACCGTCCCCCTTCTCTCCATCTCCATTTGACTACTTCTATTCTCGTGCTCAATCGTCCGCCCCCGATGCCCTTGGATGCCACGTGCGAATTCTTCTCCCCGTCGTCCCGTATCTCCTCCAGAATCGTCCACTCAACCCCCCCAATCCCATTTGTCCCCGCCCCGACTGCCTCACCCCTTCCCCCTTACCCCTCCAACGTGCTTTAATTTTTTTGGGGGCGCGCATTCTTTTTAATTTCATGGGTCCCTTGTTGTGTTCTGGTCTTTTTGCACGTAAGGGCGCGTGGATATTGGGAATTTGTTGTTGGAGGGCAGGCTTAACAAGAGGTCCCTTCAACCTTTTGAGCTCATCATTGTTGTCTGCTCTTACTTAATTAGAATTTTTTAACTGTGTGTAGCGCTATTCACAGTACATAGTGCCACCACTATGCAATTGCCATACTACAGTGCTCCACATAATCTTAGGTCCACCCCCAAAATTGGGAAATTAAAATTTTTAGGTACTTTTATAAAAAGGCAACAATATCAGCGTAGGGTAAAAGGTATTGCAAAAATATACCACAAGAGCCAATGCCGATAAATGGTTAGAAAAAATTATTAGCCAGAAAAACATGAAAACCCCATTTTGGCGACTCCACATAATCTTAGGTCCACCTAGCTTTACGAAAAAACGCGTGGGCCCAGAGTGCTTAATCAAAGACCTTTTGCTTAATTAGACCCTCAGCTACTCATTGAAACGAAAAAACTTGGTTGCCAAGCTCTAGGACGATTTTTGAAAAATCGGTATTTAACAAAGGAATTTAGTCTTTTTAATTCTAAAAAATTGAAAAGCTGCCTAGAGCCGAGATTTGACTACCGTAGCTGAAAGAGCTTCTAAATTGCGGTCATTTCTGTATCCTGAAACCCTTGAAATTTTGATCCCCAAGTTTATGAGGATCGGACAAAGTCTGGGTGCTGTGAAATGCATTAACCCGGCCTACGCCAGCCATGGTAGGATCTTCGGAGGCGTTTCAATAAGCTTCGCTGATTATTTTGCGGGTGTTCCGGTATAAGAAACTGACCGCCTTTTGTAGTGCTACTTCATACTTGGTCATTGAATCGAAGGGAATTGGTTTTTGGTTTTTTAGAATTAAAAAGACTAAATTCCTTTGTTAAATACCGATTTTTCAAAAATCGTCCTAGAGCTTGGCAACCAAGTTTTTTCGTTTCAATGAGTAGCTGAGGGTCTAATTAAGCAAAAGGTCTTTGATTAAGCACTCTGGGCCCACGCGTTTTTTCGTAAAGCTAGGTGGACCTAAGATTATGTGGAGTCGCCAAAATGGGGTTTTCATGTTTTTCTGGCTAATAATTTTTTCCAACCATTTATCGGCATTGGCTCTTGTGGTATTTTTGCAATCAGTGGAAAAAGACCGCTTCGCGGCCTTTTTCCACTGGACCCCGTCCAGGAACCATGAATTTAAATACCTTCTTTTCTAGCCTGCGGCGCATGAACCTGAGTCAAGGAGCCATTCTTTGGCCTGCGGGCCTTGGCCAGCGTTGCGCTAGAATGCTTGAAGCCTGCGGCGCTAGTTACTGGTTTTCCCTCCTGGGATCTGGCCTGCGGCGTGAGAGCCTGGGTCCAGGACCCATCCTTACCTGCGGCGCGAGTGCCTGGGTCCAGGACCCATCCTTGGCCTGCGGCGTGAGAGCCTGGGTCCAGGACCCATCCTTGGCCTGCGGCGCGAGAGCCTGGGTCCAGGACCCATCCTTGGCCTGCGGCGCGAGAGCCTGGGTCCAGGACCCATCCTTGGCCTGCGGCGCGAGAGCCTGGGTCCAGGACCCATCCGTGGCCTGCGGCGCGAGAGCCCGGGTCAAGGACCTTTTCTTTGGCCTGCGGCGCTAGAGCGAGAGCCAGGCTAAACCTCGCACAACGTGAGCCTAAAAATAAGTTTTGTTGCTGAACTACCAAAAAGCAAAAAGTTGAATTGGCCGAGGATCCGAACCCATGAGCATCCGCGTGGCAGTCCCCACCCCAATCCACTACACTGCAGGACAGATGGGGACGGGGCGGCAAAGGCCTCTTCTGTCCTGGGGGCGGGTCCGCCCCGGGCAGCGGTAAAGAAGTGAGAGCTGAGAGGGGTGCCTTTTGGTCACTTTACAAAATTCGCCTTTTTGGTCTGAAACTGCCAAAAATTTGTCAAAATAATAAGATGCGCGTGATCCCCACTATCGATTACATAAGTGCCCGAAATTACAGCCCGAAATTCCATCCGGCTTCGAGTTATGGCCCGGGCACCACGGCACTTTGGCCATTTTGTTAAGGATTTTTTAGAAAAATGCTTATAAAAACCTTATTTTAAAGAATTAACGAAAATCCAAAAAATGGTATCGAGATATCTCCATTATGGATCAACCCACCAAAAATCAGGGTCTAACTCCTCCAGGCAATCGAGATAGCCTCTGAACAAACCTTTTTTTGGTCAAAATGTTAAGGGTTTTACACTATTTTCCTTGTAAAATAGTTAAATGACGGAACTTCGAAAAACAAAAAAATGCGTATAAAGAGGATGTGTTTCTCCGCCTCCATGCCAAAAATCAGCGCGAAATTCGGCCTCACGGCCGAGAAATCGTCATTACAGAAAACAGACATACTTTTCTCGCTTATAGGATAGGATACCTTTTACCCTACGCTGATATTGTTGCCTTTTTATAAAAGTACCTAAAAATTTTAATTTCCCAATTTTGGGGGGTGGACCTAAGATTATGTGGAGCACTGTATCATTAAATGGTGCGCAAAAAAAACCCTCAGAAATATCGAAAATGCTGGGGGTTTGGGTCTATCGGCTAAAATACCCCTTTCCGAGATATTTCCTTGATTAGGAAAAGAGGTACTGTAGTATTTCAAGAAGATAGAAGTACAATCCTCCTAGACTCTACAATTGCTACCTAACCTTTCGCCCAAATGTAATTCAAAACGAAAAGACCAACAACCCCAACCCGTTCCCATGCAACACCACCACGTCGACCACCACCCAAAAAAAAGAAGCGCGACCGAACGCTTCAGAATCTATTTCACGCTCCTTTTCGAGCTCATCCCCATTTTTGGGGGCACCTCGGAAACAAATAGTGACCAGCCGCGTGGGCACAAGGGCCAAATAATGGGCCAATTGATGCAGATGGATGGAACGGCTTCCGGGCATTTTCTCCTCCTCGACGCCTTGGCACTTGGCACGGTCACGATAGCCCTAATTTCAATTTTGGCGGCCCGAGAGCTGCACTTTTTGCTAGCTACTTCAGAATAGTATGCAGTAAACAATATATTTAAAGGCTCACCGCGTAAAAAGAGCAGCAGCTGACTGGGCCCTCCATGTCTACCACTTGATTGTAGGCCCCCCAAAATCATGTTAACCCCTTTCCCCCTCCATTCCACCAAGATGGTTGGAATTCTAACTTGATTCCTTCCAAGACTCTTGCCCCCCAAACCTCTTATTCCAATTACCCGAAACGCGACACGCCATCCATCCCCGCACATTTCGATATATTGCCGTCGGCATTTCCGGGTACGAATTGTTCCTTATTCCGGTCGGCGTCGCCACCCCCCCACGTTGGTGCTAATTCAATTATCGTACCCCGCCGCCCAACCAACCAACCCAGCAAAAAAATGCGTAAACATTATTTTCAGCCAAGCGAGCGCCGATTTATCGAGGGTGCCGGCGGGTTCGTGTCGTGTACCCCGGAAGACGTCGAGCGAGTGCAGGGAATCTTGGCTGTGTCCAGGTAAAAAAGGCTTCACCTCCCGTCCCTCCTAACCCCAGATTGTTCGGCTT
Source organism: Mesorhabditis sp. LJ9110 (assembly GCA_038088335.1). Lineage (NCBI taxonomy): Eukaryota > Metazoa > Nematoda > Chromadorea > Rhabditida > Rhabditidae > Mesorhabditis > Mesorhabditis sp. LJ9110. The sequence continues at coordinate 411,049 of JBBGBA010000014.1, read as the reverse complement.
ATGCCCATCGCTTGGCCCAAATGCTGATGGGGGCTAATCCTTTATTTGGTTCCGTGAACGAGGACATTCTTCCGGCTTTTTTATTTTGGGTTGTTGTTATATAACCGTGTTGGGTGGGTAGGATATTGATAAACATAGAACCAGTATTCCTGTTACGACATTTATTAGGCGGATATTTAGTCTAGACAAGTGCAAAATATGGAAGTGGCTGTGCAGCTTCGGATTTTTTGTTAATCCGGATTTCCGGTATTAGTTGAGTTACGTCTACCATTTAGGCCTCACTTTTCAGCACGCTCTGTGTTAAATTGTTATAAGTATGGGTTATACTATTTTTTTGTTATTTATCGTGATTTTAAAAAGTTTTTCAGGATTTTCTAGCTGGCGAGCAGTAGAAAAATCAGATGTAGCAAAAGATTTTTTGTCTTTTTTTGCTTCATTCGAGCAGGGTTTTAGCTATTTTAATACATTATGACTCTAAAAAACTGACTAAAAAGTAGCTTAAATATGGTTTAACTATGGTTTATTTTTTGGGTTTCCGATGATACAAACAGATCAGATTTTTATCACACGGTCTGACTTCATATCATTAGAATCCGTTTCTCAGGCATCCGTTGCCTACAGACTATCCCTTTTTACGTAGCGATCCCGCCCGTTCTAAATTCAATACTTCCCTTTTACCCCTTTCGTTCATCCCTTTCCTTCAAAAAAGAAGATAACCTTCCCGAGGAAGTCATCTAATGCCCTCCTATCCCATTGATCCCTTGGGCCTTTCTCAAAATTACTTACCACCTCCCCGCAGTTCCTCTTTTTTTTGCCCGGCAGATGGAATTCAATGTACGTCGAAATGCACTGCCATTAGAAGTTTGACCCATGCCCAATGTCTTCCAGTCGCTGAAAGCCAAGGCTTTTTCACGAAAGGGCTGCTTTTCAGCCGTTCACCCGCGCGCCGCCAGATAATATCCACCCCCTGGCCGGCCGAAATATTTTTGAATAAAATTATGGGCAGTGATGGGTGAGGTGGAAGAATGGGAGAGGCGTATGAGGGCAAGAGAGGAGGTGCACCTTCAGAAGGTGGTCGGCACTCTCTGGGGAATGCTCTACTTTTTATGCCTTTTTGGCTAGATTCTGAACCCATGCTTTTCGCATTGATGTCCCGTCAAACAAGATTTGTGGGAATGATACCCATTAGAAATTTTGGCGGGGTTTAAACCTGATTTGAATATATTTTTTGCGGACTTATTTGGGTAATCGAGGGAATTTAATAAAAGAAAATTTTGGGTAAATTTAGGTCATTTGGTGATACCTACCTGAAACAACTCGGCGTCCTCACCGCACTTCCAAGCACAATTCGCATCGATCTCAAAGAAAAGAAATTACGGTACTTCTGAGCTTGCAATATAAGTGATATGACTTTTCAGCTACATCATCGTTGCCACGGACGGTTTCTGGGACGTTTTCTCGAATGAAGAGGCTGTAAAGCAAGCTTCAACGTATCTGAGGTTCGTGCTTTGCTCCCCGATCAGGACCAATCTGCTCAACACTGCAAAATATTACGATCCGCCCCCGGACCATAAATTTCGGATTTACTTGTTAGCTGGAAAACTCAAAATCAGAGTTTATAAGGGTGTGGCTATGGTTTTTGCATAAAAATTTTATATTTCAGAGGTTCACGTCGTGGCACTTGGCATCAAGTGGCCCAACGACTCGTCAACGCCGCATTATCAAGAGGAAGTTTGGACAACGTTTCCGTGCTGGTGCTCCGGTTCAATTGTTAGCAGTAAGTTTTCGGAAGGCAGCTCTAAATATAGGATTAAAAACTCCTATAGAGCAGATCGAAAGATGAAAATATACATATTCCCGATTTTTAAAATAGGCTAAAATAAGCCCAAAGCGGGCCGTCAATTTTACGATGCGCCGGGCAGACCCGTCAATGTTGCCGGGCTACCCGAATTGTATATAACATTTTGGTCGAGCTGACCATTGGTAGAAAGGTGTACAAGTTGTTAGTATAGAAATCTTTATTGCGCTTGATATTTTTTCATATTTACCATCGCACTTTAAAGTTTATACTAGTTTTTTTAATCTTAAAATCGCGTTCGATCAGCAAAAATGCATTTTCTTTAACTTTCAAACAAATCTAATGAGTTTCTGCAACTTAGAATTTGGTTTTGACCTGGTGTTTCTCCATTTTTTATCTCATTATTGAGCTCTAAAATATCCAAATCGATAAACCACATTTTTCACACTTTGCATATATGGTCTATAACCCTCTGCCCTTTTGGCCATTTCTCGAAAACTGAGAATTGCCATCGACTGCGGGGCAACCGTTCCAGAAGTACATTTATTACTAATACATACGCACTTTACCCGGGGAGGTAATGCCCGGATGTATTGTCTCTACCCCCTACTATCCACTCCTTCATCACCATTTCCTGACGCCCAAAAAAAGATATTATTCGACGGCACGCGGGGGTAGCACTTCAGAAACCCCACCAAAAACTTCCTCATTCCCCCTACCTTTCTTTCCACCTTGACGCCCCTGGGTCCTGGCTCAGGCCCTGGGCCACACCACCAACCCACTTTGAATCCATTCGGGGAGGCCCACCACGACCCCCTTCTGGTCACCGGAAATTCAATATGCGCATGCTTCTTTTTCCACATCATTTCACCCAAACATATGGAGACTGTGGTGCCACCTTCAGGCATACGCTCCGTTTTTTTTGGTTTTAGAGAGGAAACATTTTCAGGGGCATGGGTTAGATGGGGAACGAAAACGACAACAGAGACGTCTGGTCATTCCGGGTGTTTTCGTTGTTTTTTGGTACTTGATCCTGAGTGAGGTGACGAGGTGTGAATCGCGCTGTTGGGTAGATATTTGTCGACTTAAAGTAGAGCTTCTACTTTTGAAATAAAATAGACCCTCGGATCTGAGGTATGCCTGCGGTTCTGATTCAAATCTCCGAATCTTTACAGGCATGCCAATTTTGCCCAAAAGCGTCTTTAGCACAGAAGCATAAGCAACGGGCGTATTTTGATGTTTTGCATACAAACTTTTGAGAGGCTTGATTAAGCTCTGAAGCCAAATCAATTCCTCGGATTTGCGGGTGGATTTAATTTGAATAAAGCTCTATTCCTAGTATATTTTTTACTCTATATTTCGCTTTTTTTACGCAAGGCGGAATTCCTCAATCGTCGCCTAGGCAGATTTGTGCATTCTTTTATACGGTATGTTTGAATCCTTAGTCCTCTCGTTTCCAAAAATTCTTCGACCCCTTCTCCACGTCCTCCTTATTCCTCCTCCTTCCGTTGGTCGTGCTCCTCGTGGCCCACCTTTTCGAGTAATCCATCACAATCAACGAACGGCCCTTCGTGCCAACCACACTTCCTCTCGCACCCCCCCCCCCATCCAGCAAATTGTCCATTCTCCATCAATTGTTCCCTCATGCTCATCGTTCATTCAGAGGGGGCAAAACTACTGCAACACCAGGTCACAAATTGGGTGTAGAAAGTATCTACGGCCGGGATTTTCACATCTGATTTGCTCTAGGCTAGTAAAATCCGGGTGCCCTTACGCGACAATTACTAAATCGGAATTTTGGAAGCGTTTTGGAGGGAGTTACACTCGAATGCGCATGCCCCCACTTTTTGCACCTCAACTTTTGATGTGGATTAAGGGTCAGTAGGGGCCCAAGCCGGGTGAGGTGGGGCTCCAAAATTTTTCAGGCCATTCTTGTCTTGTTTTCTAAAGCGAGGTTACCGCTGTTCTCTTGCTTACAAGCTTTATCCACTTCCGGCAATGCAAATCGTTGAAGTGACTGATTTTTTAACAAGAACAGATAGTTAATATCAAATTGATGATTTTTGAAAAATCCCATAGATGGATATGGAGCTTGAAATCATTACGCGCCTAATGACGCAACGAACATGACCTATAAGCTTTCGCTAGCCAGGCGAGCAACATGCTTAATAAAGTGTTCATGCAAAAGCTAAACACAAATGCTGTTTTTTTATACAGTACGATTTGAAGCTAGCTCTCTGAACCTGGCCAACCGTTTAAACGATTAATCATTCTCTTCAAGCCTTTTATAGATGCTGACTGGTTAGGTCAACGCCCCCCGTGCGACCTCAAAACGGCTGAAAATTCGGAATTCGATCAGGAACCTCTTCGCCGTGTTATTCCCCGCCCGTCCCGACGGGGAGGGGGGGGGGCTATCATCCAATTTCGGGCCCTCCCTTGAACCTCCGTTTAGCCAGTTGCTTTCTGGTTTACTGCGTAAGGACGCCCCCGCGGATTATTCCCATTGTTTTTGGGGTGTCATTCGGTTAATCGCATCTTGGTCTTAAACATGAAAGTTGAGACATAAAATTGAGGTTATGGAAAATCAATGCCGCTTCCCTGGGTCAATCCTAACCCGCTAATTGGTCAGTTTAGGGTGCGGCGCGATTTTATGACCTGAGCCGCTTCTCCCAAAAATCCAGAACCCCACCCTGCTTTCGGAGGCCTTGATTTACGCTACGGTTCTTACCAATTAACACGTTATTTCTCGCGTCCCGTGACGAAACCAATACCGCGAATAATTTACAAGAAACCTTCGAATATTCACCCGTTCCACAATTCAGTCCCCCGCTACCACTTCCTCCATCGCGGAACAAATTCAACCCCCCTCGCCGTTCCCGTCCCTACAAATCTATTTTAGAGGCATCTTGGTGTTGAATTTGAGATCTTCGCCCCAAAACAGTCTGATCCCTTCATTGTTTCACCGAACAAACCACTTGGTCGCCCATTACGGGACAGGTGCACCCCTGTTTTCCGGATTTGATGCCGTTCCACCGGACAGTGCTGCGGCTTAGAAATAAATATTACGCACGGAAAAATATTTGTGAGCTGCTCGGTTTGAGGTCATTTTTCATGACCAGTTGGCGCGGGAAGCCCAGAAAGGAACGGCGTTCTAAACGGCCGTCTTTTCATTTATACCCATCGTAGTTGCTGAAGCCGGAGTTCACATTTGGAGTGATACTAATGACGTACAGCCAAATGCACAAGTTCTCTTAAAAAACCCTTTTAATTAAAGCAAGAGTTTGGTCACATCTCCTACCCGCCCAGCTCCAATTTCACCAAAACTCCACCGGAAGTCCAGATCCTTTACATTCGCTGCAAAGTTATAGCACCCGGCCGTTCTTTCCTATTTGCCAAGAAACCCCGACCCAGACCATTATTCACGTTAAAAGCGCATTTTTGCAATTCCATCAATCCAGCGCTATGGAAGCCTTTTAGTTACCTGGAGCGCCGCTCTAAAGATATTTCACGCTTCTGAAGTCGACTTTTGCCGGGAAGCCGAATCTACTTTTTTGGAGAATTTCAAAATAAATACATCCCCAGATGGGATGGGGCTGCCTAATTAGTGCGAAGAACTTCGTTCTCGTGTTTCCCCTCCAGGCGCATAGCCACTAGCTTTTTCGGCTTGTCCCCGTCAATGTGTGGGGAGAGCCGGCTCTTTCCACGCAGCAGAAGCGAATTAATGATCTGTGCCGTTAATTATCGAAGCATTCATTAATTATTGGCCAGCTTTTTCATTCTTGGGGTTCGAAGTGGCAAAAACTAGGCTTCACTACTTGTAGCTTGCAGTGTCGCTTTGTTTCCGGAGAGCGCCTAAGGAGTTGATTTGATTATAGAGGGTTTTGATGCTTTAGAGAAAGTTTCTAGTACTATTCATGAATGCGCAAATTTCATCTTGATTAATAACATAAAAATGGTTTTAAATATTTATTTTATTTGATTTAAATATTTGATACCAAGAAAAATAGCGTGTAGTGGGATTTTGATTCCGGAGTTCGCGCGAAATATTTAAATTGAATCTCTTATAGAATGTTTTAATTCCCGTGCGATCTTTTTTGCGCCATTAAGGATTTCACACTTAATGCTGTAATGATATTAAAAAAAATTTATTTTGCTTTAATTATCTAACACGTTGACGGTACCATGAAAAATGGACATAAGGAAGTCTTGAATGTTTACATACCCTCCCCATCCCCTTGTTCTTCCGTGAATTTGTAGACGCAGCTTCTTCAGATCCGCCACTCGTCCTCACGCCGCCGCCATCCTCATCATCTGCTTCAGTAACGATGCCAATCCCCTTCTGAGAAGTCGACATCTCTCCTCTACACCCCCACCACATCACACTCTCCCTCATACTCCCCGTTGAAAACCAGCGAACACCACCCTCCCAAAAAACGTCGGTTCTTCGTTACTTGTTGCTTGCTTGATCGCGTATGAATATTGGAGCATAGAGTCCAGCGGGTGGTTGATCCCCCCGCAACAACATGTTGCTATTTTCTGGCGTCTGACCTTTCCAGGGTCTCCATGGGCAGCCCAGCTGGTTTAAAGGTCACTACAAGATCTATTTCAGATGCCCAGCCAGACACAAATATGCAAATGGATCATTGCTGGGCAGAATATCACCCCGGAGTTGTTGTCGATGCATCCGGACAATCCAGATATTGGAAATTTGAATAGGGTATGGAAATTCACGAATTTAATTGATTTTTTTCCTAAAATTAGGGTTTTCTGACAATTCTATCGCCGCCGGGCTATTCTAAAAATTGTAGAGAAGCTACTGCATACTATGATAAAAAAATAAAAATAGAAATCTTAAAAAATCCGCTTTTTACGAGAAATTAGTCTAGGAAGAATTACCGATCATGTATTTGTTAAAGGGATGCCGACGGCATATACAATCGGTTACGCGCGGAAAAGAAAATGTCTCTGCGCCTCTCCCCTGGGCGCGCCCTCTCCCCTGTTGGCTACTTGCCAATTTGTTGATGGGGGGGGGGGGATCGACACATGCCGTCGGCAGCCCTTTAAAACCATTGTTAAGATCACCTACGCCTATATCGCGCCAGCCATCATCTTTGTTGGTATCATCGGCGATATTCTTACGGTTGTCACCCTGACCCACCCGGCCCTCAGAAAATCGTCGATCATCTACACATACCTAACCCTTCTCGCCATGACCGATTTAGTGAGTTTTCCATATTTTCTTTGGATATACATTTCCTCAATTCCATCAATATTGCCCCCGCCGTGGGTGCGAATTTAATAATGAAGCGCCCATTCCCGGGCGACTTAAAAATTCCTGCGCTTCCTAGGCGTGACGAATCAATTAAACCCTTGTCTGGGATGACGAGAAATAATTTAAAAAGATAGCTGAAAGATTGGAATAGAATACACAGGAATCTATTTCATAAAAAATAAAGTCTGAAATTTTAGTTGACCCAACTCTCGGTGGTGCCGATGATTCTTTGGTTGTTGGACGTGAAGGCTTGTTCACTTGGATCGGCGTTATTTTATGCACATATTGGTTTTCCATTGGTAAGTTTTATAAAAGTACCGGAAACGTTAGCTAAAATGGCTTACTAAGATTATCAGTTAGCTTTCGTGGTATTAGGCGCGTTTTTATAGTATTTAGTTAGAGTGGTGTTTCATAGTTTAATTTAATTTATCCATATCGTTATAGTATTTAATTCATTGCCTATGTTTTTATGAATAAGCATCATGTTAAGTTTAATAGTAGTGCTAATCAAGCATTTTTATATCTATTAGTTCTTCGGATCAATTTGGCAATTTTCCGTTTCGGATTCATCACCATCTTAACCATACCTTAACTTCAAGCTGCTACTTGGAATCATATTTTAACCGGAACCGGATCTTCATAACATTTTTAATGATTCGAATGCATAGCGTTCCCATTACATAACAGCACGCACATAGAGCAAAACTCATCAAATTATTCCACATAGTATAACTCGATTATTCACCCCCACATTACCCTCCGTTGAACGCCATTCTGAGCATGGCCCCATTGGCCTTCCTCCCCGAACCATCTTCCCATCTCACCCCGCATCGTTGATTTTTTGATTCCACGAGTACCATATGCAAGGTGCGAGGAGCATTCCCCACCCAGGGGGTGAGGATGAGGATCGATTTGGGGCAAAAACACGTGTAGTGGGCATTGGGTGGAAGCGTCGGGAGTGGCTCGATCCGCTCGAGTGGGCAATCGAGTTGAGGAGGAGATGCCTCTGATTGCGGGTTCCATTCCGGATTCATCCGCTCAGGTCTTGTAGGGTGGGGCTCGTGTAGGTTGATGCCGGGGAGGATGAGGGGAATATTTCGGAGATTGATATCGGACTTGGAAGTTTGTTTAAAGGATAGGACAGGCTGTAAAACCATGGCGTGAATTTGAGGGGAAACTAATTTTTTCAGGCAAACGCATTAATGGGAGCTTCGGTGTGGATCGTTGTTTTCCTGACGTTAAGTCAATATATGGCCGTTTGCAGGCCATTTTCTTATGGATTGCGGTCGAGAAAGGTGGGATAGTGTATTTAAAATATTTCATAAATTTGTTGTTCCAAGATTTATCAGAGCTTGCTATAATGAGCATTAAATCACAGTAAGATAGTAAATCAATAGGGGGATTAATGTTGAAATCTATTTTTATCGAGGAAACCCAAAGAAAACTGCATTTCAAACATCTAAAAATGCGTTTTTCTATATTTCTCGTATTAGGTTAGGCTTAGGCTTAGGCTTAGGCTTGGGCATCTTTCGTAATTTGTATCAACTAATAGTTAGGTATTAATTTGATACATGTAAATATTTTCTTAATAAATTTTTTAATTGACAAAACGGCCCAGACCAAGCAATGACTAGTCCAAATGGCTGACTCTTTCCTGTTTGGATATCTCGACACTAGGACCACCCTTGATGTCCCGGACCACCCCAATCAGACCACCCAGTCAGGCTATCCAAAAATGGCGCTAATTAGCCCCAAAAAACCAAAATAGTCTTGTTAAAATCAACGTATTTGATTGATTTAAATTCTTCCAGGTCTGCATCCTCCTTTTCGCCCTCGCATACCTATTCAACTTTTGCATATATGCACCGTGGGCAACGAAAAAGCAAATACATGAGGTTTGTTGGGCCCCATGAATCTAATTGCTTACTTCTTCAGCTTGACAACTATGAAGCAGTGAACCTATGCCGATGGCAAGTATGTGACAACCATAAACAACAATGGTTTGTGGCATACGAATGGGTACGAGAGACGATCAGCCGAGTATTCCCCTTTTTCCTCGTCGCATTCCTCAACGCTAGGATATTGATAACATATCGGTAAGCTTCATCAATCATATTTTTAATGTTTTTCAGAAATATGAAAGTTGACCGTCTGAAGCGAATGGCAAATTCACAAAAACGATTTGTCTATGAGAAAAGTGAAAAAGAAGAAAAACGGCTCTTCATTCTGCTATTTGCTATCATTATTATATTCTTCCTTTGCACAATTCCAGCTGCGCCCTTGACAGTTCTTGTAGCTGACAATAAATCAAATAACGTAAAATTCCAGGTAAATTTTCGTCTCCTTATAAAATTTATATGTCTTTTCTAGATTTTCCGAGCTGTTGTAAATCTACTCGAATTTACAAAATTCGCCCTAAATTTCTATTTCTACTGCTTAATCAACCCCGATATTCGCAGGATATGCGCGCACGTGATAATGTGCAGAAAATTGAGCCGGCCGGCACGGGTCAAGGGCCAGCCGGTCACCCCTCTATCACAATATACTAGGTATGTATTTGATAAAGCTTTTAAGACGCTTATTTCAACTGTCAGGTCTACTAAATCCACAATAAGGAATGGTTCTTCGAGGAGAAGCAGCTCCCGAGATGACGTCCGAGAGTATCGACGTAATAGCTCGGCCAAACAACGCCAGGTAAAAGCTTACCGGCTTATATCTACAGCCAAATACCTGCAGGTCATCCAAGCCGAGGCGCTAATCGAAAAACTAACCGTCATCAAAGAAGCAGAAAATAGCGAAACTGAAAATGGTGGTGAGAGGGTTTAGCTCTGTACGTAAATTGCATCCCAGAATTCCAATTATCCAATGTTAATGCCAAATCTATATTCAACTATTCCGCTTGGATCTCCCCCACCCAGGCTTAGATCTCGGTGTATGCAAAGGCTTGTCATTGCAAAAAAAACATGTCGCAATACGTGTCCCCTTGTTTTCTTTACTTTCGCGGGTTTCTTTTGTACTTGCATTTTTTAGTCGATAATATAACTATAATTATTTTGGAAAATAAATATTTTTACTTGAGAATAGAAGGACCCGGTTGGCAGGATATCTCTATATACAGATTAAGAGCTTCATGTGTTGACCCGCTAGCAGATGACTTCCTTGGGTTTTTCCGCTTCCGGTTTTTCAGTGGGTAGGATGAAAAACATGGCTAATAAGGAGCCATCCATTAGGAAGAATGTTGTATTCGCTATCTAGAATTAGATTTGGAAATATTCTCGAATATGAGCGATTTTAGGCATATAAACTGACATCAGGGTAAAGAGGCAATTAAATAGGATGCAAAGTACATAATTTAAGAAAACTTGGTTCATCGGACTACAAATCAATTTTCTTTGTTATTTGCATCATATTAGCATATGCATACAATTAACTGACTATCCCTATGCAAAAACACTAAAATATAGACAAGCAAAATCCCGACAGGTAAAATCCCGACAGGCCAAGGACCTGGCGTAAAAAATCGTTGTTTAAAAGGAAGTGACATTAGAATATGTTGACATTTTGGCTGTCGGTATTATCACCAAAATTTTATCCTGATATTGGAATTAATTCTATGCAAATACGCATTACCTTCATCGACTTACCATCATGTAAAAATCATCAATGCCAACGCTATAGATAATCGCGTGAATTTCCATAATCCACGTGAACAACACCGGGGCCATAGGAATAAAATCGATACAACCCGAAGTAACGGCTTTATACTAAATCGAATAGAATTTGGAGCCAGAAAGTGCACTCACGATCAGATACGGACACACAAAAGAGCCAGCAATCTGCGCTCCCGAAGCCATACGACCCGCAAACTGGAAACGACAACCATCCTGCATGACCTTTTCAATTTCCATTACGCACCTGTTTCGCCTCGTCATAGTCGAGGATTTGTGTGTAGTAGAAAATGAGCAATAACACTGAGCCACCAATTAATAGGTTGCGAACGAGACGTTTCTGAAACTGGTTGAAGCGATGGGGTCTAATTTCTTATATAAAATCTGTATACAGTCTTATTAAGGCAAATCTTCTATATATGATCTTCTAGGTATCTCCAATTCAATTAGAGCCCGCAGTTAACTGAAAATTTCAAACTGATTAAGGATGCTATTCTAACTTGTGGTAAGACTTTACTTTACCCCCCGGCGGAAGTTCCCAACCGTTTTTCGCTCTAACTTTTTATTTTGCCTATTTTGGACTATAATTAAAATTTTTAGTATATTTTTTGTGCTCTATTGAATGGAGTAGCCAAAATCCGGGCAAAATAGCGGAAACGATCAAAAATTTTGGAACTACCGGCGGGGGAGGGGGGTAAATTAACTGTAGCCTTATTTGTACTTCCAAAGCCAAATTTGCTAGCTTTTTCGTTTTGCCATTTTTCTGACTATCTTTACTCTCATCTGCGTACCTTCTTTGTCCGGTAGTAAACAAAGAGGAGCAGAAAGAAACTCTGCATGCTGACGGCATACATTTGCAATAAAGCCAATTTGGGATCTTCGAGGAATAGGGCATAGCGCAACCACAGCGATGATCTGAATGGGAATTCCAGGCTAATTGGGCAGGCCTGGGACTTGGATTCAGGCAAAAACACATGCACCAAGGTATGAAAATATACTCGAAATTTTAGGGTTCTAAAGTATAACGTAAGCTTACCCAACAAGCGCGCATACATACGGAAGGCAAACGTCACCATCACTACTCTGACGTCGGTACCATTTGTATACTGCTTGGCTGTAAAATTAGGGAAATATTGCGTTGCGTTTTTAAATCGCAGGGTGAGGTGGCAACGCGGAAATATATTTAAGACCATTAAAATTTCTTTAGAACCCACAGTGGTGATGTGATTAAAGCAACTGCGTGAAGGGCTGTCGACGTGAGGAAAATATTCCAGACCAGATGCTCGGCGAACATATTCGCCAGGGCTTCTGGGCCAATGTCATAGCCCCACAGCTCAAGGTACATCCTGGAAATCGACACACAAGTGTGAAATATACATTTTTGGTGTAAAATAGCCGGAAAGTATGGATGAAGTCGAAAACACGATGCAAAAAAAGTTTCGTGTAAAAAATCGGATCCCGATGGTCGTTGCACGAACTCGAAGGCTATCGAAGAGGCGAGGAACTATTTTCTTTTAAATTGTTTGTCTTTTGCACAATATTCAAGGTTATGTCAATGAAGAAAAATTAAGAAAACAACACCATGTACAAAAATTTGCATATTTTTCAGCGGACTAGGCGATTAAGATAGGATTTACATAAGATAGCCGTTTCCAATCGGTCAGTCAATAAACCGGTGCTTCAAAAGCCCCTTTTTAAACGTTTTCAAATCAAAATGACTTTTTCTCGATTTTTTAGGGCTTTCGATAGATACTTAAACCGGCAAAACCGGACGAGTCACGGGTAAGCACAGCACACTCCTTGCGCGTAAGTAACATCTATATCATAATTTGGATACACTGTAAATCTGACAGTATTCCAAGCGATAGTCAACCCAAAAAGCCAACGATCCCTTCCGAAAATGAAGGTGAAAGTCTCTCGTGTCGGGACACGGTCGATAAATGGAAGGCACGAAGCCGGTGCGTGTAGCTCTCCCCACCCTCCGTGGAGTCCCGTAGATTATATCTTCACGCCGCTGACACTAGGCCGCAGCTTCCTCCAAAAACGAAAACCTTCGTGCGACCTTACGCCTTCAGATCAACACCATCTGGCACGAACTTAATTGTCCTTGTTGAATTGGGAAGCGTGACGGGAATGAAAGGGAAGCGTACATGCCGTAGTCGACGAAAACAAGGAGTGGAATCAGATGGTATGACGAGACAGGTAGTGAAAGTGTAGTTTTGTTTAAGTAGGATGTATTCTTTTAAAGTTTCGCTTCAGAGCTGAAGATCTATTACTGTATTCAGCTAATTTAAGCTCCCCTTTTTTGATTAGCGCCCGCTAATACAAGCCCCTCGCCGCCGAATTTTCGAAATTACATCCTACTATATATAAAAAAGTAGTGTCTGTGTGTGTGTGTGTGTCGATTTGCATGCAACTTCCGTCTCTATGTCCGGAGGATAACTCAATAGGGGATGAATTTTATGGTGCGTTAGATACATCATTAGGTGCGTAATGGCTCCGCGATGACTGCACACCTATCTGAATTATGAAAATAAGCTATTTTCGATATTAAAAATAAGTTTTTCTAAAATTTTCGGGTACCCTCTTTGGTAAGAAACCATTAGCATATGCCGGAAGTGGAAGAAGCCTATATAAAGGGATGGAAGGAAATCTTTTCATTTTTTGACAGCTTGATTGAGGCGGAATTATGCAAAGTTTACAATTTCATTTGTTCAGACGGGCCAGGGTTGAAAAGTCGCGAAGCGGCTTTTCAACCCTGGTTTAGAGCTTAAAAATTGGTAACCTAGTTTTGGAGATGCGTTATTGTGGTATTATTAAAAATTATAAAATTTTAGGCTGACTGGGAAAAAAGGGGGTGTTGTTCAAATCAATTTACATACTATTTGTGCTCAGCTTCAAAGCTCAAATTTGCATGCTATTTGCGGTATTTTAGTCGATAAAAACAACGAACCCCTTACGGGTAATTAAAAAATAACTTTTCACTTCTATACATTTTTAAAGTGTAAATATAGCTCATAAATAAAATAATATTTATTTCAAAGTGGCAGTGTGTAAAATTTGGCTCTAGTTCCCAATAATTGTTGTTATTAATATTTAGGTAAAGATCAGCTTCCTCATGTTGGCCACCGAGCGGGAATCCTATAATCGATTTTAAATTAAAGGCTATATTTTGTAGTCTACCAGCTTGAACATGTCGTCATCCCATGTGTCGAAGAACTTCTTGAACATCGGCGTCTCCTTTGACTGGTAGATGGTGGCGATAGCCGTGCCCTTTTGACGCGGCAGCTTGCTTTGCTCCAAGAATTTCTGAAAAAGAAGTTTCGGGGTTGGTGAGGTACTCTTCACGAACCTTGGCAATTTCCGTAGCCTGCTTCTTCTCATTTGGGGTGGCTCCGATTCCGACCCAGACGTAGATGGCGTGGAGGGCATCCAGAATCATAACATCATCACCATCAAGGTCCTCTTGTTGGAATTGGGCAATTTCCTCGCATACGAGCTTCCCAGAAGCGTCAGATACCTATATAAAACAGATTTAAGATATGGAGCTTCAAGTTCCCTACCTGGTAAAGCTTAGGCTCAAATTGGTTCTTCTTCTTCTGATCGTTCCACTTCGAGAACCACTGGATAAACATGCCCGGCTCGGTTGATTCAAGCACACGAGTGATTTGTGTGTTTCCCGGAAGTTTCTGCATTAATATAGTGCTTCAAAGATCAAGAAATGGAATCGATACCTGCTGGGCAAGGTAAGACTGGCCCCAATGCATGGCTTTTCCGCGTTCATCCATTGAGCAACCTTTTCCGATCCAGACGAAGATACCGCCTGTGCATGCGTCCAGAACGTAGGCATCCTAAAAGGGCCATAGTGATAACAGAATTTCTAAAATATGCTTTAATAAGAGCTCAAAGAAGCCCTATAACTGTCAAAACTCACATTTGTGTTCAACTTCTCGTGTGTAACATCATCACCCATAGCAACCCATTCCACCTTAACTTCGCCAGATTCATCGGACACCCTATAAAATCATTGAGTTATTTATTTAGCTTTTGATTCCCCACTTCCACAAGGTGACTTGGTCCTTGATATTGGCCCAGAAGCCCTCATCATCATTCGCAGCCTTTGCAATCGAGCCGATCACTTCTTTTCCACCAAAATGTTTCCAGAACTCCACGCTGGTCTTCCATTCGTCATCTAGGAATTTTTACTAGTGTTGCTATCGCTTTCATACCAAGAATATGAACCTTAGCTTCACCGAAACGCTCGTGAAGGGAAATATTCTTGGCACGGAGCATTCCCTAAAC
This sequence comes from Mesorhabditis sp. LJ9110, assembly GCA_038088335.1. Lineage (NCBI taxonomy): Eukaryota > Metazoa > Nematoda > Chromadorea > Rhabditida > Rhabditidae > Mesorhabditis > Mesorhabditis sp. LJ9110. The sequence continues at coordinate 396,009 of JBBGBA010000014.1, read as the reverse complement.
TTATTTTTTTTTTAATTAGCTGTATTTCTGATACACTGATGCGCTCGAGACGACCAGCCTCCGGCGGCATCCAAACGTAGATATCACGGCCCAAATCCAGGATGTAGACATCCCCAAGGTTCAGCGACTCCTTTGACAATTCAACCTAAAGGATTGTAGCTATATATTTACCAAATTGAGCCCTAACTCTACTTAATGTGGTACTTATCAGCGCAAAACGAACCTGTTGACACCTGACGTTTCTCTTGCCCTTGCAGCGGAAAAGCCTAGGCTTGAAATCCTTCAGCGCATCCTCAACGTTGTTGAATCCACTCTCATAGCCTCCCGTTTGGTAGCGAATGCCATTTTTGAAATAGGACATGAAGAGTGGAGACTCGTTGCCCTCAATCTAAACGCAACTTTGAGTGATTCATTTTTTCAAAAATTCTATGAATTTATTAGATTTTTCACCTCGCGGTATTGAGTCGGAAAACCTCCCAACGCTTGATCGATTTCCACAGCCTTAATCGCCGCGGTTCCAATCTCATCCTTAATAGCTTTATCGATATATTTGGCAGGAAAAACCGTTGAGCTGTTCTTGCCGAGCCAGAAATGCAGATCCCATTCGTCTTCACGTTTTGTCTAAATCATGTTATAACATGCGGAAAATCCCTTACCTTCAGCACCACATAGGAATCTCCGACAAAGAAGACGCCATGCTGGTTCTCGGGTACGGGCTCGAGTTTGAAATCCTAATAACAAATAAACGCATAGAAACTTGTTGTTTTGTGCTTACGTGCACGCGGAAGACCTCTAGGCCAACTTTCTTGCCCACGGATTTCACGTCGACGTCGGCCATCTGATCTTAAGAAGATTTTAGAAGGTCAAAAGCTATTTATTAAAATTTTCATGAATTTTTGAATTTTTTTCGATGCTTTGAAGGTTTTTTAGGTGATAGGAGAAGTTCTAAAGAGCTTGAAAATTTCAAAAAAATTTATTTAGTTAGTAGCAGTGATGACTGGATTAATTGGAGGCAAGGATCAGTAAACACGAGCTAGTCCAGCTCGAGCTGCCAGGGGTCAGCGGCCATCGGTTGTGCCTTGGGGGGGCCATCCCTTGGGTCGCTCGTTGTAATAGGCGTCCAGAAATGACTCATCTCCCTCGTTTCCCAACATAAAACCTACCAGTCGAGCTAGCTGGCAGCCTAGATAACAATCCGATGTGCATTTGGAACATATTTTGCAAAATTATAGATTTATCAGCACAATCAGCACATATGCATAGCGATCATTGGCATTTCAATTCTTTCATAACCATATTGAAGCTGCGTTGGCTCATGCGAGGAGTACGGTGAGGATGCATGCTTGGGAGAAGCTTTAGAGAACGGTTGAATTGATTCTTTTGGATTTTCGGCAGAGATGAGGGTTTGTCAGCTTTACCGAGCTCATCCAGGGCACGTGGCTCGCTTCTGCTTCTGATGCGGTTTTTCTGAAATTAAGCAAATTTTTAGGCTTTGTCCATTAGACAAAAAAACAGTGTTAGGTAATATACTTTTAAAATTAAACCCTGGTTATAGTTGAAAACTAAATCAAGCTGAAACTAAAAAACATATTTCGCCCTCGAAAGCTAGAAAGTGCCTTTTGAATGCTTTTGCGTGATTTATGCACCACTTTCCTCTTTTCAAATTACAAATGTATTCTTCACCTCATAGCTTTTCCGTTCCGGCAGAAAAGGGAGTTTGGTGGGCACATCTGGTTCGGAATGTGTTTCCTTTGCTAAAAACAGGCACCCGTTCATCCCTGCCTTTTCGATCCCATTTGTTCCCCGCTCTTCCCCCTCCAAATACTTTTCAGAAAATCAAACCAGGTTCATTATACCAACATTGAGAGTAGGAGGGATAGCCGTTTTTCTCGTAGAGCGCCTTCAGGAAACGGTTCTCTTTGCGCGCTCTGCCATTGCCGACAAGTGGATTGCCATTTAGCTGCAAATGGAGGGGGAGTTGAAATGAATGCCCTTGATTAGGAGTGGAGATGGGGAGGAGGAGAAAGGGAGGGTGACCTTTTTGAGGCGAGAATCCGCTCGCACCGTTCTCAATGATGATTAATATGCTTTCAGCGAAAAACCTTGGGGTAGGCAATTGTCGGTGGGAGGGGATGACGGATAAGATGACAAAAAACGGGGGTTGCTGTGTTGAGGGCGGACTGGTAGTCAACTGGGTATAGCCTCAGAACTTAAAAACCAGGCCTTGGATACCGGAAATCGAAATTGAGGTAAGAACGGAGACCTACAAGCCCGAGAAAGCTAGTCCTCCCATAGAAAAGAGGTGTAGTCTCAAATGATTTCCGGATCACGTCATACCAAGCTGATGCCCGTACTTTCTGGTTTTTTAAAATCACGGAAATTAGCTCCCGGAAATTAGCACCGACTAACTCACCGAAATCTGTGGCAGATGAGAATAACTGAGCTTCTCCAGCGAATCAATAATTGTTTAATGATTCCCGGAAGAATAGATAGATACCCACGTGCCAAACTCGGACCAAAATGGGCCCCCGGCCAACAATAATCAATGGCTTCGGATTCCCCCCCCCCTCCCCGGGGATGAGACGGAAACATGGCCCTTCTGAGCGTTGAAGCCCTTCACCCTTAATTGCTCCCTTTGCGCCATCAGTTCTCCTCATGCCTTTCCCCCCGAACATCCTAATCGCATCAGTTGCCATCGTTTTCCGAACTTCCAAACTGAAAATCCGTTTTTTTGAGCCGGGGAGTCGAAGGGGCAAGGAGCCTGAGGGGATGGATGGCAAACTTAATTTTTGACGTGCACCCGATGACAACCATCCCTTGTGCCCTAAATCAAGGTCATTTTTGTTCGAAGGGTTTTTGTGTCAATGAATGGCGATTGCCCTGAGGTGCGAAAAGTATCCCTCCAAAGATAGATCATCTCGGCAAGGAGCTTTTGAGAGAAATTCTAGGTGTTTGAGCCACAAAATGCTATGAGAAAGAAATGACCCCCGAAAAACTTTTTCTTTGTTTCTCGTGTGTTTTCATAATGTACATATCGTAAGAAGTTGTTTGGGAAATACGGTATTATCGTGGGTTTCAAAATTCAAAACCAAGGGCTTTATCCCAAGCACACACAACATCCATCTATGTACAACAGGAAAGACTATTTGGTGGAGACGGATGGTAGCCAAAAAAATGCGAAAAAAACGAAGGAACCTAAGGCTTCAATGGGCAGCGAAAGGTTTTTGGGGAGGCAGCAGCATTAAATTAACAGAACGACAGCACAGAATTGAAGACAGGGTGTCATAAGAAACAGAATAAGGAAAGGAAACACGGGTCCAGGGCGACTAGAAGCTAATAGTCGATTATACGGAGGTTTGAGGTTTTTTCGGGACATTGCGACGGTTCCGGATTGGCATCGGGGCCTTGGGATACATACGGACGACGCTCCTCCTGGAGATGTGGTGCTCCTCAATGGGACCCTCGACGGGAGGGAGAGTGTTTTCGCTTAGATTTGGGACGGAAGCGTAGGCGAGCATGTACCTAAACAAAATCATTGCTAATTCTATCAATGTAACCAGAAACTGCACGCTTTTAGCAAAAACCAACCGTCCGCCAAGCTCCACTTTGCAGACAAGGTCTCCCTTGAAATGAATCTTCTGGGCAAAGTCTTCAAATGAAGCAATGGTCTCGAAGGTCTCGTTGAAGCGCTTTTGGGCACGGTCCTAAAATCAATTTCTATAATTCCCCCAGTTAAATAGCCCCTACCTGAAGCTCATTAGCCAACTTCTGAATGTTGCAAGTATGGAATTTCGGTCTAGCCTCCAGGTCAGTGAATGTACCGACCATCATATCATTCAATTCGGCATTGCAGCAAACATACCCTGTGAGGCAAAAAATGTAAAATGACCGAGACCAATCCCTACCGGTCGGGTTATGGAAGCACTTGGAAAGTGGGAGCGGGAAGCGGGGCGGATAATAATATCGGGTGGCGTCCTAGAAAATCCGCGCAAATCCGCCTGAACCTTAGAGCTTGCCAAACCTCACTGGGCTGCTTGGGCTTGCCATGCTTTGGGGGATTGTCAGGGTAATCGGAAGCTCCGGCTCCACCAACACCGGCACTCGGCGATTGTCCGGGAGCCTGATTTGAATGTTCTTCGGGCTGCTAAAGAATGGGTTAACAGAAAATGGAAAACGAATGTTTGAAAGCTTGGACTAACGGCTATTTGTATTTTCCAATGCGCTTCCGGTTTTCTGGTTTTCACGTTGGATCTTTGGGCACGCCCTACAATCAAAATCGTTAAAGGTTAATTAGCGTGGGTGATGTTTTCTCGTTTCTGTTGGTTCATTGATCAAATTGGCGGTCTTAAATGTTATGGAGTTTTCAAAAAAAGATAGCAATTACAGTTTTCCATAAAGTTCCAAGCTTTCAAAAAGTGAACCCACATATCCATCCCCCAAAAAACAGTTATTGGAATCGGAAAGGGTGAAGGGAAATTGAAGTGAAAAAAATTCAAAAATGGTGGTTAATGAACGAAACGACAGCACCCATAGAGATAGATTAAAAGAAAAGATAGAAATCGTCGCGTCTGCCTAAAGGACCTTATATTGCTTGTGGGGCCTTCGGCCGACTGGTCTTCGCGGAGCGGCAGGTCTGTGCCTTTGAACCTATAGCCATATACATATATCAACATAAAGAACCGAATCGATGAGAGGAACTGAATACAAGCAAACCTGCCATCATTTTAGGATACCCACCGGAGTGAAGGGCTGAAAAGGATATAACTACACTATGCTATCATTACTTAGAGTAGTTTGGTCACGTTCATTTTTCCTAAAAGCATTTTTCTTTACAATCTTTTTGTGTTTTCTTGATGTTAGGATTCCTTCATCTGATCGGCAATGGGTTCTAGAATAAAAAATTACCCTGATCTTAAGAAGAAATAGAAAAATAATTTGTAGGATAAATGAACAGAACTAAACTAAGGCCACGCGACTAAAGGTCATTAGACTTACACGGCTGGGCGGGACATAGATTGGTTGTTGGGGAGGGAAATCGTACTAAAAACTGAAATGAGGGGATCTATGAGGTACAGTACGGCTTGACGCTTGTTGAAAGTTGTCACACCACGGGCGCGACCTTCGACGATTTGGCCCTAAAGGCATGTAATGGACAAGATTTTTGAGATAAATCATACTGTAAAAACAAGACTAGAAATTTACCGCTGATCGCTTCTGACGGTGCTCGGAAATGTCCAAGTTTCGGACCTAGATAATAAGAATAAAGGCTAAGAATCAAGACCTACCGAACGATCGGCGGTAGGGGCATCGATTTGGAAGGAAGTATCCTTGTAGGGCTGTTGGACGCCCTTTGGCAGTAAATCTCTTGGGCGAGCCGCAGCTTGATCCTCAGCGTAAGCAGCTGCTACGACGGCTGTTGATAGTATCACTAACCGCAGCATCTAAAAATAGGCGTAAAACTGACCGGAAAAATTAAATAACGAGAATAGAACTTAAGATGGATAGGATTGGTAATCTAGCTGTTAAGTGAGACAATGCACCGAAAATTGATTGGGCGAAGCAAGATAGCTAGATATATCAGCTAGGATTTACGCTACGAACTTTTAATGAATTAAGGTATCCTGCTAAATACAACGGGGAAACCAATCGCTTTCCCACTCTGCACTCGTTAAGACATAGAATAGCCACGGCTGACTGACGATCCTAACGATCGGTCGCTAATTAATGGCGCTGCCGTCGAATTTGCCGGCAGACCTTCAAATGACTGGAACTCAAAGTGCGAGGGCGATCGGCTGGAAAGTGTAAGCGGGTATGTCTGGTGTTTCGAAGCAATTTCTCTGTGACCGTGAAGGGGGTGTGAGGGCGGCGAGAAGGGAGTGCGACTCCCGCCGGCGATTTCTCGCCTTATGAGAGCCACCAATAAGATGGGCACCAAATCGGCGATACAATAGAGAAGCTAGCAAATTGCTGTTCAACCGAGAATCAGTGGAAAGCATTTGGTTTTGGACAGCTTTTCCAATACTCAAGTGGAGCGTTCGAAAAAGCGGAAGGAAGAATGGAAAATGGGGGAGGATGAAGTGGGCAGAATGAAGATGACCCGGCAACGAGCTCCATCTCAATTTATCGAGCCCTCCGGCAGTCCGGGTGGGGGGCAAAAAGAGGCGATCGGCTGCCATGGATGTGAGGTGATTCTAATGCAAATTAACGTTCCCGATCCACGACGAATTAGGGGACTGTTAGAGGGGAGGGAATGGCTGGCAAGGGGTGAGGATGATGGAGGAAGTTGTAAAAGCGGCAGTTCCTGTGGAGGAAAACTGGCATGAAGATATGATCGAAAAACACTGCGTCTGATGAGTGCATTTAGCACGAGAGTCGGAAAATGCGATCAGGTTATCTAAAAAATTCGTGTTGGTGAATTGTCTAACTTTGAAAGAAACATCTGTCTGTATCTTTCATTTTTTATGGAATAAACACTGTTCATCTTCTAGCAATTATTTATCTATTTATTTTCTTTTACCAGCTTCAGTGTCATAGATTTAAGTGACCTTCTTTATGCCGAAAAATCCGATAATTTATCAAGCACGGGCGATCTGTAGTAGCAACAGCAACGATGCTAACAACGTCACCAATGAAAACCTTGACGCAGCCGCACCGGTCTCGTCTCGAACTGGAAAATTGGGCCTTAATTTTGAAAAAAGATTTCCCAGCGCGTCCCCAATGCCAACAATAAGCGTGGGGATCCTAAATAAATTGATCGATTTTAGCTACCGGTTGTCGATCCAATGGTGGTGGGTGGTCGGGTGGTCGTGGTCGTTGTTGTAGGGATGCTTGGAACAATGACTGTAGCACTGGTTGGTAGAATTGTAGTAGTAACCGGTGCTGCACTAGCGATACTGGTGGTAGTAGGGGCAGCTGTGGTAGCAGCTACAGTTGCTAGCGTCGAAGTGGCAGCTTGGGTTGACAACGTCGTGACGGGAGGGGCAACGGACGGGGTGGTAGTGGTTGATGTCGTTGTAGTGACAGCAGTATTGGTTGTAGTAGGTGTCGTAGTCCCCGTGGGCACTGGTGTGATTACTGTCGTGGTGGTAGTGGAGGTGGTGGTGCTTGTCGAGGTGGGAGCTGTAGCCGGGGAGGTGGCACCTACGAAGAAGCACCTGTTGCAAGCAGTTCAAAGTCAAGGCAAAGCACAAGGGAAGAGTGGAAGTGGCTAGCTCACCGGTTGTAGAGGCAATGGTGACAGTGGCTCCGGTAGGGGTTGTAACTGTGGCTGTAGCAGAACTGGGTGCGGCCGTGATAACAGTAGCTGTAGAGGCGGTATTGGTCGATGGAGTCGGTCCTAGTTTTTTTCGTCATACTTGAGCACCATTGTCAAAACACCTGTTCCCGGCGTGCCTGTTGTCGTTGTCGCCGGTGTACCGGTTCCTGATGTCGTGGTAGCAGTAGTAAAAGTCGTCGTCGTCGTGGTCGTCGAAGTAGTTGTAGAAACGTTGGCAAACAAATTTAACTGCTGCCCTAAATACCCTGACGTACAGAATCATCAACAAACTCACGATTGAAGTTCGCGAGGTATCCATAAGCCGATCCGGAATTTGCATTTCCGGTCACATAACAAAGTGTAACTCCAGTCGCGGGAGAAAATTTATGGTATCCCGGGGTGTTGATCAGGGTCACGAACAGCCATATAAGTTGAGTTCCGATGCGAACCTAAAGCGTCTATTATTCGGTCGATCTAGCCTTTTTGGTTTTTTAAGAATTCATGTGACGCGACGACCTCGATGAAATCTATCCTGGTCATGGTGGTCAATAGTTGCCCATCTAACGAGCCTCCAACAAACGCAGCTGAGTTGATGAAACACTAAAGTGCATCGAAAAATGCTGTTTTTAAAAGGTGCAGTACCATCAATTTGTCGCTGGGGTATCTCGTGACGAAGGAGAATTGGTCGCCAGACGCTTGTGACCAAGCCGGTACCGTGTTCAAAAAGGCACCCCCAGTACGCGCGTACGGCACTCCACCCATTCGAGTAATTTGAATAAGCGCATTCCTAAGAATATTATATAACGACATTAGATCTTACTGGCTCTGGAGATCGGCAATATCTCCATATTCAAATTGCGGGAAAGTGAAAGAGTTCGCGGACGACGGATCGACCGGGATAGTTGTAATTCCAACGTTAGTTCCATTTTGAGTCACATTTCCCAGGACCTAAATGGATATTCGGCGACAATTTTTAATTACGTTGAACTTTGCGACGTCGCTCCGGGGTGGGGCTATATAGAACTTCTGTGCGGAGAGTAGATCAGTAAGATGGCGATCATCGAGGATAGGATACGTATCGAAATCTGAAAGCCACGATAAGAGTTAGAGTTAAAACTTTTTGAAGAGACTTACAATCGCTGGTCAAGGGTTGTGGCATGAAAGCAGAATGATCGCATCTTAGCGGATCAGCTGTCGGGCCACATGAGATCGAGACAACCATAGCAAAGGGCTTATTACCGCTAGCATATATGACCGGGTCGTGTGTCTCGAAACTATTCGTTCCGTAATAATATTGCCATTGGCCGCGCGTGAATGTCAGATCCTAAGTTACAATTGAGATACTGCCCTTAAAAAGTGTCGTACCTGGGTCAATGTTTGTCCTCCTCCCACCGTCAACGTCAAAGTAAAGTCTCCGGTTAGAGGAATAAAAGTGAAGACCGTGAACTGGCTTGAAATTGTCGGTTTGGGCGCTGCGACAGCGTATCGATAGGTACCGGCAGCCAGGTTGGTCACGAATTCCTTTGGATTCACTATAAAAGATTTCTACTAGCGAGTGTAAATCACCCAAGAAAGTATCCGTCTGCATCGTTAAATTATTCTGATTATTGGCAAGGACAGTAATCATATCATTGGCCGTGATGTAAACTCGAGTGTCATAGCTCTTTGCAAATCCCGAATTTGCGTACTCCCAGGCCAGAGCTGGGGGTAGATCAACCTAGATATTCTCTAATTAAATTAATGACGTAGTTACATCTGCATAATCACTGGCGCCAACGGTGACATTGGCATTCGTCCACTGTTCGACACTCGGATTTGCCGGTGAGGTGGGAAAATCCAGGGTTACGAAGATTGGGTTCGGCCCCTTGTTGATAAGGGTGACCCATATCTAAAAATTATTATTTCTATGCCTGATATTCCTCCAACCTACCCTTGTATTTCCGTTCATCGCTTGGTCACTATTTCTCGTAAATAGGAAAATGAAGGATTTCCCCTCAGAGTCCGCCGCGTCCACATTTAGGAAAAGTAGACTCAATACTAAATTACAGATGAACACAATTATTATTTTTATTCTGTTTTCGATTTTTTCCACACCACAATCAATTTGCCTGGGTTGACTATGAAAAGACACTGGCCATTTAGTGGGGACCCCAGTGAGCAATTAAACGTGGTAGTGACTGGGAGGACCGAGGCGAATTTATGTCATATTGATAGCTTTGACACGCAACCCTTCCCCAAAGAAACACTGAAATGCATACACCGGCAACGGATTCTTGAATCAACCTGTTTAAGCGGGAAAAGATTTAGCAATTTTGACGACAATAGTGCCTTCCGGGCTTGAAAACTGAGGCGCGCATAGTTAGAATATAACGAATTTAAAGCAAGGTCTGAAATACAGTAGATTTTTAATACGACGCGCGGTCTTGGGGTAGGGTCAAGCAATCCAAGTTTTTCATACAGTTTGGGTTAGACGTCAATGTAGTTATTTTTCTCCCAGGACGATCATTCAATCTTCGTTTGTACAAAATGTACAAAAATATGCAAGGTGCGAAAAAAGATTTGTTTGAGCTGACGAAATTGCACAAAAATAGTATCGTGAATTTTCCCGGCTAGGCAAGATCTGGTGAGCCTAATTTTTGATATAACCAGCACGCAAATTGCAGAATTATTGGCCTTTTAAATTAAAAAACGTGCTACGGACAGTATTCTATTTTTATACGAGAAAGCTGAAACGAGAAGGGCTTTAATGAGCTTCGGGTCCTAGCAAAAATTACAAAAATTGTTAAGTGTTTTCGAGGAGGGTCGAACTGAACTTTGATAGGCTACAAAAAAAGAAATCCAGACCAGGCCTTCAATGCAAATAGAGATAGGGACACCTCGGCAGAGATCCGACGTTCTTAATATGCCAGATTTAGGAAGAAATCGCCCCTGCCAATGCATCAGCGCAATTTCTGCGATTTTAGAGAGTACCACCAAAAAATGTATCAAAATGACCACCAAAATCACCCAAAAACAGAAGCACCATATAGATAGCCGTATAAAACCACCTGCAAGCAGTATTGTTGTGGATGGCATTTGGGGTGGGGACTCTGGAGTGACTTCATACGCACCACACCCCTTGCTCGAAGCCCCGACGCGGATTTTATGTGTTTCGAGATACGCTTTTACTCCCAGATAGAGAGAGAGGCCCCAACAGCCAGGGCGATGCCAAAAGAAACACCCGGGAGCTACCCAAATGAGAATGTGGTTGTAAAAGCGGTGGGGTGTGATTTGGTCGGAAGAGGAAGGAGGGTAATGGTTGGAAGTTATGGACGGGGTTATGGTGGATGGTGGCGTTCGGTTTATTACCATATGCTGTGGATATTCACACACGCACCATATTGCGCAAGAAGAAGTCATTAGACAATTCTCGCCATTAAAATCAGAATAATTTTTCAAAAACAGGGGATTAATGAATCTTACAGGTTATTATAGTTTGTACCGATTTGCTCTGTACCTGAATTTTTATTTTTTGATAACTCGTTGAATTTGCGCTAAAATTCGTCTGCTTTGGATCCGAGATCCGATGAATTACAACGAGAAACGCTCAACACACTACACCACTTCTCACGTGCTGCCCGGTCGCAGGCCACGCTTTCTGAAGCTACGAAGCGTTCCGGAAAACACGCAAAACCTAGGCCCGGTAGTTGTACCAGAGCCTGCCATCATTCTTCGATACCAGCTAAATACTGGCATTCCGTATTGGAGAAGATGTGTTTTCACACGATCCTTATTAGCGAATTATTTTTGGTTTTTCAATACCCAAATTAAAAATCTTTAAAATTAAAAGCTCTTCATCCCCAACAAAAAACATAAATAGACATAAACCTATTTTGGCTTAATAAAGATGTCTATGGAAATTCTTTAAATTATTTCCCTTGCTCTACGAAATCCGACTGGTTAACGAAAATCGCTAACTATTTCATTTTCTTCGCTTTTTAAGGCATTTTATTTGAGCAAACCGCTTAGGTATCTTTCTGCCAAGCTTTACTTCAACTTGATGTATCAACCAATTAATTTTCAGGCATGTTTCGACGGTTTTATTGGGGCAAATCGCGGTTACGGGAGCGATATCACGTGGACACAGGGCGGCCCCGGCGTAGACAGTATCTTACATCCTCCACCATTCACACACTATCTCACCCTGGCATACCTCTGGCCCCTTGGCATCTGTCTCTCTATTATCCCCTATCTCTAACCCCCTTTTTACCACCAACCCCCAGAACTTTTTGCCTTCCATCCCCCGCAACTTCAAATCAACACGCCACCTAAACTAGCGCTTTCAATAACAAAGACAATAAATTGGAAATATAACCTAACAATGCTATTGTTATATTTTACGATAATTTTTGATGTTTGCACTTTGATAAAAGTTCAATTAAAGCCAAATTCTCGACAGCTAAGCCCCTTTCTCACCTGATAAGCACTGGGTTTTTTTTCCAAAGGTCTGCTATCCAATATATTTAGATAACAAAATGCTAATTTATTTTGTCGAAAGTCTCAATTACTGTATAGTAAATAATTGGTAATTAAAAAGACATTGTTAGATATTTGCCCATTGATCCCATTAATTTTCTATCGTGAGCGCAAAAAGCTAGGCTTTTCAGCTGCCCTCACGCGACTCCTTTCACAATCTATGGGCACGGTTTTCATACCGGAAAACACCGGGCGACTGTCTTGTGATTTCTGTTTATTGCAATTCAAATCTTCTATTCAGATCAAAACATTTTTGAATACGCATAGCCTTTCACGACACCTATCATAAAAATTTTCAATGGAACTTTATCGCATACGATTGTTAAAATATCAGAATTCTTCATTTCTAAGTAATTGTAGAATGGCGGACATTGGGGAGGATACGACTATATATGATTTGGACATTAGCAAACATGTCTACCTCCAGATGATTGCGGCTATCGAGGAAGATGCTGAAGAAGTCGATACCGCGGTAAAATAAGATTTTTTGCTTTATTTCAGGCAAATTTTAGCCAATTTCCACGCTAGCTGAATATGAAGGAACACGTGCAGAAACGGCTAGGCTTATCCTTGGGGTTGGTAGTCATATAATTAAGTGCATGGTAAAAATTATCAATTTAGCGATACAATGTCCTGACCTCAAACTTTCTCCAAGAAGAGCGTCACATACAAAAGATTCGTGGCACGCGAGAGGTGCTAGACCCCGACATTTGGACCAGGTTCAACGGAAAGGAGCGAATGAAGACTGTATCTATGGCACTGGTGCTTTGTTTGCATTTAGGTACACCCTTTTTTCTATGTTTGCCAAGGGGAGTTCCCGAACCGGAAAATGGAATTCGAGTAGAGATCTCGCGCTTTTCTATTTTTTTAAAAAGCATTTAAATATTCCAGGTGTTGATCCTCCCGATCCTGAACCTTGGCCCGAGCAGCGTGCCCGCATCGAAGCCTGGATTGATCCCCGAGGCTGGAGCGCACAAAAATCGACGAGCGCAATAGGTTACGAGCTCCAGAATGCCTATGCCCGGCTGCAGCCCCGAGCCCGGTATTTTGGCCCCAATTTGCATATGGGTTTCCAGATACAAGGTATCGATCGATCCAACGCACGAGGACCTGAAGAAGGTCTGCTGTTCGATGAGGAAGAACGCTCGGGTTAGTTGGGGGGTTTTGACTGGCTTTTATGAGAGTGCAGGGGGCATTTCTGGATTTTTGACACCACGTGCAGGTGATAAGGGTATTGAGGACGGGGAGGAAAGCCAACATAAAAGGCGATTGGAAATGAGCGAGAGAGAGAGGCAGACAACTTGTCTGAATAATCGGAAAACCACTTTACTTTTAGGAAGAACGTGTACTTTTTCACTATAACGGCCACGGTGTCCCGCGTCCAACAAAGAACGGCGAAATTTGGGTATTCAACCAACTATACACGCAATATATTCCCGTAAGTGGCTCGAATTGATTATGGCCGATATGATAAGGAATCAAAAATACCCCGGTGCACTAATGACAACCACTCGATTCAGGTGTCCATCTGTACCCTCCAAACTTGGCTCGAATTCCCTTGTGTGTACGTTTGGGATTGCAACTCGGCGGCCAACTGCATTGATGCATTTATCAGATTCGCTGAGCAACACATGGAGTATGTTCGCAAGTGTAAAAATATGTCTTTTTAGGGATTGGGAGCACGAGTTCCAAGACTGGAAGGAAAAATTCGAGGGCCCACGTCCAGAGATCACCTCCAGCACAACTTATGTCGAGCAAGCAAAACTCTACGGCTTTCACAAACCACCAAATTTTATGGTAACACCAGGATCAAAAACCAAACTAATAATTATGTAAGGAATGTGTCCACATGGCATCATGTGGGGGAGACGAACGGCTTCCACTTGACCCGCGTCTACCCGCCGATCTTTTCACATCATGTCTCACCACCCCAATCCAGACCAGCATCTTATGGTTTGTAGGGATACTTTAATTCATCATTGAAATTAGGTACATGATCAAAAAGGATGTCCGTCACAAATTCCCCGAGGATCTATTTGCCCATATCCCTGGCCAGATTACCGATCGTCGCACACTAATGGGAGAGCTGAACTGGATCTTCACGGCAATCACCGATACGATTGCTTGGAACTGCCTTTCGAGGGAGATATTCCAGAAATTGTTCAGACAGGTTGGCACGGGAAAAACCAGGATAAAGCTAAAAGCTTAGGATCTGTTGCTAGCCTCGCTATTCCGAAGTTACCTCCTAGCGGAAAAAGTTTTGGAATATTTTGGTTGTCACACGGATTCCTTCCCGAGGCTCCCAAAAATGGCTGACCATCCGCTTTGGGAGAGCTGGGAGATGACTTTGGACTATGCTATCGATTATTTGGACAAATATATCTATGGCAAGAATCCACTGTAGGTTTTTCAGTTTTTCTTTAAACCTAATTCCAGGAATAAATCCCTCTTTGTTGCCAATGAGCTCTTCACAGCCACGAGTAAACGAGAAGAATGTAAGCTAAAAAATGCATCCTGAATGGAAAATTTGTAGTGCTGGATCTAAGCGAAGCGGAAGTTGCGTTTGGAGAACAGAGCCACCTCTTCTTTGTCCATCAAATGAGGGCCTTTCAAACTTGGTTGGAAGGCTTCCATGACAAGGATAATCCTCCGATACAACTTCCGGTTGTTCTACAAGTCCTTCTGAGTCAGGTTCGTGCCACTTGGTTATTGTTAACGGAACTCGGTAATCGTTAATTGACGACGTTTACTTTTTTAGCAACATCGTACCCATGCGCTCGAGTTACTGTCGAAATTCCTGGACCTTGGCACTTGGGCCATTGCCTATACCCTATCCGTCGGTATCTTCCCATACATTATGAAACTGCTTCAAACAACACAACGGTAACTTTTTATCCAGAATTTTACGTTCCTTTAGTGACCTGAAGCCCTGGCTTGCTTTCATCTGGGCAAAGATTCTCGCTGTCGAAAAAGACATTAACCGTGAATTATACCAAGAAGTCGGCGAAGAAGGCGGAGTGCAGGTATCGTTCTACCGACCTGAGCTTCGTCATATGAGGTATTTTATAAGATCTTGCAAAAATTTGATTTAGAATCCTTTTCTTCCTCCAAATCCTCAACGACACTGGTGTCAGTGCTCGGCAGAAAATTGTTGTTGCCTACGTATTGGCTATGTTATTCCATCCATCATTTGAAAATGCAAATGATGCTCGCCGCTATCTCACAGATCGTAATTTTATCAATGACTGCAGTGAAGTGCTTGTCGATCCGGCATCAAAAGAGGTATTTTGAGAAGTGATAATTTTTTATTTTTTTTAGGTTCATTTGCTTCGCGGATGGCTGAATGTGGCTATGGGTAATTTGTGGCGTGATTTTAACGATGCTCGCTGGCAAGCCGTTCGAGTCAGCGGATTCCAGAAGGTTTGATTGATTGGCGCAAATTTATATTAGTTAACCTCAGGTCATCGAAGATCTAACAAACGACAGCGCTGAGGCTCGAGCATGTGCTTGCTATTCTCTAGGATGTTTGATAAAGAATCATTCACATACTAACGAACATGCAACTGTGGTAGGTTGTGTTTATTTAAAAATAGCTAATCTTTACTTCAGATTGATGGTGAAGCCGCTACGGCAATCATTACTGCTTGTCTTTTTGACGGCTCAACCTTGGTTCGAGAAGAAATGTGCCTAGCCCTACAATACTTTGTCATCGATTTTGAAGAAATTCTCAGCAAGTACTATGTGAGATTGCTCGAGCAGAGCAAGCTAGATTTTGTGGTGAGTATTTGAGATTTTACCACGAAATTCTTTGATGCGTTTTAGGAGGTAATGCTGGAAGACTTTGAGGCGTCAAAGGACGTCCAGAAAAACGGCGGTATCACGCCGTTTTGGGAGGAATTTCCAGAAGCAAGGCCGTACGGGAAAGGGTTCGTTTTTTGTATTTTCTTGTTTGATTGAAAGTGATTAAGCTTGTAATTAACACAGTTCTTTAACCGATCAGGATCATTTGATTTTGGAAGGTAAAAAATTTAAAATATTGTTCCGCTAGAGGATGATTAAGTAGTTTCTATCTACTTTATAGCGGAAAAAAATGCCAAATTTGTAAAAAACCCGGAACAATACCTTAAATTACTTATTCGTCCCAAACAAAATTATGTTGCTTCACGGCGGAGAACAGTCTGATGACGACCCAATCCTTGTTCACGCAGTCTCCAGGTTTTTCGCGATATAGCGCACCAACGAAGTCGTTTAGCACCAAGCCCAAAAATTTCTAAAAAAAATATTTTAAATAGAAGACTTTCTTACCGTCATTTTTTCTTGATCCGCGTTAAGTTCGGTAGTGGGGGCAGAGCGTTTCAAATGCATCCCACGGCAATTGGGTGCAAATGAAAAGCGCCTAATCTTTCTTTATGAACATAGAAATATAGCTACCTGCAATCCATATCCAGCGCCATCACATTTAAGACAAATATACATAACAAGAACGTCTGCAGCCGCATTTGTCGGAGATGTAGTGAGCCCGGGTGGAAAGTTATTTAATGAAGAGTCTGCTCGTGGGGAGGATTATTCGAGATAATGGCCAACGCTTCGATGCCTTTTCTTTGTTACAAAATTCCGCCCAAACAATGGATTAACGGCCCAAAAGTCAGCCCTAATAAGTTTTTTTTTTCAGGGCTGCCGCTCGCCCTACATTACCGCGCAAAACCCAAATCTATTTTGGGGTCGGTGGGATGACAAAGCGAGAGAAATGCTTCAGGTTTTTGCTCAGTAAATCTGGAACAAGTGGGTTCAGGTTGCGGGTGATGAAGCAAATTTCGAGCCTGGAGACTCATCAGTTTATGGATCCTTTTTATCGAGTCTTGTTAGGGCTTTTGAGGCTTGTTCTGGATCCGATGCCGAAGGTGTTCTTTACTAAAGAGTTCGTTAATTTTTATATACTCTAGATCAGCGAGCTTGGTCAAATGCTGATTCGAAAGATCGAAAATGTGGCCCTGGAATACCGAGCTTCGATTGAGCGTCGTCTTTTAGCGTCTGTGCGAATGCATGCGGTAATTTCAAAAAATTTCACAAATTATTGAACTAATTCTTTTGAGGTCATGCTAATTTAGTTCAAAATCAACGGAAAAATCGCGGAAGAAAACAAGCCTCCCAGCAGGAAAGCGTCATTGGCTGAGATGCGGAAAGGTAGGAATAATGCTAAAACCATATCTTTTTTTAGAATTACCACCACTATCAACCTCACCTCGAAGCAATTACGTTCCCCAATCTAAGATGAACCGGAAGATACGGGGCTTATGCTAAAACTCGACAAAGAGGCAACAACAACCAGTGGCAACGGCTCGATTAAGGAAATTGTGGTAAGGATTGAGTTTATAGTTATTTACTAAGACATTAATTAACCAAAAATAACCTATTCTAGAGCAAATCACTTTTGAGCCCCTTTTGGCGTCTCAGGTCTTCAGATGAGGTTCAGAGCTTTGCCTTTTCTGTTTTAGGCACAATATACAATATATTATTTTTCGAAGTAATGGCACGTTTTAGCCACGAAAGGGATCAACGACGACCTCCCCAGTCAAAACACCATTGAGCCCAAAGGTGAAGATGGACTCTATGCAACCACCAACTGGTATGCCCATTAAACAGCACATATTGGTCAAAAAAAACAGGTGCCATCGATTTTTTGATGTGGCGTAAGCAAATGAGTGCTGATCCGAATAATCTGACGATGAAAGACTTCAATCCGAATTCGATTATTGCAAAGGATCATACTTTCATTGCTAAGCGGACCATTGTGAGTAATCTAAAATTTCTCTTAACGTTAAAAATCTAGGCTGGAAGGATAGGTGGATCCGAAATGAAGGCACCTCAGCCTCACCCAAAAGCCGAAGAATCCTCCATCAATCCTCCCATCTACGAGCCGCTCTTCATCAACGAATTTATCAAGTGGCTCGGGAAAGGATTTGCGGATCCTTGTATCAGTCTTGTTTTGGTGAGTTCGAGTGCATAAGTTGTAAAAGGAATTTTCAGAGTGATTCCCCGTGTGATGGGCTTGGCGATAGGATGAATACAGCCCATCACCCAACGTTGTATCAACAATTGGAAAATGAAAAGCTGGAAGCACAAGCGGCGGATGAATTCGACGCAATTGAAAAGGGCTACAAGACGATATTAAATCCCAGAACAAAGAAAATGCAACGTCAGGTAGGTCTATCCTGATTTAGTACGTCCGATACTTCAGGCGACCGATCCAAACGTTCAAATGCTAGCCGTGAGATCTGATGAGCCGATCGTTGCCTCTGCATTCTCTCGCTTACGACCATATTTCTATGGAACCGATAAGAACTACATCTACGCCTACAAATATGACACCAAGAGTTGCTACGAAGTCTTGCGGTGGCATATTTACGGCGGAAATAACTTTATGGAGGTTGAGGATGCGCAACTAATTTTCATTTTCATTTCTTTAGGATGAAGCCTGCTATATCGAAACCATAAATCCAATGGGAAATGAGATGGTGTTGGTTGGGTCTGCAAATTCAATCGTTCGTATCTTCAACATCAACTTCGATCCGGATAGTGGGGATCGTTTTAGGAGCCCGCCAAAAATGGTATGGCCTGGAAAATACATTCAAATACTCTTGGTTTTAGATGACCGCCTTCCAATCGCTAGGAAACATGATGAAGAATCCTATAAATTATCAAAAATCCTCGAAAGCACCTGCAGTTTACAGGTAGCGGAGAGAGTGAGTTTTTAAAACCAATTTTCAGTTGGAACCAACCCAGTGGAACATTAGCGATAGCTGGATCGGCTCGATCGGCAAGATTATGGGATGCCCATTGCGAGCGTCATACTTATGAAGTCCTGTACGAATATGCCAAAGAGGGTTCCATCACAGCCGTTGCGAATGATCTCGGTTCTAGCAAATTGTTTGCTGTTGGTGAGTTTCTAGCGATGCTTCAACGCTTCCAAATTGTTTTAAGGCTTCAAAGATGGTGTCGTACGAGTTTATGACAGTCGTCTTCAAGCCCGGGAAGCTCGTACCTTCATCACCCCTGTTAATGGCTACAAGACTGTTGGAATGAACATAACAACCGATAGCGCCGGAAATCCGAAGCTCTGCATTGGATGGATAAATGGCGCTATCCAAGTCTATGAGCCGAGAATGTATAAGGTAATGGATTCCGAATCAGCTTTTTACAAATTTAATGTCATTAGGAGCCCGTGGTCTCATTGAGCAATGAGAACAAACACAACTCACAGTATGCAACGAATGACAGGACGGTTATTTCACATTTTGCAGTGCATGAAAATGGACAGGTAGGTTTTAAAGAGTCTAATGTTGTTTAGGAACTAAGCTATATCGCAGAAAGCTGCATCCCTATCTTTTAGCAAATGGCCGCTGCGATTAGAGACGAAAATTCCGAAGTGATCCTCTACGACATATCCGGAAAGGTGAGTAGAAATCGGATAGCGCAATATGAAAATATATTAAGCTCCTGACGCGAGTGCAAAATAATGAAGTCGAAGGTCGAAAAATAACCACACCGACTTCATTATCTCTCCACCCTATCCGACCGATAATGGGCATCGGTACGTCCGACCGTTACCTTTCAGCATATGGCGTTGTCAATCGATAGGCGCGACGCAAAAACACATCCTTTTTTTTCTTATTTTTTAGACTTCTATTAATAAGTACAAATTCTTTTGAGATTAAGGCTTAAAGATATTAGTATCTCTAACAATCGTCTGCTGTAAATTAGTCAAGAATAGCAAAAATTTTGCTGAGATTTTGGGCTTTTATAAATTTCTATAAGCTTGCCATGTCTGGGGGGAAAACTGGTATTGTTTTATCTGCCTTCCCTCCCTAACCCTTGACTGTCACATGTGCAACGTATCCACTTATTCCTTGTCCATACGGGTGACATTTTTTATTTGCTCATTTCGGTCTCCTTTTTGTTTTGTTTTGTTTGGGCGGTTTCTCGAGCCCGCATAAATTCGACTCGATTTTATTTACAACGAACGACACATTTAAACCGTACTGGTATTGTCAGATTCAGCTATTGAGACTTCTGCAAAAACGATGGAGGAGCGTTCCTAAGGTCATAGCTTTAATTAGAAAGACCGAAATTTAATTTATTACCGCCGCCTTGGAGACCTCTCGAAAATACTGGGCGCATTGAACGATCACTCTGAAGAACCACAGATGCACAATCGTTGTAAGACCGATAATTAGAGCTGTGGACCCGCCAACGATTCGTACTACTGTAATTAAATGTAAATTATTAGTATAATCATTATTTGCATAATTCAAATCACCTACCGTACGATTGATCGACCCCAAAGAAAACGGCTAGGTGATGAGAACTGTCCCGCAACTCCATTTCAACATATTCACCGGCATAAGAATGCTAAAAAATCATTTTGAATAATTTATTTGTTATTTAATTTCAATCAATAAGTAACCGCTAGAAATACAAAAAATACTATTTACATCTTATTCACCTTATCTACCGCTGCTGTAATGAAGAACGCAGTCCCCAACCCTAGCAATGATATTGTCATTATCTAAATTTTAGCATATCATTTTATTATTAATAAAACCTACATTTAAAACAACGAACGGCTGCATAAATGCTGCCCGGGCCCTCCAGGTACCGTATATCAGCGAAAGCACCGTGATCGAGTCGACGACCAAGAATAGAAGCTCCCAATTCCAGGCCGTCTCCAAATAACCCAACGCTTTGCATAATATGTTCGTGAAGATGAGGATCAATTCAAAATACGCAATCACGAAGGTACCCGTCTGAAATAATGAAAATGTCCCGCGCGAAGTTTTGCATACCCGAATCCGCAGCCGGCAGCACCGGAATGGCTCGATCGGTTCGCCGACATACCCGCCGAGGCTGTCACTCATTGAAGGAAGCCGCTAGAAGCAATTTAATTTACTCAATTTAAATTATTTTTGTACCTGTCGGGAGGTGGCGTCGTTTTGAATCGCATGGAGACTCGTCTGTTCAGCCAATCCAAAAATTTGGAAGCGTTACCGCGAGCCTAGGTCACCGTAGGTCCAAAAGAACAATGGGATCGAAGGTAGAAATACAAAAATAGAGTTTCGGGCAAGTAAGACCAATGTAAAAAGATATAATCAAAGCTCTAGTGTATACCAAAGTGACTCTAACTGTCTCTCCTTCAGCTTCCGGAAAAACCGAAACAAACAGTCAACATGCAGACTAGTTGCTACCCCATACCCACAAACAATGCTCGCGACTGCTACCGTCGTTAGCAAATTTATGTACTACAGGGTGTCCCAAAATTATCCGGACAAAGTTTCAAAGCGGTTTCTTCCTATTTTTTCCCTGTTTTCGCAGACCATAATTTCATTCCTATGAATCTTTGAAGTGTATTTAAATAGCTGAAAAAGAAAACTGCGCGCGAATCCATTATATCTCTTCGGCACAAATCGAGGAAGGTTGAACGAAATTCCTTGCCCCTTGCAAACGCTGAAAAAGCGCGTTGTTTCATACCCCATAAAAAATTCAGCATGATCGGACTAACTAAGAAACCACAGGAAGAGTTCGGGAAATGATCAGTCAACACTCTAGTCGGCCCAAAAACCCCAGGTTTACACCAGAAAAAAAAACAGCGGGCCAAAAAGTTGAAATCAAGGTACGCGCCGCCCCAGTTACTTTAAAGGATTTGCCCTGGAGGAACTCTAAAAACGCGATATTAATCTTGTCAAAGACCAGAGTATAAACTTTTGACGGTAACGATGAAGTGCAAGTTATTTAAATTAAGCTAACTTTGGTTTTGAGGAGCTTGAGCACGAGCAAGCATCGAAACACCTTGACCAGTAATGGGACGGAAATCGGTATTAAACGGAAAAATGACCATTAACATGATGGAATCTTGGCGGAGTTAGGTCCGTTTTGCCAGAAAACGTCATTTCTAGCCCACAAAAATGTCTGAACACATTTTGAAAGCTTGCCCCAGTTTTTATGTTATTTAAGAGGCGAAAAATTTTAACACGCTCTTCGCTCGATTGTGAAGCTATTAATGCGTTCTCCAAGAATTTTTTTTGCACGGTGCATCGAAAACGCCTCAAAAAATATTATGAAATACAATGCGGGGGCTGAACACAGCGGAAAAATTGAAAAAGTCAGTTTTCAGTTTTGTCCGGATAATTTTGGGACACCCTGTAAAGGCTTGTTGCTGCCGCTGGTGGTTGGCTCCAAATTTACGCTTTTAATCTAGTATAAGCTCTAAGAAAATGATCTCTTCCGGACCGATCAATCCGGACAGATCCAAAAAATAGCATGAGGCCCTCTATATCAGCACCCGGTTAAATATGCCGACATCTTTTTAGGTAAGTAATTGAGTTATTATAGTAACTTTCATGCAAGTTGTTTTGACTATTGCCTTTTAACGCCTTTTGCTGAGATTGCAGGAATTTTAAGCCGTCTGGCCTCGCGAAAACCGGCGGAATTGATCCAAATCGCTCGCTTTTAGCTACCATTTGCGTTATTTCGGGCCATCAAAAAAATATAGGAATATAAACGTTCAATTCAAAGCCTTCCTTGTAGAATCCTCGGTTGGCTGATGGGCAAAAACTATTCGAACGGAAACACAATACAGCGCTCAGAAAAGAGGTGTCCAAACGGGTCAACGCACTGAAACACCCCAACCAGTCCCACCAACACCCGCACGACCCTTTAGCCGACGGCTTCTTCTTCTTCTGCCCGGCCATTTCGTGGTAGTTGCTGGTAGATGGTGAGGGATTCGGGTCGTCTGGGCCTCCTCCTGGGAATGTCGTGTAAGCCCGTGGACAAACGGGCACCAGTCTCTTCTGTCTTTCAAGCGATACAGACAGAACAGAGCCCCCTATTCAGGCCTCCCCACACCCCACAGTGCTTCACCAACATCTTCTGATGATTCATGGGTATAATGAAGTGGAAGGAAGCTGACAAGGTTGTTGTGGATGATGTCATGGGCGTACTGGAAAACATATGGAAAGACGGGTTGTGGTGTTTGTACCAAGGCGGACCGGTGGTAGGAATGAAGCTAGCATGATTGTGAGGTTCGTCCCCACGAGAGTCAACGGTAGCCTTCTTAGCAAATGTTAACTATTGGAGCGCCATATTATAGAAAATCCAGACGATAACGAAATCGCTTGCGCTAGTTTTTGAAAAATTTAAGAGCTGCTGAACAATCATGCGAGCATTCGAACAACAGAAAATCAAAAGGTTGTTTTCCGAACATCGTCTCCTCACAAGTTTAAAGATTAAAGAGGCATAGTCCAAAACTAAAAAATCAGATTATTTGACTAGGCAAGGGCCTGCTAGACGTATTAACGTGCTTCTCGAAAGGCGCCGAATAGACTAGAGGCCAGAACCGGATTCAGAATGTTGCTTTCTGTGCTAACATTACGGGGAGCATTGGAACAATGGAGAGGTCTACCTGGTGGGCTTCAATAAAAATTTTTTTAACTGGAACGAGACACCATGGGCAAAAATGCATTGACTTCGCATCATGGAGTAAAAAAATCTCAGTCGTTGAAAAAGCTCTGGAATTTAGTGAGACTTTAGCCTTTTTTCGGCATTGAAGTGTTGTGTGTTTCCCATCATCGACGAACACGGATCATATTTAAAGAGATGAGGACGGCATCTGTTGAACCCCCCTTGGGGAGGGGGGTTCAACAGGTCCCGCGGCGATCTCGCGCGAGAGAGGACTCCCAGGGAGAGGCGCAGAGACATTTTCTTTCCCTCGCGTAATCGATTGACTTATGCCGCCCCTATCTCTTTAAGATATAGCTTCCTCAGTGTCGCCCCAGCCCGGAAATGACGAAATGACGTTTTGTAAGGCATTAAAAAACGCGTAAAAATATTGGAAGAGGCGAGTAACCAGTGTGAAGGAATAAGGGCTCTCGTGAAGAGGAAATGAAGCTGTTCGCAGCTCGGAATGGCCGGGAGACGGTTGAGAAGACTGACAAACAGCGGACCCGACCACCCGCCCCGTAGACAGCCCCCCACCACCACATCTATCTACCCCCTCCAGGGCGGCCACACGGCCTTGTCACGATGAAGAATTAATGGAGATAGAGCTTTTGGTAATTGGATCGCCGTTCGGGGTAGCTGAGAACGAACTTCTAGATACTGCGTGAAGAAAACGTACTCTCTACAGTGCGTCCTATTTGAATTCTTAAAACGGAGGGCAGATCCGTATGGATTGCACATTAGGATTCGAATTTTTTGTATATTGAATTTTCTGAAGTTCGAAGTTTCCATTAAATGAATCAACTTTCAGCGCACGAATGTAACCTATCAAAAATACGGGTGTTCGGCTACTCTAAAAATTAGAAGTTATGAGAATTAGAGATCCCGATTTTCCGGATTCTGCTAGTTTCACACCTTTGCGCGCACACCCAAAAATTACCAAGTTTTTATTCAAATTATCATGGAATTTAGCACAAAGCAATCCCCCTAACGAGTTAAAAAGCACCGAATAAATTCCAATTTCGCGTCGGCAACCCTTTAATAATGACTATAGCAATCCTGCCTTGCTTGAGACTGTTTTCTTCCCATCCACGACCATTCTAGATATTCGCCCCCGTGAAATAGGCTCGTGAGTACCAAAAAAACTACCCGCTGCCCCAGGATTATAGCACGCGCACGCAAACCAGCACCCCGTCCTCAGTAAGCACTTTCCAGTGAATCACCCCAAATTTTCTCCGACTTCTCCTTTTTGAAACAATTTATTAAAAATTATTCAAAACTCCTTCATCAACTTGAGCTTTGCCCCGATAGAAAGGTCTTGAAAACTGAGAGAAGGAGATAAGGCAAAGTCGGCAAAACGACAAGAATTTCGCGAAATCCTGAGAATACCATGATAGAATTTGAGGAACAGAAATGATTTCATTAAATTAGACAGACAATTGTAATAATAATAATATAGAAATTATGAATAAATACCGGACACACGTATATCACCGCAAGATTCGCCATGGGTCAATAATAGGGGGGCGAGATATGGTTGAAAGACGGGGGAATGGGGGCTGCAAAATTTGTATGTATCACTAAAATCGGATAAATACAACTGTGAGGATGGTAAGAAGACTTGCGAGTCGATTTGCGGAGGAAAGGCATTCACCTCCAGCACATGCCTCAGAGCATACCTTAAATAATAGGTTGTAAAAATGAAAACTGCGCATAATTTATGGCAATTATATAGGACGGAAAAAGCTTGAAAAATACCTCTACAAACGTCGCCTGCTGTTCCCTTTTTCGAGAAGAAGTATCTCGACTGATCAAATGGCGAACCTATATACGCCTTGAGACATTTTTCTCCGGAAGCATACCTTTCGCGTGATTTTCGAGTTGTACAAGGTACAACCCTTCGCATCCTCTGGCACTCCACACTTTCGCTCCGTCACAGTTCGGGCTGAAATTCGAGGGGTTTTAAGAATATTAATATTCAACGCTCGTTGAGTGTGAAATTGCTTTTCTGGCTCCCCCTCAGCGTGTTTCGGGCCCTCTCGTTGAGGGCCCCGTTTATTTTGCATATCCTCCCCCATCCCATCCACACAACATCCCCGCACCAAATGGGGTTTCCGGACTGCTTTTGAAACATGCTAAGGGGGGTGGGGTAGAAATGGTGAGTGGATATAAAAAACGATGAAAAACAGCTAGGTAATCTACTCAATAAATTACCTCCAGATGCTTGCACCGCCGCTAAATGTTTCACTTTAGTAAATGAACTTTAGCGGGGGGTTTTTGGTGGTAGGAAGGGCTTACTTTGATCCATTCCACTTCTGAACCAGGAGACGATGCAGCTGTTGTGGGATGCGTTTTTGCATGGGGTGGGCCGAATCTGGCCCAATTGGCACAATTCCGCATGGTGCGCCTGAAGTGGCTGTGTTGCTTTGCGGGGTTGAAGGGCCAGAAAAACGTACTAACAACTTACATTTTCTTCATCAGAATGCCAGTCAAAACCTTGGCGATCGCATTGTACACATTCAAGCGCGACCGCTGAAAAAAATGTGGTTATTATTCAATGTCTTAGCTGAGGTATACAGTGTGACATGCTCGATGACTCAAGAACCCCGCAAATAACAATCCATACAACCTACCTGTAGTAGCAAATGCCCAAATCGTGAATAACAGCGTTTTCAACATCTGAAAAAAATTTCTTGAGGTCTGAAAATAAAAGGAAAAACTTTCAAGTGAGAACAAATATGAGACCCCTCATAAAACGGATCCGCCCCCCAAAAAAAACTCATTAGAAGCCCTAGTACGCACTAGGCCCAAGACCCGCTCCGATCTCATAACGCCCGAAAAAGAACTGGCCAAGCTTCATCCCCCTCCCTCACGATCCGTTTTTCATTTGGTTGGCTACCCCTCACAAAAACCCTCCTCCCGCACACCCCATCCAACCGCCAGGAAACGTAAAATGCCTTGACTAATGGGATCCACTCCACTTTTTTTGGGTGGCGAGCACCCCCACAAATCTGTAGCCCCGGGCAAAAATGGGACATAGAGGGCTTGCGTATTTTTGGAAATGCATAGCGACGAAGAAGAGACCCCATGGAAAGGGTGGGAGGGCGGATTTTTAAGTGGCTAACAAAGCGGCACGGGTTGGCGGGGCTGGGCTTGGCGTTGTTTTGGGGCACTAATAAGCATGTTTTTGGGTATGGCAAGCTTTAGAAAGGAGCATGAAATGGATAGTGGTGGTAGACAAATTCTTTATTTGTTTTAAAGAGCTATTGAGATCATCAAAAACCGGATAACGACGCGATAAAGGTTGGCTAGCGTCCTGGCCACATTTTTGGAATCCAAAATCCAAATCCTGGATCAAAACGCTATTTTCGAAAAATATCGAAAATAAGAAAGTTTTGAGGTACGCAGTTCTAAAAAAATGTTGGAACATAATAGAAGTAACAAAAAATTTTACTACTTGCAGAAATTATAAACTTCTGCCAAGGGCATGGATTTGGGGTAAGGTTTAGGTTTGGTAAAGACAAGAATAAGCATGATTGGAGCACAAGAAGCTCTAGAACAAACCTCATACTGACAAAAACTAGCAGAAAAACCCCTTAATACGTCTAGAAACTAATGAAATCGGGGTGCACTATAGAAAAGAAGGGCCCTTCAACTCGCCCGACGAGGCCCATCCCCTTAAATACTGGTTCCAACACTTCAGTGGGTTTTACTTAACCCCCCCCAACATCGGAAGAGGTGTGGAACACTGTGTTAAATTGGATAGAGCAGCAGTGTTGGGGGTAGTGTATGCAAGGTGAGTGAAGGAGAGGCGGATGGCCCTGGAGGAGGAGGCACGGCCCGAAATTGGGAGAAAAATTGGCTGACCAAAAGGAGGGCCACTGGAGGACCCACATGCTCCCCCCGCGCACATCAATTTCATTCCATTGACTTTCGGAAAAAAAATATTTTTAAAGTCAAAGAACGGTTGTTTTTGAAGGCTTAACGATAGTCTAGAGAAGATGAGCAGAGATCAGCCGTGGAATAACAGATTTTAGGAATTGAGGTCGTTCTTTCGGATCGAGGAGAAGATTTTTTTAAAAATTTGAAAAATCAGTTTAATGTGACGAAAATTGTTGCAAGGCTACAAAATTCTGCGGTTCAGCGGTTTGCTATACAGAAGTTAAACTTTTGTACAAATCTTAGCAGCTCGACTTACCCAACTAAGCTTAAAACTAGCAAAAACAAAAAATTCGGTTCCACCGGAAGTGGAGGAAGTCTCTATAAAGGCGTGATTTTCAGTTAATTACCAAAAAATTGGGCTTCAAGGCCGAAAATCGCGTGTACGTTCCAACATTTTACCCAGGCGTCACCACACTATTACAAGGCGATTAGCATGGGGTGCGCCAGCCGGCCCAATTCGCGGCTTCGCAAAAAGTGGCCGTCAGGGGATGAGGACGCGTTTTAGGATGCAGCCGCCCCGAACTGAAGGGGAGGGAACATCCTTAGCGAAAAAGCGGGAAGGGGCCCCGCACCATAAGCACCGAATGGTGGTTTTATGGGCGATACTCAACATTGGAACGCCATAAGAACACGGATCGGGGGGTGGGTTGAAACCGCTCTTCCTCCCCTTTCTGCCTCCCTTCAACAGCTAATCCCGAGCTTATTGCGGCTCAAAAAATTGATGGGTAAAAGACGAGTGGAGGGGGAGTTGTGTTTCGGAATGCAAGTTTTTGCTGGAATTCCGTAAATTTGGATTGTATCGCTGAAACTTGGGTACGAAAGCCACGCCCATAGGCAAATGAGCTAAATTCTGTTTTATCTAGTAAACATCCTCAGCTTACTGAGACTCAAAAAAGTGATCCAGAAAAGTGGTGTTTCGGAATGCGAATTTGGGATCGAATAACTCACCAACCAGGACCATCACCTCCTTTCCCTCTATAAAATTACCGGATGAGCACGAGCTTTTTGAGACTCAAAATTGAAGCTGATAACAATTACGAAATTACAAAGAGTACAACGGGCGGTTTTTCGGGTAGAATTCCACGATTTTAAATTATCTAGCCACAACTTAGCAACCAAAGGCCACCCCCTAGAAAATTACCTAGTGATCGTTTTACAGACCCGAGGCCCCTCATAAAAACTGGATCCGCGCACCCGTTTATGGGACCCTAATTAGGCCATCCCCGCCCGCAACCTAACCATCAGGCTGCCAGCCGGAAATTCCTTGAGGGCAACAACCATCCCCTTAAAATGACCACCCCCAGAAGAATTCCAGCATCGCTCAAGCGTTTTACACCAGCGGGGGGAACGGCTGGTTTCCGCCGAAGACAAATCAGCCTTGAAGCGGGGGGGAATCTGTCAAAACGTGTGTGGGTGCCGGAATGCAGATGTGGCGCCCGGACGGCGGTTCTTATGTCTTTACTCGTCCCCCCTTCCAAACACTCACATACACAACCCTTCCCATGGGCGTCAAGAATCTATCCGGGTGGCTTTTTCCCGGGGAACACATGCGCGATATAGCATCTTAGGCGGTGGGCCAGATGGGCGAGCTGCTCTTAAAGAAAGTGTTTGGGATTGTAATGTAATTACAGATTATTTACGGCGGCAAAAACCTCCTCAATCAAAAATTTCGGGCATATGCATTTGCATGCGACTCGTGACCGCATTCCACTCATAGTGGACCAGAAAAAAGCGTTAAAGCATGGGAATGACGCCATTAGGTGTGTAACGTAGTCTAGATAGTCTACCGGTTTTTTAAAGAACTATTTTGGTCATTAAAATTACCGATATAAAAGGCTTGAAGAATCAAGTTCGGAAATGAATATCGAGATAAACCGGGTAAGCGCTAAAACCAAAAAAAAGCTTATGCAAAACTTGCTTTTCTGAAAGTTTTAAGCTCATGGGATCATTAGCAATCCCAAAAATGCCCCCACCCTTTGGCTGCTAAGACACACCAGAATTTTTCATCTAGACCCCCCACATCCACATAAAACCACGCAACCAAAAAAGCACCCGTAGAGAATCCATTTGGTCTGGCCGGGATTAAAACATCTACTGAACCGAAATCTCAACTAGCAAAATTTAAAACAATAAATTCCGCTCCGATATTACGAAAATGCCCTCGGGGCATGTGTTATGATGAGTCATATTATACAAAAAAGACAGAAGGCTCCGGGGAGCTATTTTGAAATTCCAATATAGAATGGATTGCCGGAGGGCAAGCGTAAAAAATCGAAATTCTCAAGGAACACATGGAAAGTGATAAATTTGGAGATACAGTATATCTTAATCCTTTATTCCTACGCTACAGCAAGTTACATCGGGGTTAGCGGGCGGAGCCCGCTAATACATACTGCATCCGGAAAAACGGCGCAAGAGTCGGGCTTCAAGAGCCGGCGGTTTGGCGTAAAAATGGAAATCATCATGAAAAACATTAAGATGTTCAGTTTGCATCTACAGTAATCAAAGTGCATATAATCCAACTCTATTTTCCGCTTTACAAAAAGTTACGTAGTACAGCTGGAGAAACGGCCCCCAAATCTTATGGCTTCTGGAGCCGACGGATTGGGGTAAAAAACGAATTTGTCAAGTGAAACATGGGCGATGATGAATTAGCACCTACAGTATGACTCAATACAAATCCCTACTTCAGCCAGCCAGTTACGTACTACATCCAAAAAATGGCCCCGAATTTTATGGCTTCCGGAGCCGGCGGATTGGCCGACGGTCCGGGGAGAGGCGGCAAAATCTAGAGCAAATATAGGTGAGGAGGGCATCCCGCCTGGGGGGCTCGAATTTCATCGGATCGGCCCCGGTTATGAAAGGATCGTCCGCCAGAGCCCACCTCCTGGGCCACCAGGCCAACAGATTAGGGCCCACCAATCGGGGGGAAAAGGATGCCACCTTCTTTTTTTTTGGGTCGTTTGGGGAGGGCAACAAGGACAATTAGGGCATATTTGGCTAGGGATCGGGTGATTCATTGGGAGGGGAAGGGGATAAGGAGGTATGAGATTCGTTTAAAAAATGCAAAAACTGGTATGGTAATGGCTATCAAAATAAAGTAAAATCATAGAACTTACTGGAAATTAAATTTATTAGATTCGAGGAACTTAAATCTTACCTGACTAGGGAAGTCCAAGATACCCGCAACACGAATCGGGCTGAAAATTTGCACAGTTATGGAACCGACCATGCTGATCATCGCCTCGTTTTCCGAATTTGCTACAGAGCTTAAATAATTAAGATATTAAACTTTTAAAAAACCGCCACCTGACCTGGCTCACTAGAGCGGGTGGGGTTCAAGGCCTGGGAAGCCCTTTCCAGAGCTTCGGTAGTCAACTGGTAAGCGCCTCGCTTCCCAGGTCGAGGGTCCGGGTTCGAACCCGGTCCGCGCATTTTTCTTTTGCTTTTTGCTAATTTTGCGCCGCACATGTGGCGCGTCTCCAGGTTGTGTTATGCACATGCATTTACGTACATCCTAGAAATGAAATTCAACGAAATCATAAATTTATGAAAAAGTTCATAAAAAACAACACTAGTAAAAAAATTGTTAAAAACCGGTATTCCGTAAGTCGACGGCAGCAACCGGCTCATCTGCGTGTAGCAAAAAACACAATCTGGAGACGAGCCACATGTGCGGCGCAAAATTAGCAAAAAGCAAAAGAAAAATGCGCGGACCGGGTTCGAACCGGACCCTCCACCTGGGAAGCGAGGCAGTTCTCAGCTGGAAAGCTCCCACCCGCATGAGCCAGGTCAGGTGGCTTAAGTTAATATCTTATATTTAAGCTGTAGCAATTGGAAAGACGATGCATGTTGGTCCCTGGAAATGCCCATGCATCTTGACTCCCAGTGGTAACCCTTAAAAAGTAGCGCGGCTTAAAAAAATTTAACCTCCTGTAAGGTGCCAGTAAAAACCTGAACTCCAACTAAGGAGCTCATACCGCTAGCTTCACCCTCTTTCAAAAAGCGTTCCCGCCCCCTTTCAATACCTTCTACCTCCCGCATACCCTTTAGGTTACGCCACACACGCCCCACACAAACCCATTCAACTTATTGGCCAGCCCGATGGGACCTTCGCATCCTAATGAAACTGCTGAATATTGCAGCAACTCGGGATAAAAGCCCTTTATCCCCGCCCCAACCTCCTCCCCTAGCCATAGCGAGACTAACCAATTTGGTGGGATGAAAATAAAAATCGCCCTCACCGGGAAATGAGGAAGCATGAGGTTTCGCCACCCCGGGACGAGTCAGTTGGTATGCAAATTATGAATTCGTTCTCCGGCACCCTGAGAGCGAGCCAGCGAAGCCACCGAGGGCACTTTGGCGGCAAAGGGCTAATTAGCTGGGGGGCGTATTATACAAAGCCCCCTGGGAGTCGCCCACCATCAGTGAGACTACCACCCTGAAGACCACCGTCCTCCGCGTTCCCCAAGGCGTCCAGGGGAGCAAACGAAAAGTAATTGAGTGTGGAATAGCGGAGAGAGGAGAGGGAACGAGGTATAGGGAAGAAGGAATAAAGAAGCTGAGGAAATTAAGATTAGCAAAGTGAAAGTTTACAGTAACAAATAAGTCAGCTAGTAAGGCAGAAAAAGGAAATTTAAAGTAAGAGATAAGCAAGCAAGGTATAATTAAAGCCATGGTAATCTAACTAAGTAGCTATAGCATGAACCTAAAATACGTCGATCCAAGAACTTTTAAATTTAAAGGTTTGAAGGTGAAAAACGATCAGGAATTTGGAACAATAAGCAATAAAAACAACGTCCATATAAAAGCGTCGCTGAAAAACAACCCTATACGCTACGCAAGGAATCAAGCGCGTTACTTGTCGCAGGTTCAGAAAATTTGCATGAAATCTATGGGAACTAACTGAATAATACGGCCTTGGAAGCCCTTTTAAAAATTGAATATTTTTGGAAGATATCGTATTCCGAAGATCATAGTCAGATAAAAAAACCAGATCAAAAGATAAGACAGATTAAAAAATATACAATCCTATTAAATCCCAGGCATGGCCCCGAAAAGCTGCTGCCACCGGCCTGCCCAATCTGCCCAAATCTTTGTCAAGCTCCCGTCCCTGCATATCCCCCCTTGGCCGGGCACCTGGCAGATGATGGATGGAATCTCGAGCAACACAACAAAAACTAGCGGCCCTCCCCAATTAAGGGCCCCCACCCCAGTTATGAAGAGGAGACCATGGTGGCCATAGGGGGCAATTGGTGCCCAAGTAAGTGGTGGAGTGAGGGCACCCCTGGATATGGGGGCTATTGAAAGTGTTTCAGGGGGGAGAGTTTGGGGCAAAGGAGGGCATTTGGGCACTTGGGGGGAAAGGATGGAGAAATGTTGCGTCTTCG
This sequence comes from Mesorhabditis sp. LJ9110, assembly GCA_038088335.1. Taxonomy (NCBI): domain Eukaryota; kingdom Metazoa; phylum Nematoda; class Chromadorea; order Rhabditida; family Rhabditidae; genus Mesorhabditis; species Mesorhabditis sp. LJ9110. The sequence continues at coordinate 363,417 of JBBGBA010000014.1, read as the reverse complement.
AAGTTGCTCATGCATTGAGAGAGTAGATAAAAAAGGGCTGGGTTCGTGGGATATGGGAATGAGTTGTTTTTGGCTTCACGATGCGTAAAAACGTGGTGATTACACAGTTAATTGTTTTCATGCAAGTCTTAACTTAACCTCCGGGCTTAACACCAATCATAACAGTTAGCGAAGCTGCTGGAAAATATTTTAGACTGCTATCATACCTGGCTAGCGAATTGGTGTACAGCATATTGTTAAAAAATAGGCTGAAAATTATCAAAATTCATCCGTATAGATTGGTTCTTCGATAAAAACCGACCCAAAATTGATTTTAAGTAATCCTAGCGATTACGGATCTCGATTTTACAATTTCCTTACAAGAATATGGATAAGCAAAGTGATAGAAAATATTTGAGGGTGTAGCACGGGCGTCGTTTGGATTGAGGTACGGTAGAGTGTAAAAATCTTTCTCTTACGAGGCAAATGCTCTAGAAATAATTTTTAAATCCTTATGCCCATTAAATACAAAATAATCAGGAATAGCAGTATCAAAATGCAATCGGTATGGTCACAATCCAAAAAAAACCTTTAGCATATAAAAGTCGTGGTACGTCGCTAAAAAGCACTCATCCAAAATTGGCAAAACTCCCCATCATCCCTTACCCGAACTAGTGCTCCCGGCAGTGGTTCCCCCTCCCACCAAAAGAGCCTCCATCCCGAAAAGGGTGCTGCTGTGTTTGGGAGGGGGAGGTTATTGAAAGGAGCGCTACGAGGGTAGGAAGAGGAGGACTGACATAGGGACCCATGGATGGGTGAGAGGTGGTGTATGTGTGTGTTTGTGCGGGTAAAAGCGGGTTCGGAAGGGCGGAAGGGGTGTATGAATTGGTTCAGGAAGGGGGCGAGTGAATGCAAGTGGATAATGCCGAAGCGGTGTCCCGAGGGAGGGGTAGCGACAAGTGAGGAATGGAAGGTATGTACATCTGTGAAAACTAAATCATTGGGATGGGTACTGGTCTAGACGATGGATCGTATTGCATGGAATACTGATTGGGAGTCGGTTAATTGGGGTACGGTAGTCGGGAGGAGCAATTAGGGAACGAGGAGGATTGGAGATTATTTACGGGTTTAGTCAACAAGGGATTGGACACGAGACATCGAAGACTTACAAGGTGGGTTCGAAGAACACCGACCGGAAATAGGTAATGATTTGCAATTTTTACGGAAATTTTTGTATGATAAATTGAATATATTTTATACAAATCCTTGAGAGAATTCGTTATTTAAAGCTAACGGTTCCTACCACAAGGTTTCACCAATGGCGAAAAGTTAAAAACCAAACCCCAGGATTTTTAGGCACAGATTTATCGTGGGACTGAATGCGGTATTTAAAGCTCTCGGATTCGGTCAAAAACAAGGCATAACTATAATTACAAAAATTGTAAAAATCCAAGAAATTGGCCACTTTTTAACACAAGATCCACTAAACAAACTCCACTTCCGTAAGCTACCGATCACTACACTGAAATGGATAGGCCGACATGGGTAATCTCGCGCACTCGTCGATCACCCTCAATCAGTAGATGGCCGCCCCACTGAAGATGATGACAGACGATGCGGGCTAGACGGCGAGCGATCGTTGTATAATAGGCACCGGGGGTTGTGCCCCGGTTGAAAGAAGTGAATCGTCAGCTGCTCCCCTTGGCCATACCAGCCCATCTCGCAATTCAAATCCAAGCACCCAATGTTATTTTATGCGTTCTCGTGTCAGGGCGCCGGTGGCTGTTGCAAATTGTGGTAGCTGGAGGGAAGTGGAAAAAAGTGTGTGGAGGACGGCTTTCTTTCCTTAGCCATTTTTTCTTCAAGGGGCTGAGAAGTCAAAATTTGTGTGGCCGGGTATTTTGGTATTTGGCGAACCAAATGTTTTTGGAAATCGTTTCCTTGGACCCGTTTGTATGATATGTAGTCATCTCCTGTAAGAGACTCAATTCCTTGACAACTTTTGAAAATGAAAAAAATGGTAATATAACTAAAATCGCTTGAGGATTCCAGAAATCGCTTAAAAAATTCAAAATTCAAGCACGGGTGCAAAAAGGGTCAGAAGCGGTCAGCATTTGGACCTGACTTCTTAGTCTCTTCCGACCTTTCCCCTTTTAAGTCGTGTTTCTTAAGTAGCTTTTTGACGATTTATGTTTTATTTTTATAACATCAGGTTTATTTTCGACGATACAAGGCTTTGACAAAATATCGCTTTCGGAAAACATGGCTTTAGGAAAAATAGGCTTACGGAAAAATGACCGGGAATTAGCAAACTACAGCTTTAGAGCTACTCATAAAAAAACCAGATTAAAATAAACACCAGAAAAAACCGACTATTGGCAAAAAGGTCCAGCCGACCCTACGGCCCAACCACCTCTAATCCCCCGAAATCTGCCCGCTAACGCGACAAGGGCCTTCCTGTTCATTTGCCAAATCCGTGCGCCGTGCGGCCGCCGGTGCAGGTTGCGCTTTGCATAAATTTGCATGCAGACTCGGATATTTGTGTGCTCCCGAGGGCCAATATGAGGGGGGATGGTTCGGTTCTGGGCTGGGGGCTGTAAAACAATGTGCCCCAGGGGGTGGACAGCCGATTATGGAAATCCGTTGGCCATCGATATCGCAAACAGGGGTTGGGGAATGGGATTGATATGGTTCAAGCGATATGGTGGTTTTAAAATCGGACCCAGCACGGGCATAGAGAACTTGCGAATCAGGTATGGTGATGGGAAATGTTTAAATTAATCGATAGCTGGGTACAAGTAAATAAACTCTCTATTCCACTATTTTTTAATCAGAAGTAAGTTAAGATACGTTTCATAAACTCATTTGAAATATTTGAATAAACTGAGGTCTCAGTGTTCAGCTTTTTCCACTCAATTTCCGGTTAGTATTCGTCTTAGCCTCTTCAAATAAGCTTAACGTTCAAAGCCGAAAATTAAGTAATTATTTTAATTTAATACAAGTCTCTCTAAACAAGGTGGCTACGAAATTGCCAAAAAGCGAATATTCCGGTACAGTGCCGCCGACATAAATCATCAGGGCTGCCAGGAGTCAACCCACAGGATTGCCGCGTTTCAATTTCACGCCCCAGCGACCCCCAAAACAGGCGTAGCTGAGGCTGGCGGTATGCCCTTAGGGTATTGTACCCCGGCTGGACACCCGTATTGTCTCGCCGGCCCACCCCTAATAAGCGAGCCACCAATGCGATGAAAAACCGGGACCGCTATCCGGTTGGTGGGGGTCTAATGCAATTACTGACAACCACTGTAGCAGATGGATGAAGGGACGGAAATTCGCATTGATAATTGGGCTTTTGAAGGTAAATTAAGGGTAAAATAGTAATAGATATGTAAATATCCAATAAATGTATTAAAAATAACAAGAAAATGATTGTTGGGCCGATGATGAATTACCATCCGCCCGCGGTATATCAGACCTGGGTGTAGAAAAATACAGCAGCAACATTTTGACTTTTTAAGATCATCTAAATCGAATAGAATTAAGCCAATCTTTAAGCGTTTTGCTGATCATCTTGCGCTTGGCGTAAATAACTCTTAGAAAATCGGGCACTACGTCCAAGATTCTCGAGCTACCAGCCGGCCCCAACATATGGATGCTGAACAATTAGTACAAGCCATAGGCGCCAGCCTCCTAACAATCACGTTGCCCTCCAAGATCAATTGGTGGGCCCACCCATTGATGGCCAGTGAAAGGCAATTTTAGCATCCCTACTACAACATCCCTGCATCCATCCATCAACACTTGGCAGTTGTGGGTATGGCAGGGTATTAAATGGTACCAAAATTTAAGTTTTTGGATACATGCGAAAATGATTCTACTTTATGGCGGAAATATTATAGCTCTGATTTTTTCAAACAACGCTGTGTAAAAATACCATTGAAACTTTCAGCTCCTAGTTAAACCTTTAATTGTTTGCATGAAAATTGGGGGTAATGCGTCTTTTCAGCACAGAACCATAATCAAAGCGTACGTTTTGATGCTTTGCATACAAAATTTTGCCTAAGAACCGGAAACTTAATCAAATCCGCAGATACGGCAAACGGCAAGCGACAATTTGCATTGAATACGGCAAACTCCACTCTAAAAATAAACAAATACTTAATGATGCTACCAACAAAACAAGTCTGGGCTACCACAAAGTACAAATTACACCGCCGTGTGCTCAAGTCTGATTGCACGCAGCTGAATTCCAGACCTCCCCCTATCTCACATTTAGAGCAGGTGCAGTCGAACTTAAAAGCCATCGACAAATGAAAGGGTATGCGGGAAAGCGGATTTCTCCTTTCAAAAGGAACGCCCAAGAAGCCCGGGAGCCGGTGGCTGAGGTCCGAGAAAATGGGCATTCCATATGAGCACCAAGGCATGGGAGCCCCACCGGTTCGGAAATTGCAAAAGGGGGCTCTAGGAAAGGGCACGCTGCCAAGGGATAATCTTGCTGATGGAGAAGGGTCTTCTAGGTGGGTTGTGGACGGGTAAACATTTCTGCCTGGGAGAGGGGGCACCACACCTACTAATGGAGTGGGGGGCAATTAGTTGGTACAACAGGGGGTGCGACAAGGTGATGGGGGTTAAGGTTTAGGGTAGATTTAAGCATTTGAGCTATTTACATACATTGGAATACAAAAAAGCTATCCCATGTCTAGGTCCTTTTTAATCACGCTATGACATTTTAGTTTTCGCATTAGCTATATCAATGCGAGAAAGAAAATATACCAGGAGCGAAAGGGTTTGAAAACCATGCAATATTGTAATAAGGTTAGCTAATTTGATGGCGTAATCAAGTGGCTGGTGCACAGATACCATCAGAATCCATAGCGAAAAATATCTCGATCTTTATGCACCAAAAATCAGGAATCAGAGTGATCGTATCTCTTGGCGTAAAAGCTTCGTTGATGGAATCACGCCTTCCGTATCCCTTGAAAACAACGACATCTTAAAAATCTGCAACAGTCTGGCCTTCGCACTCCGCCCCAACCAGACCGGAAGTCAAAAATAAGCAAATTCCCGGTGCCAGGTGAGGGAGACGGATAAAAGATCGCGTAGACGAGCCAGCATAGGATAATCGTGGGCCACCCAAATACCCGGTTCTGCCCCCCCCCCCGCACACACAATCCTAAACGAGATGAGCCCTTAGACCAGGCTGGGACACCTGTTGGTATTTATGACCCAGCCAGCCGGGGGAGGTCCTTATTCTGCATGGAGCCCACCCCTTCGAAGAGGATCGTCCACGTATAATACCCTCGATGCCGACAAGCCACCTATTACCTCCAGGCCGTCTCGTGCCCCATTCTAATGGCCAAAGCACCACTACCCACCACCACCACCTCTGCGATTAGAAGCCGTATGAAAAGGGGTGAAACCGGGAAGTCTTCGAGAATTGGGAGTCTAGGGAGGGAGGCGGAAGAAATTGTGGGCTTCTCTATGAGTTATGGGTCTATGCGGGTCTGAAAATAACGAAGATACAAGTTTTAGAGAAGCCTCTCGAAGCCAAAAAAAACATTAAAGGGATCAGGAAGGCTCGTGTAGATCAGCTCTTATCTATTTTCGCAACTAGGCGCCCGGAAACGCAATGCTAAAAAATTGGGAGAGATCGGGCCTAGGCGAGAGGGAGCTGAGACAGTTTATGTAAATCTAGAAACTAAAACCCATTAAATGCTAGATATACCATTTAATGTAATGTATACATTTTAAACTTCTACTATGACTTCTCATATGAGTTAGGGGCAGAAATGACGAAGTCACACGCTATGAAAAGATCTCACGGTAAAATTTTTCAGAAGATCTAATCTATTTATCGAATCCTAGCTTGTTTCTTTTAAACGAAAGAAATTTTGAGGGTCACTTATGAGGCATGGCAAGCTGTAAAACCTGGTGTAATCTGTTAAAAATCCTTGGAATCGATACGTTTTGGATACACATATTCTTTTTAGTTTGAGCACTGGTTCCTTCACCCTAAGCCCTCAAAGATCAAATCGTATCGTTGACGAAACATTCGCAAACGGGAGGATTCAGTTCCTTTTGAATTTTTGATGAGTGAGAATTTGCCGCCCCCCGTTTCTGTACCATCCCAAACACGGAAGCTTTTTGCCATTCGCGCTCGGCAGGTACTTAGCATTTGCTTTTTGCATGCCTGAAATCCAACTCAAATTATCGTTAAATATAAATATAACTAGATCAATAAACCGTATTTCGAAATCGTGCTGTTTTACATTTCTTTGAGCCCCCCGCCCACCAACCAACTCCTCCAAATCGCGTTAACCTAAACCAGTCGCCGAGGTTATTTTTGAGCGCGCCACGTTCGTGAGGATAGGGTCGATCGAGAGCAGATAGTTTGTGGCAACACCAATGACTGCTCTGAGCAAGAAGCACAAGCTAGAAACACCGGAATATCCCATTAGCAAACCAGATCCCCCAACCCCTACCTGCACCGCCCCCAATTCCCGGGGATCCAGATTTTACCTAACGACCCTTCCCGTTAACTTTTGATCCAATTAGGCTGGCCGAAAAACAAACACAATCGGCGGTATGTGCTATTGGATGGTAGCCCGGCGTTCCTTCGATTCCTAAAAATAGGAAGGTCATCACGGACATTCTGTATAAACTGCGGTGATGGCGCTATGATGGGTGGGGATATCCCTTTCAAGATACCTTGTTGGGGGTGAATGTTTGGATGGTCGGCGAAAGACAGGTTCGAATGTCCTTTTGGATAACCGGGACGATAAACGGGTTTGGCTAAAGTTTAGTGCGGTGTTTTGGTTTGATGTGATACTTTTCGATCTGTTTTGGCTCTAGATTATCATTATTGGCCTTAAAGTTCGAAAGTCGTTTACAAATTATTTTTTTTAATATTGATGGTTATAAATAAAATCTTGAAAGCTCGAATGCACTTATCGTGAAACCCTTACTATTTCGATACCATAGAATACGAGCAATTCCATTGCTTTTTACTTTTGAGTTCTGCTTTGGATACAGGCATAAAATATTTTCAACACTTTTCTCAGCCACTTTATTTTACTATAAAACCACAATGCTCCTCTAAGAACAAAAAAAGGCCCATTTTCACGTCTGCAACCCTAAGATAACATCCGAAAAATTTGAAAATTTAAGTGAACTCCTTATTGGCTTAATCTCATGGCAATCCAAAAAGTTCTAATATTTTTTTTACTTTTCAGTTCTTCTTTGAGTGACCCTATTTTTCTGCCTATGAACTATACTATCAAAGCTACATTGGCCCTCTAAGGATACTATAAAGCACATTCTCGCGTCCCCAACCTTAATATAGAATCCAAAAAGTCCTTGTCTCACCTTGATATGCATTATCCGTTGAGTACAGTCTGCCCGGTAACCAGGCCAGGAACTCACTCAGTCCCCCCCCCGCCCCCCATTGCCGGTTGTCAATGATAACGAATTGCCCTATAACTCCTTTTCCCTGGAAGAAAAAAAAGGAAGAAACACCACTTCCTCTCCCCCTCGCCAGCCTATTGATTATGGCCATCACATGCCGGCAGCGCTCTCGATCTCAGTGAAATTACAATCACACAACTGTGATCGGATCGGAATCCCGGCCGGGCCTGGGTACTCTCAATCCACTTTTCATTCGGCTATAGAAAAATGGGGCTAAAATTTTTTTAATAAGCTCTGATCTGTGTGTTCCGATTCTAATTCCGCATTTTTTTCGGGAAGCCCATAACCCTGCCGAGTCCAGATTCGTCGAGCGACGGTTTCCCCGATAAGAATCGTGACTTGTTCCCATTGGGAAAACAAGAGGGAAGGCAGCTTGTCCTCTGCTGACCACTAAATTTCTTTGCTATTTTCTTAAGGCATTAATTACATATTAATTAGTATATTAATTCCTAGTTCCGGGTGCTTATTTTAGAGAAAACGAAGATTTAATAGCGAAAATATGGCCTTTGGAAAACCAAATAAGAATAGCGTTTTTGTTACACATCTAGTAACGTACAAATAATTTTTTAAGGGCTTTCGCCTGTTGACATATGATTGGCGTATTAACGGGCGTTTCAAGAATAACACGCAGTATAAGTGACTTCATGCCTTTGTTGACAGGTACTAATGATCGTGGAGACCAAAACTAACCTCAAAGCTCTAAAATTCCTTAATTTTTGCAATCATTGACCAGCAATTGCCGAGTGGGAAGTGCTGTTTTTGAAAGATGATGCATCATTGGGGTGGGAGGACACTGATCGTCTCATATGTTTGCACACTTCCTACGCTCCCGTGGGGCGATTAACATTGTCGAACCGTTCGTTCTTGGGTATAAAGGCCCTAGCAGAATCTGTCGTGACCAGGAAAAGACACTGATAGTTCCCTTGACCTCACGAAATTAAAGCCGCACCCCACGGTCTCTTTGATTAGCCTCAAAATGATATATTGTCGATTGACTCATCTGCCACTCCCTGTTTATCGCTGTTTTCCTATTACTTTTCGCATTCCAAAATTTTCCGCATGCGCCTATAGAAGTCAAAGGATTTGGCGGGTCAGGGTGATAACAGGGCGCTATAAAATGCCCTTGCCGGCTTTAATTCTATGAATTTTCAGTGCTGAATTTCCAGTTTGTCTATATATTGCCTTGATTTGTCGTAATTCTAATTGGGCAAACGCTTTCTTTCAAAGCTCATTTGTTTCCCCAAAACATCTCCATTCGAGGTAACATACCATGTAAATTTAGCCAACCCACCCCAAAAAGTGAGTCATGCCCCCGATTTTCCATTTCCGAGAAACCCACCCCAACGCGCGTCCCCCATATATGAAGGCACCCTTTCCGCTGGCATCCGGTTGATAGCGGGTCTCGATTTTTGTAGAAAGGAATCGACCTTGAAAGAAGATTTAGACCAAACTGCTGCCTGGCATCGCTCTCCCAATTACCTCTCACTTCTCTACAGGAAGCTTTCTATCAATTGCCGGAAAATTTTGGGATGGCCAACTGTCTTAATTGCTTTTTCAAACTTTCTATAATAGTGATTTCAATTATTTTTTTACGTCTTCTAATGAATTTTCGAAATTTTATACTATGTATTATTTTCTTGCTTTCCGGGTCAACTTTGTAGCCCGGCTCACATTAGCGTACATCCTCCCCTAAGTCAAATATAGCCAATTTAACCAGTCTGCCCACCCCTCCCCCAAAAATGATTATCTATCGACCGTCCTGACTTGCCATTCCTTCATAAAAAAAGCGAAAAAGAGAGAAAACAGTTTCTCATTTCCTGTCCCCCCCCCGCAGCCGCGAATTTTGATTCCCTCAGTCACTTTTCTGGATTATCATGTTTTCGACGTGTGAAAGCTATCCATTGACCTTGATTTTCTTTAGAAAATAGAGCCGATACGGGAAGAAACCGGGCAGGACCTCCGAAAGAGGATGGTCCTGCCTGAGGCTCTTGAAGAGAAATTAAAGGTATGTACCACTAAATGTAATAGAGCAGCATATCCGCTTCCTTACCCTCACCATCATATCAAGCGTTTTCTGTGGTGTTTAGGATGCCACGGACAGACCAGTGCCGCTATCACCGAATAGAGTGCGGTTCTCTAACTCTTGTGAAGCTCTCTATGAGGAGAATGCAAATGAGCTTGAAGTGAGTGCTGATAGAACGTAGTTTGATTAATGTTGTTGCTTGTACGCGGTGTTTAGAATTAAGAAAATGGCGATCACTGTATATGAAGGTTTTAGAAAATCACGAATTCATATTTTAGGGCTTTAAACCTATGTTTAAAGTATTTTTAGGCTGAAAGGGAATACCTCGAAGAGCACAAGAAAATTGAAGAAAGAGAAGAAAAGGAAGAGGAAGATCAAGAAGCTGCCATGAGAGATGTAAACCTAAACGATGAAAAACCCGTAAACTACCACCTCGAAATGCCCCCAAATGGTGAAGCCAATGGGAAAGACAAGAAGCGGAAATGTTCATCGGTAAATCCACTGCATTTACACTTAAATTCTTTTTAATGTCAGGAAGATGTCCTTTGCCACATTGAAATGCTTGAAAATCGTAAGGAAAAATCCGGAAGCGACAATTCTCGATTTGGCAGAATTAGAGCGCTTTATGGCTTTGCGGATCGTATTGACTATCAGGTAATCAATCTTTCTTATTTTTATTTATTCAATTTTTTTAGCTGATGTTTGTCGCAATATTCTGCGTGCTAATCCAGTCGATACTTCCACCATTCGTATGGTTGCTGATCGGCAAATTCGTGAACGCGCAGATGATGATTGAGGCGGGTGAAATGTCTTAATTTGCGTGCAAAAAGGGGGAACGTAAAAAGGTGCACTGCGGAGCCGGCGGTACAAATTAGGAAAGGGATCTCTTTTTGGCTTTGGCCTTGGATCCGAGCAGAAATTGTCGGTGTTGGTTCGAGAGAACACGAGGGGTTCGAATCGTTGGGGTGATAAGGCATCAAAAAATGTAGAGATTTTTAGATCACCACGTTCAAAGCCGAAAGTTTCGGAAGAAAGGAAAAAATCATAAAAACCAGAATAAATAGTTTTTTGTTTTTAGGTCCAAGAAGTTCGAAATCAAACAGCACCCGAAGATGTTCCCAATATTTCGACCACCATGCCACCGGATCCGAAACTATCCATAATCCCTGCAAATGAAGCGAACAGTGAGGTGCTATTCCTCGTTGCCCTTGGCCTTGCCGTCAGCCTCTTCTTCGTCGCCTTTTTCCAGGTTTAGCTATTAATTTTACTGTATACATCATCAATTTAGCGCCTCGCTTGGGAGTTCTCAGCCATCCGCCAAGTATTCCGCGTGAAAAAGGCGTACATTATGAAGTTGTTGAACATGGATGTATCCTGGCTTGAATCCAGGCAATCCGGCCAAGTAGCATCGATGTTGCATGAGTATGAAGATGCCTAGTTAACCAATTATTGTCGGTTTAGCAATGCTGATAACATCTACAACGGAATCGCCGACAACATGCCACAAATCATGTTCACATTTGCATTCGTCATTTGCACACTGTCGGTGTGCTTCTGGATCCAATGGGACGTCACTTTGGTTATTATTGCCGCAGTTCCCCTGCTTGTTATTGTCCGAATTATCTTCAGCAAGGTATCAACTCTAAGCTTTCTCCAATTTTACAATTTAGTGGTTCTGCAAAAATGTCGATGAAGAAAATAATCTTCATAACAAGATGACCAACTTGGTCAACGAGACCTTTGCCTGTATCCGAACTGTCATCAGCTTTGCAGCACAAAAACAAACCATTTTTAAGTAAGAAATTCCTTAATAAGCTTCAAAACCGTTTTAGATTTGAGCGGCTAACACAAGAACACAATAACTTGGTAGAACAACGGTTACGAACTTCATCAGTTTTTGATTCTCTCGCTCAAGTACTAGTGACAGAGCTGATGTTCACAATCGCCCTCGCCTACGGCATGTACCGAGTCGGATCTACTCAAGCCGGACTTCTCAGTTCGGTAAAATAACACGTTTGGAAAAAATGCTAATACCCTTTTAGCTAGCCATCAACATGCTTTATGTTTGTGTGACTTCAATCACGATTGGCTTCCATCTGAACGGCGCCAGCCAAGCCAAGAAAAACGCCGTTGAACTGCGCGAAATTCTACAAGAGGTCCGGCTGACGCCTAAAAACGAAAATCAAATTCCAGGAGCCATTGATCGAAAAGGAAAAAACAATCTCCCTACGTGGACCATCCGTGATGTTGCAACAGAAATGGAAAAGGGACAACAGGAAGGGGAAGATCGAGTTCCGTGAACTTCGATTTACCTATCCGAGTCGGCCAGACATTGAGGTGGGGGAACCAGCTGAGATATAAAAATCAACAGTTCAGGTGCTAAAGGGGCTGACATTCACTGTGAATCCTGGAGAGCATGTTGCCATTGTGGGGCCAAGTGGGTCTGGAAAGAGTACTTTGACTGCTTTGCTGCTCAGGTTTTATGATCCAACTGATGGAGAGGTATAAAATATAGTAGAAAAATACAAAAAAAATTGGCTTGTAGATCCGAGTCGATGGGAAAAACTTGCGATTTGTGAATCCGTTTGCGTTGAGGGCTGAGTGTTCGCTGGTCAGTCAAGAGCCGGTGTTGTTCGATGGAACCATTTCGGATAATATTCGTTATGGAAGGCTCGATGCCACACAGGTAACCATAAGAAATATAGGATCATATTAAAATAATATAACACTATAGCATAACCTTGTAGGCCGAGATCAACGAAGCTGCCCGGAAGGTAGGCGCCTGGAGCTTCATCGCAGCTCTCCCCGAAGGAATGCAAACTCGTGTCGGGGATCGGTAAACAAAAAAAAATTAAAAACACGGATTTTTCTAGTGGAGTGCAACTTTCTGGAGGCCAAAAACAACGCGTAGCCATCGCCCGAGCTGTCCTCAGAGACCCAACCGTACTCATTTTTGATGAAGCCACTTCCGCCCTCGATAACAAACACGAAGAAGAGGTCCAAGCTTCCATTGAAGCCGCTTCAGTCGGGATTAGCAGTATCACCATTGCACATAGGTGCGTGTTGCGTACTTTTTTCAAATATATTATTTAGACTTACCACCATCCGTAATGCCGACAGAATCATCGTACTGGATGGAGGCAGAATTGTTGAAGAGGGATCTCCAGATGATCTCCTGGCAAATCAAGATGGAATGTATGTAAACCTAGATTTATTCTATTTTCTTCTAGCTTTTCGAAGATGTACAACGAACAACGCCTTGACCAAATCGCCGCAGAGCTTCCACCCCAAAAACCAGCCGACCTGAAACATCAAAAATTTTCGTTCTCGCCGGCTGATCTAAAAATGGTATGTTAATTCTAGGGTCTAACTATTAGGCAAATAATTTTAGGACAGCATGTATGATCCAGAGACGAGAAGGAGAGCCTGGGCCCGATCTTCCCTAGGTGCGCACAAGAAGCTGGGAAAATCCTACTCGGTTCACTCAAGGCAAAAGGAAAAGCTTGCCCAATCCATCATGAGCCGTAAAAAGTACGAATTCGAGAAAAATTCAGTTAACTTTTATCTTAGAACCACCCGTTTCTCCCAATACTCCATGAACAACAATTTCATCGACGCCGACATTGATGATGAAGGCCACGATCTCAGCGAGGAGGTATTATTGAAATGACATAGTTTTCAAAAGTATATCACATTTGTGTAGCCACCAAAAACCAAAGACGGAAAGAAGGTACTTGTGTTCGATTTTTATTCATTTCCTGAGTTTATTTTTCAGTTTTTGATTTGTTTCTTGAATTTTCTACTAACCAACTAACAATCAATCAGAGGCCACTCTCTACTAACAATGACGATTGGGTGGATACCGACTCAATATCATCTGCTACGTCATCTACCTCTGCGTCGAGCGTACTCAGCTTTTTCGATTTGATGGCGGTAATCGAACTTCTCATCATCAAGAATATTTTATAGTAATATATCACTAACCAAAATTCATAATATTCTTATTATTTTTATTCCTGAGTTCTTTTTTGTTTTGGGAGTCATTTACAAGTTTATTACGGACTAATTTTTAATTTTGCAACTATATAACAAAACGCTTTCAGTTGCCCGGCAAAGCCTCAAATCTGAATGCCGTTTGGACATTGATCAAGAGCTATCGTGCTGGGTAGGTATTATTTGAACATTTAATTATTATTTTAATATTTAACAAATTTTTATTGCTTAATTTGTTATAAAAAGTGATTTTTTAGTTGGAAGTACCTTATTGCCGCTATCCCAATCACAGCGATCAGAGCATTCTTTTATCTTCTGATCTGCTTCGAGCTGCCGAAATTTTTGGAGGTATAGTTAATAAAATAACTGTCGACATGTAAACATTATGTTTTCGACAATATCTTCGTACCTTAACTTTAATCAAATTTTTAGCTTGCCGTTATCCCAGAGGAAAAACGATCCCAGGCCATTTTCATCACCGCCGCCATCTTCATCGCGCTAATTATTGTGAAGACAATGTTTGACGCCATGGGGGTATTAAGACTTAACAAAATCTCATTAAAAAATTTCTAGCGCCTCTTCATCGCTCTCTACGGACATGGCTTTTGCAAATACATGAGAAGTGAAATGTTCCGGTCACTACTGCGACACGGAGCGGCGTATTTCGACGAAGAAAAGAATTCACCTGGGCGACTTGTTCACAAAGTCATTAATGACACGAATACTTTGGATAAGGTATTTCAATTTGAACGCTTTGTTATTCAGTAAAAATTTAGATTGTCGGTCAAAAACTGGACATGCTAATTCCGGCTTTCCTTTGTTCGGTGATCGCGATTGTTGGTAAGAAATCCTTTTGCAGAAATCCGAAATAAAAAAATTATTTCAAATATTCATGACCCCCAATTTTTAGTTGCGGCTTGTATCAACTGGCAACTAACTCTCATCTGCGGATTCCAATTCCCGGCGTTCTTCATTTTCCGTGTAGTACAACTGAAAGAAGGAGCGAAGCGGCAACGCCAAATGATTGAAGAGGAAAAGAAGGCTGCAAATGTAATTTTTCTCTTGATTTTTAAGAGAGTCCTTCTTTAGCTGGCCACCGTCGTCTTGAGCAATATGTCGACCATCAAGGCCTACAGTCTGCAGACCCATTTCTACCACGTCTTCTTGCAAGCACTTGAGCCAGTATCAAGGGCCATGAAGAAGCAGTCGATCATTAGTGCATTCGTCTACGCGTGCCAATATTCCTTTGCCTTTATCCTCATCGCAATCACAATGCATTTCGGAATTCAATTCATCAGAGACGGAAAAGTCACACCCGGCGATTATTTGAGGTAGTTTATTTCTGCATAGTTTTTGTAATATATATTTAGAATCATGTTGCTCACCCAATTCGGGGCCAACTTCTTTTCGCAACTGATTGCTTCAGTTTCTGATCTGAGCAAGGCCCGCATTGCAGCGGAGAATATTCTGAATGTGATAAAGGAAAAGGCTGTGGATATGGACAATCTATCGGAGGAAGGGCTACGACCCGTAAGAGCATCGTCAGATGCAAGGTCACACTGATTAATTCTAGAAACTCGAAGGATCCATTCGACTTCAAAACGTCAGCTTCCGATACCCCAGCCGACCAATCATTCCGATTCTACAAGGCCTTACCTTTAACGTACGGGAAATCATACTTTGAAATTCTATTGACTTACAGATCCCGGCCGGCCAATCTGCAGCCATCGTTGGCCCTAGCGGTTCTGGTAAAAGCTCTATATTTGGTCTACTTCAACGGATGTACACTCCAAATGAGGGCATTGCCGTAAGTATTTAAAAAGTTTAGCATGAAACCAAAATTTTCAGGGCATCGACAAATACAACGTTCGAAGCATCAACCCGGCGTATCTACGCCGAGTCGTGGTTTCTGTAGGCCAGGAGCCAACGCTGTTCTCATTCACCATACGAGGTGAGCAGATTTGAATAAACCGCAAGCCTAAATGTTTTTTAGAAAATATCGCCTATGGACTTGACGATCGAGAGGCGCCTATGACCAAGATTGTAGAAGCCGCCAAAGTGGCAAATATTCATGATTTTATTTCTTCACTCCCACAGGTAGGATAAGGCGAATGGATTTTAATGGCATTTTTGTAATGATAGTATAATATTTATTAATTTAAATTTATAGGGCTATGAAACGGAAGTCGGAGAGTTTGGTGCGCAACTTTCTGGGGGTCAGAAGCAAAGGATCGCGATTGCTCGAGCTATTGTTCGTGATCCGGTCATTCTTCTACTCGATGAGGCGACAGCCGCACTTGATAGTACTTCTGAAAAGGTATTATTACCCAGAAATAATGTAATTATGCCT
Organism: Mesorhabditis sp. LJ9110; assembly: GCA_038088335.1. Classification (NCBI taxonomy): domain Eukaryota; kingdom Metazoa; phylum Nematoda; class Chromadorea; order Rhabditida; family Rhabditidae; genus Mesorhabditis; species Mesorhabditis sp. LJ9110. The sequence continues at coordinate 347,608 of JBBGBA010000014.1, read as the reverse complement.
TTAGCACGTACAAGCCGCACTTGAAAATCTATCACGGACATGTACATGTGTACAAAGTAAGTTATTTTCAGAAAAAAGCTAGCTCAAGGTGGTAGATTACGTTTTCAATCGGAGTTTTAGTTGCCCATCGCCTTTCCTCCATCCAACACGTTGACAAAATCTTTGTCGTCGTCGAGGGCGCAATCGTCGAGGAGGGCAACCACGCAGAGCTTATGGAAACACGCGGGATTTATTATGAAATGACCCAGAGCAGCTTATAACTTAAGGTTATAATTTAATGCCTTAATGCCTAACTTACCTTGGTGCTACTCCTCATGCCAAAGCCATTACTTGTGATTAAGCCTTAATTCACCTTGCATTTTGTTATTTTTCACTATTACCTTCCAAAATTTGGGCACATATCAGGAAAACAATCTTGCCACGTTATAATTGGATGCCTTGTATATCATTTATAAATATTCTTTGTTTATTTGTTGTGTTAGTGTAGTAATTGATAAATTGTGCAAATATTTGAAGGTTTTGGGATGTTTCCCTTTCAGGTCATGGTTGCTTTGGGTGTCATTAGGGAGTGTGGCAGGAATAGGGTGGAAATAGGGGGGAAACGGGTGGAGAAGCCGAAACGGGATCAACAGTCGAGAAGTGTCGACGACCGGCACATACATAGACAATAGACAGCCGATGGCACGATGCCCTTGACAGTGCTGAACCACCCCTTCTCTCAGAGACGCTAGCTCCAAATAACACACTCTCCGATTTCCTTGGCTATGACCTGCATTTTTCCTTTGCTAGAGAGTCCTTAAGCTAGTGGAAATAATATGCTACAAACTAAAAAAAAATTATATGTTAAATCTTAAAAGGTATTATTTGCATGTTAAAAAATCAGCTTTCAACGTTTGCTTTACATACTATGTTCGTAGCCTCTTGGCCTCGTAAACGTATATCCCGTAAAAGGTTGAATTTCAGGGTATGAAAAAGGTGTCACTAGGTGTTAGACGTCTTTAAGGGGACCGCTGACATATCTAACTCCACAGGCATAATCATTTTCAATGTTAGATTTCAAAAAATTTGTTAAATTTGTGATTCCAATATATAATCTCACTATAACTTGTCTCCTACTTTGAATGACATACATTTCTCCTGGAAAAACCGGCTAGCCGTTATGTAAGATCAGCGGCTACCTGAGTTTTCCCATAATAATTTAACGTTATTTGAAATTACTCGTAAATTGCAAATAATTTGATCCCAGGAGACTTCTCAACCCTGCCATTCCCTTAACTATCATAAAAATTATCCTTTCACAGAACTTTTTCAACATCATCTCGTACCCACTAACCCAAAGCCCCCTCCTCAAGCCCAACCTCCCGCATGATCTTTATAGCAAAACCGGTACAGTTTCCTGGCCGTCCACCAACTAACGGGTGTTTTTTTCCACCGCCCGCCGGCAGGGCGTGTGGCGTGCGCGCGCCTATGTGGAGAAGGAGTTGAGGGGGGATTATGCAAATCTGGCTCGGCCTCCTGAGACGAGCCCTCCAGAGCCGAAAAACGGTGCTCCAGGTGCATCGGGGTGTGAAACGATGGGCGCAAATGGAGTGGTGGCGACGCCCAGGTTGTTCCAGTTATGAACTTGTTGAGGTTGTCTTGGTGGTCAGTTGTTGGGTGATGGCCGGAGATCTGTTGTACTACTGCGAATTTGATGTTTTCTTAAATTTCTAGCATCGTTAAGTTTAAAAACTGGAGCTTCCGGTTTGGAAATACCGATATTTAGTTTTATTCGCCACAGATATTTGGAGGTTTTTAAGGTATTTATGAAAATCTTTAATGGTTTTGGATTTTTGTGCTAATAGGCATATTTTCGCCTTAAGTGTATAGTTTTGAAGCTATTTGAGCCTTCGGTTACGATATAGGTGTATAGGCATAGACTACGGTATTAGGGAAGAAATTTAGCATTTCCCATCAAAGCTTTGTATTTTTTTAACCGTCATGCAACTTAGATTTGTTACCATTAATCGCGTCTCTATTTGAAAAGAAGTTTTTAGGACAACCGGTTACGATTTACATATTACTTTAAGATTGAGGCTAATCTTTGAACATAACCTTAAGTACTTGGAGCGCATTTGAATCTTTCCTATAAAAACGTATCTGATCTTAACCGCTTCCTCAAATTTATCCGGAAAACCGGACCACCCCATCGAAATTCAAGCTGCCTGCCATCTTTTCCCCAACGAGTACAACCTGTCCAATCGAGGTCGACATTATCATGCTTATCGGGGGCGGCTGGAGTGGCATCCCGCGGTTAGAGCCTCGACTTTCCCTTCGATGCCAACCAACCGGGGAAGCGTCTTCTTTTCCTTCTTCTCCCTTGAACACCACCGACAGTCAGCACCATCCAACCATTCCTCCTTTTGCCTCGCGGCTCTTGACTCTCTTTCCCCCATTCCGATACTTTCCCATTGCCACATTTACTTTTTGCAATCTTGGTAGCCGTTGGATTGGGCGCTATACGATGCGGGAATAACGTGAATGAATTTGTTGCTTTTTAGGGATGCGCTGGGTGGTACTCCTGATTTTACTACAACCAGCTCGCGGTCAATTTGGGGAGATCGCATCTTTGGCATCATCATTCTTGGGTTGGTTTTTTGAAAAATAGAACTTCCGAAAAAATTTAGGAATATTTCAGCAAAATTAACTAGCAGTTTTTTATAACGCGAATCATTCAAAATATCATATTCCACCCATTTACATCGAAAATCAATCATCGGGAAACACCAAAATCTACAGGTTTAAGCTCACTTTTGACTTGGGGATATCAAGTTTTTCAACCGGGTTTGGCAATTAGCCAGAACTTGATGAGCTTTGTGCTCACTGCACGTGTAAGTTCTACGCTCTCCTTTTTGCGGAATCTTGATTTTTTGCAAGGAAAGCCGCATTCTTAATTAAATAGTATAATTTGTTGCCAAAATGTGCAAAAAAAATGTGGTAGCATTTCGAATATTTCGTCAATTTTCAGGCCCTGCCCTTTCCGGTGGGCTTGGTGGCGCTGGAGCCGCTGCGGGAGCCGGAGGTCAAGCAGTTTCGGCGCTCTCTCAGATCGGACAATGTAAGAAAAACATTAAATTGCATTTTGATTTGATTTCATTTTAATATGCTAGGCTTTAGTGTACCAATTGGCCCAAGGAGCTCTACAATTGACCGGGACTGGAGTCTCGGTCTTAAACAAAGCCAGTGAGGGAGCCTGGTTCCCGGCTGCTATTGAAAACCAAGCCAAGGTAAGGTTTGAAGAACTAACTAAGAAGTTATCTTAAGACAAATGAGCGGTTTGGTATTGCTGGTGGATCGCCTGGTGGTTTGGGTGGTCTAGGTGGACTCGGTTCGTTATTTTCAATACTTTCGGTTCTATTTCGTCAGCGGGGGGGCTGACAGGGGAACTGAGTCTTTTTAAGATTTCCATAGTTCCGTATAACACTTTTAATAGCTTTTACGCTTTTTTTATATAAAATTTCATCAACGATCATCAAATTTCCAAAAACTTTGACTTTATGATAAAAAATGTGTGATAAACTTGCGTTTAAAAACGCTATCATAACTTTTTAGTTATCGGAAACCGCTACAACGCGCCATAAAAATAATTTGTGTTTAATCATAGAGGGCCAATCCAAATTAATCAGTTTCAGCCACGTAACCTTCCCACGTTATCCAACCAAACCCCCATTTTCAATCAAGTTTTAGGTGGTCTCGGCGGCCTTGGAGGTCTTGCTCCCCAACCATCCGCTGCCAAAATAGGCCCCGAATTTGGTGTGGATTACAGCAACATTGACGATAAGGATGATGGCGGACTGGAACCGATTGTAGGCAGATTGAGTACCCCCAAACAGACTAAAAGCCACCCTCGTAGAATGCCAGCACAACAACGGAAACGCCGCTACTCGTCACGACATCGCCCCCGGATCCATTCACAACCATGCCCAGCGAGACTGAGCATGTCACATTGTTCCCGCCGGATTATGAGAATTTTGAGAAGGGGAATGAGGTAAACAAATTGCCATATTATTGTATGCTTATACGCAATACATTACGTCTTTAGGTGATATTGACGTTTTTTTGATGCGGCATAATTCATTTAAAAAACTCAGAAGTTCTTAAATCGTACCATCTTCGGGGGAAAAACTTATCAAAGTCTAAATTTTTGAGCAGGGCCAACAATCAACGAAAACGGGTTTTCTAAAAACATTTTCATCGCTGACCATTATCGTAGAGAAATTCTTGAAAGTCAAAAGTTGAAAGTTGATGAACTATTTCACAGCATTATACTTCAAAATCCTTAGAAAAATTCCGATTATTTTTCAATAAATGAATTCCATTTAGATAACGGAAACCACCTCCATCGAAACCATGAAAAAGGTATCATCAAATCAGATTTTCCATAATTTGCTTAGATTAACATCGAAATCCCAAAAGCCTCGGGCAGCACAGACGGCGGTGATTATGAAAATATCATTACCGAAGGCGAAAAACAAGTCCGCATTGCTTCCCACCTAGATCGCGATGATGATGAGAATCTGGTAACTTTTCAGAACCCTACCTAGTAGGTCTTTTTAGCTTGAAAAAGCCTCCAGCCGCCGTGTCCGCGAGAACCATGTCGAACGCGCCGTCCCTAACCTTGAGAAACTGATCGAGGTCCTGGAAAAGAGCCACCTATCCAAGGATGAAATTAAGGAGATTGTGAATCAGGTATAAAATGCGTTAATTAACATAGGAATTTATTCAGGTTGCTGGAAACGCGAACAACGAACAATCGGGACCGTCCAATCATATTGATCTGAATTCTGGAGTTCGAAACATCTCTCCATCTCAATTTGAAAATCGTCAGCGTATTCTAAGGGCCTCTCGAGAGCTCAACAAGGTAAAATTTCTGCAAATTCTCTTAGGTCAAAGGTTCAAATTCAGAACGTTCACCCACGTTTTGTATCGCCTAGACAGCAGCGTGGCATTAATGCAAAAATAATTGATAAGGATTCAATTCAAGCTAGACCACTGGCCACTGTGCCACCAGCGGTTACGGTAGGAATATCTTGTTTGACAACTGGTGAAATATATTATTTAGCAATCTCCCTACAATCCTTACGGCTTCGTGTTGACAACTCCTCAACCTCAAGTACAACAGGGTCAATGGTATCAGGGCAGAGTAAGTATTCAAGAGAAAAATATTTATACTTTTATTAGTGGTACCCTGCTTATCAACAAGGCTTCCAACAGCAATGGCAATTCCAATACCCTGGCCAGGGCCAAACCCCGCAACTCGCCTACCAACAGTATCAATATAATGGGCAACAAGGCCAAGGGTTTAGCCATGTATTCCCACAACAGCAACAAGTTGTGAACACCCAACAACCACAACAACAACAACAGTATCGACCACAGCAACAAGTCAACCAACTCCCACAGCCCCAAAACGTCCAACAACTTACTACCAACCAAATCAACAGCACCAGCAGGGACAGCAATATCCAAACCAACAGTATCAGCAGAATCAACAATATCAGCAGCCGGCCGTTCCTCAGGTAAAACAATGATATTTTCATTTTCCATTACGTTTTAGAACCCTCAAGCTACCGCACAACCATACCGAAATCCACAACAATTGGCTACTAATCAACAATTGGTAAGCTTAGGGTTTTTCTCATTTTATAATTTTTTTAGCAACCACGCATTGCTACCTCACCAACTGTGCAGGTCGTTCAGCCAACCAACAGTAAGATTTTTAAAAGTAAACTATTTTATTAGGATCTATACTTCGTTTAAGCGAATTTAATATATATTTTTAAGGTGCTGGTTCAGCCGGCCAACAGCCAGCCAGGCGGTCAGTTCCTACTGTAAGCCATAGTATACTTTCCTTTAATTAACCTATTCAGCAGCAAGTCGTTCATCAATCTTCCCACCAAACTGACCTGCGGGTCGCCAGAGGCAGCACACAGTACGAAAACCCCCATGAATTTTCAAAGACAATTTTTTCCAGCAAGAAACTCCCGCTCCAAGAGGTGGTGTCCCAATGTGCTAAACCTTGACGACCTGCCTGAACTTGCTAACAATCACTTGCTACTGACAATTGCATTTTCAGAGATCCGGGTCCACGACGTTTGTGAGGAGACATAGCCGCCGAGGTGCTGAACATAGACCGACGAATTCGAGCGGTTCAGCCCCCGCGCCAACAGCGAAGAAACATAGGGTCCACGGGACTCCCCAGCATGCTCTACAAACGCAAGTCCTGCCCGCGAGAATGCCCGCGCCTGTGGTTTGTTGTTTGCTTCTTGGAATTGCACGTAACTTTTAGTTAGTAGATATATACCTCAGTTATATTAGTGCTGTAGATATATTCGAGTTTATCAATTGCTAGTGCATGTATGAAAAATCTAACCAATCGATAACTCATCAGCGCTAAGGCGTGGTAATAGTGGTGTTCTACCGATTATGCATTAATGAAAGTATGTTAGAACCTATCAACCAATAGCGGCGTTTTTCCAAGTGAAATCAACGCTAAATTTAAAATCAATTTATCCCCTTCTAAGGCCCCTCAATCCCTATGGTTTTTTCAGTTCTAGGCACGGGGCACAGCCATGTACCGGACATCCCATCTAATTATTCCGAACTACCGCCCAATCACCCCTCGCCCTCGAAGAAAATACCCAACGAGAACTGCTCGTACCCTACCTTTGACCACTCCTTCTCCGGTCAGTTCCAAAAGTTCTTATTACATTTTGATACATTTTTAGCGCATCGAATTACCCGAAGGCATCTATGCTGAAGGCGATTTGGTTGTAAATTCTGACCCTGAGAAGATACAACCTAATTTTTATCCGAGGTTCGTCCTTCCTGTCTGCTTTTCCAATGTTTTCTAGCCAACCAACCCCTCAACTCCAACAAACACCTCAGCCTACCTTTCTCTACTACAACCATAATTATCCTTATTATGGTTAATCTACACTTTGCTTAATTAACTATTATTTGTGACTATGTTTCAGGTTTCGTGTGTGCCGTGTTTAGTATTTATGTTGCCTCGGAAGAAGCGGGTTTACGCTAATGTAGTAATTATTTGTGTGCTGTGCCAGTATTTATTTACGTTTGATAATCATTTGCTCGGTATTAGTCGATTTGTAAATAAAGAATTTAAGATTTAACGCACGGAAATACCCTTAAAAATGTTTTTCTTGTCCTGGAGGAAAGTGGGAAAATCTGTTATTCCACAAGATTAGCCCTAAATGCCTGGAGGCTAGGAAATGCCAACGGAGATGGGGAGGAAGAGAAAGGAGTGGAGAGGAGGTTGAGGATTGGGTGGTGTGGAGGGGGAGGAAGAGCCAGGTTCTGCCCACCGGCTCCTCGGAACTGGTCCCGCTCCTCGCCAAAAGCGGCGGTTGTCACCAGTGGGCTCGCCTCCGAATACGCGATACACACATTCAGTACCATTTTATTAATGATTAAGTTTTGATTTTTACGTTTTAATTGTTTTTCTGAACACCACATTTTCGATAATCCATATTGCTGAAAATTTTATTGATCTGACGAGGTTTGCTATATGCATAATTCAAGCAAAAAAACCTTTAAATTTTTAAAAATCCCATTTTGTAAAAATCTCTGAACGACAACGAGCATCGAAACAAAATTTCAAAACTTACATTTTCTCACATGAGTACTAAAATTAGGCAAAAACGTCATTTCGGAGAACCATTTCAAGAGAACCATAATCGTCCGGGTTTTGATACATTAAATGTGTACAGCATTTCCAGCCCTATCGAATGAGCTATATCACAACAAAGCAAAACCCCAAAACCACCTAAAAACGACTCCTAGTTGGCTATTTTTCAAGTGTAATATCATTTTTCTATTAACTTTCAGCGAGCGAGTTACGACCATGAAGTACTTACTCTTAATATGCCTTACGGCAATCCCATTCCTATCTAACGCCCAGCAAACATTCCAACAATTCCGGTTTGACCTCGATCCAAATATGCCCGCGGAAGATCCTGAGGTAACCACAACCCCGTTTTTTCCAAAAACCATCCCAGACCCTCTCACAACTCGAATCAGGCCCACGTCAGGCTCGACGCGACGCCAAAAAGCCGAAAAAGGTGACCTAGATCACTTTCCGAAACCCCAACCCCCGTGTTTAGATTCAAGTCCCCTTGAAGCGTGACACCCCTCGACAACAAAACAACGCTCTACCCTTGACTGAATTTGTGGTATTCGCTAAATTTCAGCAATTCAAATGTCCCTTTAGCACCCTAACCTCCCAAACACCCCGACACCAACACACCCGGGTGTCCTCCCCGCTCAGCAAGGTGTTGCTCAGATCCAGAGCCAATTCCCGCAGCAGTTCTTGCCAGCAGCACCTCAACAGGTTTAGTCATTTGATAGGATTTTGAGTGCTGTTATAGCCGCCCTTCCAGCAGTCAAATCAATTCCTGCCCGCCGCCCAGCAGCCATTCCAGCCTCAGGCATGTCCGCTCCGATTTTATCGACGTTTGAACTCTAGCAAGGGCTGCCGGCATTTGGGCAGCAAGGATTTGGGCAGCAGCAAAATGGTTTTTTGCCGCCAGCCTATAATCAACAACAGGTAAGTAAAAATATTTTAGATTATAGAATCCTAAAATCAATAAAACATGGTCATGGTGAAATTTTAGTGTTTTTGCTTTCAAAAATGGAGCATAGATCTGGGATTTACGTATGGATTTGCATATATTTAGCAATTCGGATTTGGTTCCCAACTTGCCGCCAACCAACAATACTACCAACAAAATCAGTTTGCCCCTCAACCCTACCTACAGACGGTTGGTGCTCAACGTTTCCCGATATAGCACCTTTAGACAACCCCGATTGCCGCTAACCCTGCGAAAACGCCAATCCCATACTTGCCCGAACTCATCCCCCGCCAGCCAGTGCGCATCAACCCAGCCCCAGCTGACCTGGATGCGACAAATGTACGCTCAAGCTGCTGATTTATTCTAGCAACAACCAATTTCAGACGGCTCAAATCGTTCCAACCGCTTCAGCTGCCCAAGCAGTACGCAATGTCATGCGCGAAAAGGGCTCCGAAGTTACTGCCACCGCTATTCAAGTCCCAGATGAGATTGTTGAGGTTGGAATCATCTTATTTTTGAGAATCTCTAGGTAACCCCCATCCGTGAAACCCTCACCAGCGCCTCGATGTGGTTTGAAGAAGAGTTCGACACCTCTAGTAGGTCCCGATTTTGCTCCTTGATATTTTCAATTTAGAGTGCCAATTGACGACCATCGGCAAGAAGTTCCAGAACAAATTCCCATCCAGTGTAGCCAGCCGTACCAAAGATGCGAAGCTGGCCACTTTGGTTGAAGCTCGTTTGGTAGAATGCCAGAAAAAATTTGATGCGGGTCATTGGGATAAGGTGGACAAATTGCTCGGGAAGATGGTGGCGTTGAGCAAGAGGTAAGCGCTTGTTATATCCTTATGACAACACGATAGATCCTAATATACTGTCTTATTCTAGCGAAGAAGCCGATTGCCGTAGCGGTCTCGTCCAGGAGCAAATTTCCTGCCGAAACCTGCTAAGCATGGCTTGCCAGTTTGTCCAGCCAACCTTTGAAGTGAGTTTGCAATAAATTAACTATCCATTTTTAGTTCCGCCTCGTACCAGCCCGTATGGTAATTCAAGAAGCGCGGCATGCTGAGAATGGATCAGAAAAATGCCGAAACGCGGTCCGAACTGTCAAACAACGCCTGGGCCAGAAGCATTGATAAGCGTCAGCTACTTTGCAGATAATTAATAACCTATATAATGTAATATTTATTCATATTAACCGTAAATCTTGGGACCGGGTGTTGTAGCACTCAATTCAAAAGTCCTGACGGGATTCTCTGAAACCTCCTTTTATTAATTCTGTCTTTCACCTACCATCAGCAGACTGTATTTATTTGCAAGCAATTGTCATTTCCGCGCTGCAATACATAGTTACAACCGTGTCTGAAATTGCATATACACATTAATGGAACTATCACCTTAATGGAGCTTTCCGAATAGGTGGACACGTTTTAGGTTGACACATCCCATCCACGCAAATATCTCCAGATTCGCAGTCATTTGCTTCTTCACAAGCTACAAAAATTCTTTAGAAAAATACAACTTTAAACTTACGATCTATCGTTCTTCGACATATGCTTGCCAAAACACATTGAACGTCTGTCCTCCGTATCTGGACGTAGCCATCATCACATTGACATGTCGGAATACAAGACTCACTTAATTACAATAATATAGTATAATCTGAAGTTTGATTTCCTTACTTGCACTTATCCAAATGATTACAAGTAAATGGACATGGTGATCCACATTGGGTAAAGTGCGAATTTGCCGGGCAAGTCACTTCTTTGCAACTTCCGGTCTTCGGGTCGCACCCTTTTGACCCAGTACAAGTCACGTTTTGGCAGAAATCTCCCTAGGAAAATTTACTATTATATACTAGAAAAACCTGCAGAACAGTTGTTGGTAGCTCCCTGATTTTACAAGTTCCGGACTTCGCGTCACACTTCGTGCCACTTGGGCAAGGCTCAGGCCCACAGCCAACGTCTCGGAATACACAATTGCCTTGCAAACAATAGTGATCGTTATCGCATTGAATTCCTTCGCATAGATCCACGTAACTAAATTCTTTCTTGAAACCAGATCTTGTAGCGTACCGGAAAACCACACAATTGCCACTGGTCAGGTCACATTTTTGGCCTGCTGGACAGGTTACCCCCTGGCATTTTACGGGCTGATCGTCTTTTTGTACAATTCGAAGATTTCGACAAATGCCAGAATTTGCGTCACAAGTAGTCCCAGATGGGCAATTGACATTCCAGCATAGATCCACGGGGTTTTGATTCCTGAATTCATCGTATGTAAAATATCAATGTAAAATACAAACCCTGAGACTGCTTTTTGGATCGTCGTAGAGGCCGGTACGATAGCGTTGACAACACAACGGCCGGTGGCCGAGTCACATCTCGTATGAGTGGGACATACCATCTAAAATTTGTCATCATCCAAACGTCTCGTTAATATATGAAGGCAATACCGCAATGCAAGGATCCCTGGCTATTGAGAAGGATCTTGGTCCCGACAATGATCCATCATTTATTTTCCGTGGAATACACTTTCCAGTCGCGCCATCACATTCCGAATCGAGGGTACATCTGAAGGCACAATAAGATTTGTGAATAAAACTAACTGAATTCGGTTCATCAAGCACAAATTCACAGGCTCGATTTGTCGAATGGCCAAACATTCTCCAGATTTCGGGTCGCATTGTAGCCCCTCGAAACAAACGATATTTCTACAGTGGTCGACTACAGATTCAGAGCGTCGAAGAGAAACAAGCTCAGATTCGATGACCGCCCTGAAACTTGTATAATTAATCTATTTATGTATTACCTCAAGGTCAAACACTTCCCAGATGCCGAATCGCAAATCATTCCATATCCACATTTTACTTTACTACAAGCATCATCCTTTGGCTGACCAAGACTTTCAGGTAGCTTCTCCTTTCTTGGCCTTTCAGTTACAGTAGCATTAGTTTCTTTTGTTGTAGTAGAAACTGTGGTGCTCGTGGTAGTTGTGGAGGTAGTTGTTGCCTCAGTTGTTGTCTCCTCGTCCGACTTGAACCTGGACACCATTTGTTTGTGAAGCGTATTTGCCTCGTACTTTTGGCATACAGCATTCTCGCAGTACTCATCGTCATCACAAACAGTTCCTCCACATGCCGTTTTGCCCTGCGCCGGCTCGCAGGCCCCACTGAAATTAGTCATTGTTTGGCTTTATCAAGTCTATCAGTGAAGCCTTGGATTTGATGATCCAAGCGATGATCTCTTTGCCAACCTCACACAAACGAATCCCGGTTCACACGTCACATCCTGGCACAGCAACGCGTATCTTTCGAGCAATTTTGCGAATCTGAATCGTAAAATGGGTGTAAAGTCGGTGAATGCACCTCAGCGGAGTCCGAAACCCGCGGCAAATTCCGGTATTTTCGTCACATCTCGTCCCCTCGGCACAAGTGCCGCATTTTGAGGTCGCAATGACCGGCTCGTTGCGTCCAACAGATGGGTTTGTAGAGGAGATGTGGATCGGGATAGGGATTGTCATTTCCTGGGGATACCTTGAGTTATAGGTTTCAACCATACTTGAGAAGTTCTGAAAGAACGGCATTGACCAGTGTTTGAGTCGCAAGCTAATCCATCAGGGCATCGAACTGTTGCGCAGAGTGAAATATCACCTTCAAGTTGGCGAGTTCCACTAGCACCGGGTTGTCTAAGAACCAGATTACCAAACCCATGCATTTTTCTTTACCTGCTAGCCCTACACAATCCTGTATTCCCATCACAATAGTATCCCGCAGCACACAAGATTCCCCTACATTTATCAACACTTGTCCCACTGCCTGTAGGTTCCCGGAAAATTCGACAAAGCCCCGTGTTGACGTCACATTGCTAATTACGGATTTATAAAGATTTGTCAAAAGTTGTACTTGTCCGGCGGGGCAGCTGACTCCAGAGCATTTCCCATTAGTTCCTGGGCGTCTAACAGGGCGACAATATCCGGTGTTGGTATCGCAATAATGGCCGACAGAGCATTGAACATTTACGCATTTATCAGTGGGTATCTGAAAGTTGGGAATTGCTATTTACCGAAAGCTTTTCTTACCGCTGGGGCCTGGTTTGGCGTTCTAAACACCGTACATCTACCGGTGTTAGAATCACATTGAGATCCGAATGGGCACGTAACACCTAAAAAGTTACTTTAATTTTTCGAAAAGTTTGAACCTGAGCAAGGATCAGTGCGAACTGGATGTCTCGGGATCGGAACACAAGATTTCGTCGCTGGATCACATTCATACCCGGTCATGCAGACAACACCAGCACAGGCTGGCACTAATGGAGCTGATCGTGGATTATTCACGACATTAAGCAAATTACCAGAACTCGGAGCCCGGAATTGACGGCAAATTCCGGTGTTTGTATCACATTCAAAACCAGCTGGGCAGTCAACTTCATCACAAGGTGAGGCTTGGTGATATGCTGCCTCACATCGGCCTGTTTTTTAGAATATTCATGTCGATTTTTATTCAGCTTACCGGTGCTTTGATTGCATTGATAGCCAGGCAGGCAAAGCGGGCAACTTGATACTGCTGGGGTAGCTACCGGCTGTCGGAATTGGCGGCAAAAGCCTGAGGTTCCGGTAATGAGTGTGGTTTGTGTTATACCACCTGTATTCGTATCGCAATCATAGCCAACAGGGCACGAAGATTTTGTACAAATTGCAAATGCAGCATTAATAAATTGCTATAATATTGATTAGTATAGATTTAGTATAATATTAGCTTACCAGCATCCATAACAAAACCCATAGAAAAGCGCCCATGTTGCTTAACCCAGAGTGATACTAAGACTTTTAAAAAAATCACGTCTACGGTTACAAGTATTGAAGGGGTCGAAGGGGTAGTCGCGGTGGTTGAGTCGGGGAGGGTGGGTTTTTCTTGATGAAGAATTGTTCATCCCGTGGGGCCGACCCTGGACCAACACGCGCGGTGTCAATGCTCTCGATAAACAAAGAGGAGGGGGAACGACAAGCTTGACGCGGAGGCTGGATCGGTTGTTGGGGGGAAGGGGAAGGGGAGGGCCAACAAGATCTCTTGGGTATCGGCCCAACTTGGGGAGGAGACTTCATCAGATCTATTGATTAGATTAAAGGATCATCGCTGTGCGAAGAAAAAGACTTATCGTATAATATGCTACTACGAGCATCAATAGGAGGTCTGGTTGCCACTTTTCTCTTTAAGAGACCTATTATTACGTATATAAATCGCATCTGAATAACATGATAAAACGGATGCAAAGCAAAAAAGAAATTGTGCGACGGTATTTATATTTGTAGTATCTAAATATTATCGGTTTACACTTCGCATGCTAATTAGGATCTACTTGTTATCGGATTTAAATGGGTGATCCAAATCATGCCTTTTTCTTCCATAAAAATAATGCCTGTGCCGACGCGCCTAGTTGATTGGATAAAAAATTTTCCGGAAAAATTTTTCCGTTTTCCGGAAGCGGAAAGCGGAAGCGGAAAGCGGAAGCGGAACAAAATAGTATCTAATTTTAAGGATATTCCTGGGTTTACTGATTACTAAACTCTTACTAGATTTGGCCAAAATTGCGTTTTATCCCCTTTTTATACCACATTTTAAAGCACATTAAATGCTTGTAATTTGCGTATGTCCTTTGCTTCTCACCACTGGTTTATTATTTATTCACCAAAATTTGAAAAACCTATTACTCTCATCTCTGCGAAAATTGTGAAACAAATATCCTGACAGTAGGACTCGTGGGTTTCCCATTCCTTTGTGGCCCAGGCGATGTCGTCCTCGTAATCTGCTGCTTATTCTCAGAACTAAGCCGGGCGCACTTTGATTTTCCCCATATCCACATACCATAAAGCCTGCTTGGCGATCCGCTTAAAGCTATGCGAGAAGAGCAACAAGAGGTAGGGCGGGGCACAGGAATAAATATTCTGGACGCTCGTATAAAATAGGAAAAACAAGCTGGTTTCCATGTTAGTGTTGATGCCAAAGGCATAAACGATAAATCCGAAGTACATATATTCCAGTGAACAGACGGACAGGGCCAAGAAAACGAGGCCTCGCTCGTGGCGGGCCTTACGTTTTGAGAAACCAGCCAGGAATGGGTTCGCCCGCCGGCCTGTAGGCACTTCCTACAAGTATTTTTTTGTTGTTATGGCCTGAAAAGAAGACACTCACCGTATTCAAAGTATATTTCTTTCTAAATGCGACGATCATGATAACATAGCTTATAAGGATAATTATAACAACAATAAAATCTCCGATAAACGCCGTGGTGAAGAAATTTATACGAAAGACTGGGCTCAGAAATTCGATGTAATACCCGCCAGCCTATGGAATAGGTAAGTTTCAATCGAGAGTATTACCCTAAGGTCCCACTCAAAGTCCCCGAAGCATAAAGCTGCTGCTATGAGACAACCAGGCATGAATTGAACAAAATAGATTTCATAACGATGTCGCATCGACCAGACCTAAAAAATCTTAGAAGCAAGGGGATAAACTTACTTTGGTATACGAGCCAGGGCTTACGGTGGCTGTAGCTCGATTTAGCGCGAGGAGCATGACCGTGAAGCCTTGCCAAAATCTGAATTATATAAGGAGTTTAATTCAAAGCTATGTTAATTTATGTGGCTTAACCGTCGATTCGTAGCCATTCAATTCTTAATTTTTGGTCTACAAACATAATATCTATATTCATGAAACTTTTTTCAAAACCTAATATAACTTTGTTATTAAGCTCAATTTATTAGATTGCGTTCTATCTCACACACCTACGCAAAAGACCATCCCGAAAGGCGGCTTTTCCGCTTGCCTTTGCCGGAACCGGAACAAGATTTCCTCCATTAATATTACCATAATTTGCCAAAAACACGAACGTCTCTATTCCACCGTTCGCCAATCATCATCCCAACCCCAACAGACATAGACTC
Organism: Mesorhabditis sp. LJ9110; assembly: GCA_038088335.1. Taxonomy (NCBI): domain Eukaryota; kingdom Metazoa; phylum Nematoda; class Chromadorea; order Rhabditida; family Rhabditidae; genus Mesorhabditis; species Mesorhabditis sp. LJ9110. The sequence continues at coordinate 332,039 of JBBGBA010000014.1, read as the reverse complement.
TCCTTTGCCCGATATCATAAATCATTCCCCCCTCTTCTTTTCCCACAGACACGTTCCAGAGTCCCGATCTTTACGACAATTCGGCCAACCGTTTGGCCCTTTAATCCACAACTTCATACCTCGTTCCCCAAGCTATCATCAAATAGATGCGCCCGGAAATTGGCCCCGTTCCGAGGTAAAATTCCAGCCAGATATTATTGGCCGGAAAAACGGCACCCAGATAACTGTTGACAATCGACAGCACGTCAATCAATCCATTCAGCTGAACTTTGGATCGTTACGGGGGATAGAGAAAAGATTGAGAGAAAAACAGAGCTCCGAGGCGCCTTCGCCCGACCTTTAGAAAACAGCGCCCCTCCATAGAACAATCATTCACATGCGGAGATATCTTTCGATGATACGCGCGCTATTTTTGAAGAGAAGTATTATTTTTGGTGTCCGGGTTCTCGGTAACCAAAAAAAACCCGCTGATCTCTCGACGGTTCCACAGATCTTTGCCGTCCGGTTTGAGAAAGATTCGTACCGTGCACATTCGAAAAAAGGTGGAATGGAACTCCGATTGATTACGGTAGACGATGAGGAGATATAGCACTACACAATAGTATGGTAGGGTTACGACAGTCCAGGCGGTGCTCGCCCAAAAGAGCGTTTCCGCGATAATGTATTCCATTTTCCATATAGGAGAGGTTAATGGATGATGGATGGATGGATGAGGATGATAGGAAGATTGGTAAGAAGTACGTTGATTAACAAAACAAGTGGTCGGTAATGCGTTGAGGTGGCTGGTCGTTACGTGAAGCTGGGTGGGGGTTTTTCTGAGGGCAGTGTTTTCCGTGAACTGCTGTTTCCGTCGGGGGCAGGTGAATTCTAGGGGGCAAGTGGGTTGAAGATGGTGGTTTGGGCTTGAAGTCTGAGCCATTAAGTTGTATGCTTGAATGGGAAACAAAAAATTTACGTGTTATGACGAAAAGGTCAGAGTTAGGGGGCTAGAGGTGATCACATGGTTGGATGATCGGATCGAGCACGCTAGACCCGAGATATACCAACCTAATATGTAAATGGTCTTTTTACTTTTTAAATAGAAATTCATACGTTAGCTACCTTAATTTTAGCTGCAGCTATCTCTGATTTAATAAAACGGTAAAACTTTGCTTTATGTAACACCACCCATTTCCGCTATAACTTTTTTTACAGCTATTTACATTATTTTGAGCTGCAATTACAACTCATCGTAAATTTTTTGGTGCTTGATCGAATGGCCAAGCCAAAATTCGGATAAAATAGTGGAAATGTCAAAAAATTTGAGACCCCCGGGCGGCGAGTAAAGTCCAGCCAAAGAAAGTTACCTATTTGCCGAGCGGTACAGTGAAAGTTCTTTGGTGTAGCTTATGACCTAACGACCTAACGATTTCATTTTGATTACAGGATTTTATAATTTTGCGTAGGTGTACTTTACACTCTAGCACCTGGTATGAAACTGTTACGAAATCTTCCGTTAGGTCCCCCATGACCCGCCGATGAGGTAAGACCCGTTGAGCTCTGCACAACCAGTTAATATATACGGTTCCGGGATGTTCTCTCCTGGGTGCACCCGTTTCCAGCTTTCCAACTTTGATCGAAAAGTGATTACTGATGACGTCCTACCGCCGGGGTTCCATTTCAAAAACCGTCGAAACACGATCACCCCACTGTAATCAAAAAAGGTTCATGTGGATCAGGCGTGAATGAGTCTCTCAACAGATCGGTTTCGTGGATATCATGAGAAAGGGATATCCAAATACCTAGTCTAGATATCAAAGACGTCAATGGTACCCTAGTCACATGTCGCCGCCGGGGTCGATCTCCCCATCGCCTATAAATATCAACTATTTTCGTGGGAGAGCTCCGGCTGGCGCGGGAAAGACGTCGTCTCCATATCATCTTCTTCCACCCCCACCCTCCCCCCTCCTCATTTGGGGAGCGATCTACTTGCTTGTCCGCCAATCATCAAAAATACCCCCTCTAGGACTGTGACAGTCCAACTGTCCTACTCGCATCACCGATCTCGGTGCATTGTTGTTTGTTGAGGTGGTGTTGGCGAATTTCTATTGTTTTGATAACACTTCCCTGATGTTTAATTTCGTTTAAAGCTGATTAAGAAAAGCCCAGAAGGCTCAAAATTTGCATACACTTTGAGTCGGAATTGCTGGTCTTTTTCCTCTTTTAAAATTTATTTCAATCTTTTAACGTTCGATTTTTATAAGCACAAAATAAGCAAACACAGCGTAAACGAATAATATCGTCTTTGTTAGTTTTGCAACTGCATACTTCTTGTCTTAAGACTTCTTGGCAAATTTTAGAAACAAGTAGATGATATGCATCCCAGGTTCCATAATTATGCCAATTTTGAGGCCCAGGCCTATTTATATATCTATCAAAATTCTTTTCATCATCGTTTTGCAACGTCACCAAAGTTCTAATCAGCTCGCACATAACCTCTCAATGAAATCGGGATGTAGTTTCGATAATGCAATGGGAAACTTGGCAATAAAAAGCTCGAAGACGTGGGTCTCCGCCGGGTCATAAACATCGACAAAACCGAAAACATCACGGAAAGCATTGATCTTTCTCATTGTCTCTCCCCCTATTTCCCCCTTGCTGTCTGATCAACTTCCGGCCTACCACAATCCCGCAATTCCGTGATGATACCCACTTCCGGTGGATATCAACACCGTATCATTTGCATGCCCCAATTCCATATCCGGCCGCCCCGCATTTGATCTGCAACCATCTGATCTACCATCCATTCCATCTTAAATAATGCCCTATGAACTGTCGCTGCCCCCACCTCCAATCCGCACCATCTCCACCCGTAATCATCACCACGCCTCCATCTCATCTTCCCCCTCCCTTTTCATTGCCTTTGCATAAAAACGAGTTCTTTTCCTCCACACTTCCACCACCCCGCCCTGTAGGCGATTTTCCGCAAAAACATATGCCCTGCGTAACGGGATGGATTTCGAATTTTGCAGGGTGTCTCATGAATTGATCAAAAAAACTACCCGTAACCTTTATATGTCCCTTTAAAGGAAACATCAGAGTCCGTGCCAATCAGCATAACAAAATTTTTATTCGTAAATTATGAAAAATCGGGTTCTGCTCCCCGTCGCACGAGGCCATGCCCTCCTTCGTCTTTTGCATAACCTTTCCGGTTAGCTTTCTTTCAGTCGTAGGTGAAGCTTGAACTACACGAACCTTCCTCGATCTTTCCACTCCCTTTATTTTTTTTAACACATCCTTTACCTTGACCCAACCTCCATACCGTATTTCCCACAACCCCCCTACTTGTTTTGTTTTCCCCATGCCCCAAACAAAACTGGTTCCACAACACGTAGGCGTGAAATTTGCATCGCCAGTCCTTTGTTTTTGGGGGGGCGGCTGACCCGGTTCCCCTTTGGACCCCTAGATGCAAATCAAACAACAAAAATACTAGCATTGTACCATAAAGTACGTCAAAAGCCGCTTAAAATTTGAGGGTAGACGGCGCTAGCAGCGGCGTAATCGACGATCCCGGGTGAATCATGGAAATGATGTCGGTGTATAGGGAATGAGAGTGAGAGAGCGAGTCGGTGATAGAGTAGCTGATGGCGGAGTTGGGCGGGGTTTATTGTTTACCAACATCAAATTTCTCTCATATAAGGGCAGAGCGAGATGGGGAGAGGTCGTCTCCCGTTCGGGACCAAAAAGAAGCAGCCGGGGGGAGGAGTCGAACCATCCATACGGCTTAACCTAGGTGGTACGGTATCCTGGATTACTGTAGCTCCGGAGCTACTGGCCTAAGACAGTTCTTAGTTTATTTATAATACGTTATTAATGATTTATAGCAGCTAGATGATACTGTAGCTAGCGGCTTCCCGAAAAATCAGAATATACCTCCAGAAAACTACTCTTCTTATCCCAAGGCCATCGAAATCAGAACGTGATTAGCGGAAAATGACTGATATCACCATCAACATCCTCCCCCAGACCCCCAAATCTACTATCCATCATTTTCAGGACAGACCACCGTATACCTAGACTCCACTTTTTTGGCCCCACCACTCCATTTCCTTCCCCCGATCTCACTCTTTCAATTTTCTGCATACCGTCTCGAATCACCCGATCGCGCAAGACTAACCGTTCCTTCGTTTCAGGAATGGCGCAAGTAACACATGTCCATAAGAAATATGACACAACGCACTCGCTCTCCGATTGGAAGAATATTTACATTGTCTCCGTGTTCGCCTTCCTCGACGCATTCCAGTTTGCATTTTTCGTCTGGACATTTTGGCCGTATGTGCAACAGGTTCGTATTAGATCTAAAACTTTTAAGAACCAATATCTTCAGCTCGATCCAACAATCTCCGCCTCGTTCGTCGGATTGATTATGGCAGTTTCAGGGGTTGGAGAAGCAGTGGCAGCACCAGTGCTCGGTGAGTACTAGCACGTTCTTTCTTCCTTTCCCTTGGGGGTACATCAGATAACAAAAGATGGCTCCTTCCGTGATATAGGCCTCCTTGAACCTCGAGAAACCTCACTCGAAGAGGACATTCACATGGCACCACATGTGCAGAAATTTAGTCACATGTGCTCCCGCAAGGCGGCAGTCCGCGCTTCAGCGAGATGAGCGATGAGAGGAGGGGGGCAGGCAGTGGGCGCGTTGGCTGACACCCTGATAGAGCCTGTGTGCGTGCATATGTAGGGGTACTGTGGAATGATAGCATCGTTTCAGGATGGTGGATGAACAAGACCGGAATGGTTGTGCCACCTATACTCGCATCTATTGTATTGACAGTGATTGGGAATGTGATGTATATCACTTTGAATGCATGGCCAGTGCATTTGAGATCCACCGGGTTGTTGGTGTCGAGGTTTTTGAATGGAGCCGGAAGTGGTAAGGGTTATTTTGTGTATTGATATATGCATTGAGATTAGGAAACCGTGGGTGCTACTTGGCCTACATCGCTGCTGCCTCTGATACCTCCGATCGGGCAAAGTCCATGGGAATGTCTGGTGGAGGAGCTCTTATCGGCCTCAATGTCGGACCAGGTTTGTATATCTATAGAAATTTAATTATAGCCTACTTTTAGCTATTCAAGTTATGTTCACCTGGATTGGTGACGGATGGGATCTAGGATTTATGCAACTCTCTATGTATACCGCCCCTGCCATTCTTGCACTGGTCATTAACGCTGCATGGTAAGCATCGTTTAAAAAAATCTATTAATTTATAAGAATAATCCCATTTTAAACATATATAAAAAAATCCATTTAGCGTCCTGATCCTACTCTTCTTGCTCGACGACAACATCGACCGTTTCAACCCCGAAGATGCCGACACCAATTCGGCTCTGTCGATTGCTGCCGCAAATGATTCGGATTTGGAACGAAACCAAGTAGAGACAAATCGTCTTGACGTCATCGCAGTGACTGTCTGTATGACCACTCGCGCGGCTCGCATGTTTATGACGGCTAATGTTGAGAGGTAACAACAAAGTTTAAAGCGATCTAATTATATATTTTAGCATTGGAGCCCCATTCTCGGAGCTCATGTTCAACCTCGACAACAAAGAAGCTTTAACCTACAACTCAGCCATGCAAGGCGTTCTTGGCAGCCTGACTGTCGTGATGTTTTTCGTGTACTCGATGACTCCCTACACCAAATGGTAAGAATAAAATATAGAGAGGATTATTAAATGTATGTTCCAGGGTTTCGGAGAGGTTGAACTGTTACGTGGCTATGGTGTTCCTCTTGATTTTCCATTTGATAACGATGTCTTGGCCTTTTCTTCCTGGTCATTTGGAGAGCTGTGATCGTTTTATGGGAAACGGTGGGTTTCATACATTTTTAAAGTTATATACTGGCTTTCAGTTATCACATTACAGTCCTTATCATTTTTATTTTCAGGGACTCACGGTTGGGACTGGTGTACCTCTCTTAAGCCTATCAACATGTGGGTCTACTACGTCTCTTACGCCCTTGTCTACGGTATTGGACTACCCTGCCTGAACAACTCCCTCCAATCCCTGTATTCTATGGTTCTCGGAAAAGGACGACAGGTAATTTTAGCACTACCATCATACCTTAAATTTTTTCAGGGTCTTATGCAAGGTGTCAATCAAGCTGTCGGATGTATCTCCAGAATCCTTGGGCCCATTGTGATGAGGTAAGCTTTGATCTACCACCCACCACCTTAAAGTCCGACGAAACTCTTAACTTGGCGCGCTTCCTTTGTTTGCAAGAACGACGGGCTGAGAGCCGTAACCCTAACCGCAAACAAACCCCACAGTACCTTCCGTTTTTCAGCACTTCATTCTCTTCCTACGGCCCTCAAGTTAACTGGTTGATCGAGATCGGTCTGATCAGTATCTTCATTGTTATGTGGACGGGTACCTACCGTAGATTGGTACCTGGAGGATATGTCGTCAAGAAAAGGGTTATTCAACTCGCCGGAAAGGGCATCGCCAACCCGGTGGATTCGGGTGATTCGGATAGCTACGACTCGAAATCTACCATCTCGGAAATCCTCCCAGGAGAAACGCTTGAACAAGAATTAGAGCGCATCAACCGCAAACTATCTGAAATTTCACAAAAGTCTGGAAAGGAAAACCAGACTACCCTCTAAACATCACATATCTTTCTTTCTACTGAAATCAAAGCGGTTTTGAATAGTTCATTAATATCTGTTTGACTAACCGCTTCGATTTGATATTCGCCAATTAGAATATTGTATTATTCTACCGATTAAGATTCATTATGAACAATATGAAACTTACCTTCTAGAATCAGGGATTACCACGTTTCCCCCCGTCTAGGCGCCGCTCAGCGCTTTAAGTGACGACCCGTTTTTGCGGGATCTAATTGTCCTAATTTCTCCCACATCATTTTATACACTACGGGTGTCATGCGTAGAACCCAATCCTCAAGGAAAAGCTGTGAATTGTATATCTAGAATTATTCGCGGGTCATTTAGCCTCCTCACGGATTTGCGATGTGTATATCATTTTTCTTATACATAATGTGCAGTATTTGTGAATGCGGGTTGTGTGTAATGTTTTTATTATTATATGCATGATTAATAAATACATATAATTATCTAAAAAAACGATAAAAAGGATAAACACTCAGACTGACCCGAAACTGACATTTTGTCTCTCGTCTCTCTCTCGCTCTCTCTCTGGCTTGAGCTTGAGCTTGAGCTTGAGTACATGAGCTACAGAGCTGTAAAGCATACCAAAATTTTTCTCTCGTTTTGTAAAGTAAGAATATACATTTAAATAAAAAAAATCGGGGAATATCAAAATAATTGAGGTCGAAAAGTGAACCTCTCGAATGGGTGGGACTAGTTTTTAGCATATCGCAACGTCAGACCCGTCAAAAATAGGGAAATTTTTAGCCGGCCCAAAAACCAAAGAACAAAACCGAGCTAGAACAGAAAACCGACCGTTCCCTAAACGACGGACTAAATACCAAAACCTTTTTTGTTTGTTCCGCCCTACCCCAGAGCCATCCGCTAACAAAGGAAAAAATGGCCCGGTACGTGGGGGTGTTGGGTGGAAGTGCATTCCAACCCATATCCTCCCCTCCCCTCAACTCCTAAAAACGCCTTGTGTATTCTGAGCGGCGGCCCAAAAAACACTCGAAGACGATGATGGTGGGCCCCAGCAATCGTGCCTGTCTGAAAAAAAGCGAGCTGTTGACCGAACGGAGAGCGTGGTAGTGCCCCCAGGGGGTAAAGGGAGGAGGTTAAGGGTTTGAGGGTTGCGTGCGTCTCACCGCGAATGGATCATCCCCCTCATCGCGGTTAAGAATCTGACAAACACAGCGCGATGGGGGGCCCATATAAGGGCCCAGCCGGGGTTGGAGATTTAGATTCATTTGATAGACGAAGATGAACTCTACCTTGACTGTTGCACTGCTTTTGGTGGCTGTTTGCGGGATTTTGGCCCAGAGTAAGTTGATTTTTGGGTGATAGTTAGTTAGTGGTTAGGAATTTTGTGATTTTGATGTAACATAGCTTATTTGGTAGAGCTTCGAATTCTACACAAGTTCCAGGTTCCAGAAATTGCTTCAAGCTCTGGGTCATCAAGAAAAATATTTGAAAGTTTACTTTTTGTTAAGCAGGGGCAAACTGGTTCATCCAGAGCGTTTTTATACAGGAAAGTTGTCGTTCAGCAGTTCTTGACAATTTGTACTTGTTCAAAAATTTCAAGCTCCATCGAAGGAGCTGTGAAAAATTAAGCTAGTTTAATCTCTTACACCATTATCTTCAGAAAACATCATGAAGCAGGCCGTCGGCCCTTGCATTGATGATGCTTGCCCAATGCCAGCCCACACTTGCTACTATGGACAGTGCGTCCCAACCAGCCTCAAGGTCAAGATGCAGCTCCCCAAGAAGAGTAAGCATCAACTTCTATACCTCATTAATCTACCACCTCTATAGCTGAAGCCATCGGCCCGTGCCTCAACGGACTCTGCCCCACCCCCAAGAGCTACTGCTACAAGAGCGAATGCTACCCGGAGGTATCATCATTTCCTTTATACCCCTTAAATCAAATCCGTTTTAGCCCAAGAACCTCTACGACTAAACGACCTACTCGCGGTTGATTGACTAAATACCGGTACCAACAAATAAATGCATTTTCAATCCTTGTTTTTGTTCCTACACCATACCTTGTACTTTCAAAGATTATTCCCCTCCTGCTTCCGGCATTAAAAAGTTATATGGATTTTTTTACGACCACTTGCGTCAGCTTGCAGGTTGACCATAAATTTGTCGATGGCTGAGTGAAGCGGATATTTGGGTTATCAGAAATTTACAGGACCTATGGTTTTGAGTGACATGTCAGTCGCGTGCCAATTTTTAGACATAAATGATTTCATGGGTATTTGGGATCGATAGAATTGTTTTTAAAATGTGGAAATTATTGTAGTAAAGTATAGGCATAGGCGGCATTATCTATAGGTCGCAATTTAGTTACCCAGAGATAATTTGAGGCATAGATTACTGCGCATTTTCTTAGATTTTTGGCTAAAATGACGTTTTATATTTTATTTCATGGGTTAAAGGTATGAGAAAATGTTCTGGATTTCATATGTTATTTCCCTTGGGTTACTTGGTGGTTTTTGCTGCTCATAAACGGTTTCCGTTTTATGGTTGAGGTGTTTTATTCAAATGTCGTTTTGCAAATTACCCGACTTTTTGAGCATAGCCGGTTCTCAGCCCCGATAAGGCTTAAAATTCGCCCAGATCTATTAAAAATCACAGGAAAACCCATATTCCAAATTCACCTGCTTTTTTGATAACATGTTTTCGACATTTTTCAGTATGTTCGTAGTGTGTATGGACACGATCCCACCCCCAAAACCGGGGGTCGGGTCATAAGTTTTGGCATGAGTGACACCTGCGATATCCCGGCGGCCGCGACACCGGTTCCCTGATATTCCATCGGCAGCCCCACAGTGAGCCCATTATTTTGCACCGTCACTCCATCAGGGCGATGCTTTTATTGCTTGTCATTGGTCTTACTGGGGTTCTGTAAGTTTTGAAGGATTTCTCGGGTTTTGATTAGCGTTTTACCTCCGTTAAGCCAAAAAATTTGAACCTGATTTTGAGCTTTTTAAGGTTAAAACGTAAAAACGATCTGTTAAAAATTTTTAAAACTCTTTATAAAACATTGCATGAAAATCTTAACAAGATACCAATATCCACTCCCGGCTTAATATATCTAAATTTTAGTGCAACCCGCCATACAACCCTAACCCAAGGCAACAGCCCAGAAAAATCCACCGACATCCTGCCAAGCATCTACAAAGCGTAACCACTTCCTCAAAATTCCCCCTCCCAAACCCCCTAATTTTCCAGCTGCTGGGCCAAATGCGATAACAACCTCGGCACCAAAACATCGCAAAAAGCGGTCGTAAATATGATTTCCAGTGACAACGTCAAGCTGTCAGATTTTTGCTGGTACGGCCGGGTCAACAGTTTCAGAAAAATGGAAATAATTTTTCCAGGCCTTACGACGAGGCGAGGAAGTGTGCCAAAGCCTGCGTGACCGAAGAGGACCAAGAGGAGTTTTTGGAGCCCTTTTACCGCCGCAACTACTTGGCTGAATTCATCTGCTACAAACATGTCGACCGTTTGTATAGAAAATGAATAAAATTGAGAGGGATCTTTCTAGAATTTGAGATCTACATGCCGTGCTATCAGAACAAGACGACGCTCGAGTTTTTGTTCGACCATTGCCGCTATTTTCATTTGAGCGACAGTACAGCACTGATTGCTGATGCGGTTACATGCGCGTAAGATATTTTATATAAATAATTAACCTTATTTAAATATGAATTATACTTGAATTAATAGCTTTTTTATTTAGCCAAATCGTTTATTCTTTAGAAACATCGATTGTGCTCTAAAAGCCATCCCGCGTGCTATCCAACGTGAATGTCACGACCCGAATGATTGTAAGAACGCTTTCCCCTCGATTTATACAATTTTTTAAGCTGATTTCTCCAACAAAGCCGCCGCACTAATGTTCCGCTTGATCACCGAATTCATCAGCGGACGCCCTCGCCTCATCCGCCTACGGAAAGCCTGCAAACAAGCCGGCTAACACCTCCCCTGTGATGCACCCGCGCGAATACCACCTGTTACATTCATTTATTCGATATACAAAACGGCATAGCATCCCGACTAGAACAAGCAAGAACCATGGGTGACAATGAATAAAGAATCGGAAACGAAGCGGCTAATTCACTGGCAAGGGCCCTGGGGTTGTGGGTTATATTGCTGATTTGGGGGACATTGATTGGGCTGTTGGTTCTGTGGATTGTATTGATTTTGGTTTTGTCCGCCCTGGATGACTTCAATCACTTCAATCACCTCTACGACTTGAGCGCCAGCGGGTAGGTTCTGGGTGGCGTTCTGAAGGGCCTGCTGGCATTGTTGCTGTACATTCGGGTCTCGCAGGATTTGTTGCATATTAGGTGCCATATTTTGCTGATTGAGTGGTTGCCCGGGTGGTGGGCACTGATTTTGATTGTTGAATTGGGGTTGCCCTTGCTGGAAATTGGGCGGGCATCCGTTTTGTCGGGGATCGAACTGTGGTTGGCCAGAAAACTGTTGATTTTGAGGTTGTGGTGGGCAGTTTTGGTTTTGGTTATTCATCGGCATGGGTTGTTGGTTTTGGTAACCTTGTGGTCCGCATTGTTGCTGCTGACGCGGATCAAATTGCGGTTGATTTCCGGGCTGGAAATTTTGTGGGCCCTGATTGTTTTGGGGCTGGAACTGTGGTTGGTTGTTCGGTTGAAAATTCTGTTGGGACGGCTGCTGTTGACCTTGTTGGAAGTTCGGGTTGTTCTGCGGCGGCCCTTGATTGAATTGAGGTTGATTTGGGCAATTCTGGTTACCCTGTGGGATCTGTTGGTTTGGATGAAACTGCTGCTGAGGTCCAGGTTGATAGTTTTGCTGTCCTGGTGGGCAGTTTGGATTGCCTTGCTGATTGGAATTACATTGTTGTTGCCCTCCTTGCTGCCCATTATTATTCTGATTCTGCCCTTGATCCTGTGGAGGATGCCATTGCCATGCCGGGTTGAACGGCGCTTGTCCTCCTAGGTTTTGTCGGCCGGGCGGGCAATTGGCTTGACTTTGGCCCTGCTGATTCTGATTGAATCCTTGGTTATTCGGGTTCTGATTCTGAATTTGATTTTGCTGCTGTCCCAATTGATTACTAGGATCGTACTGGGGCTGGGTTTGGGTTTGTTGCTGATTCGGTGGGCAGTTCGGGTTTGAGGGCGAGCCGGTGTTGTAATTTTGGCACTGCTGGTTTGATTGGGGAATTGGCCCTGGCATTGGGTTTGGGGCAAAGATTGGGTGGTCTGGGTTTGGCCGTCATTTGAAGTGATCGTTTGGCCATTCGGATACTGGATGTTGGTTTGGTTGAAGACTTCCTGGCCTGAAAAACCTAAGTTGGAAGTTTCTGAGAACTTTTGCTGCATCACTACGTAAATTCACGGCTAAGTAGCTTTACGTCAGGAACATATTCAGCAATAGTAATCATAAACTAGAAGCCTCTAGCATTTAAAAAACCAACCATTTTGCGATTCATCAATATGCGTATAAACCGTTCCATCCGCTTGTTCCACCACCATCGCTCGGATCTGAAAAAGCCCTTTTGAAAGTCATATAATTTAACATACCAATGCCGGATTGAAAGGTCCAGTTGAAGGGGCATTCGGATCAACACATAGCGGTTGCTGAAAAAAAACTTTGATTCTAATTTAACTTCACCCTACCTGCGAATCCTGCTGATTTACAAAAAGCGCAGCGACGGATTGCGTGATTTGGTCCATGGTCACAATGGCAGCTAGATGGGCCTCAGTCTTCAGCGGAGATTTTATACCTCTGGGGCCATTTCTCTCATTTGAAGCTGTCAGGCTGGGCCTTCCTGGGTACACATTGAGTCAGGCCCCATCAGCTTTTTTGGTGGATCTTTAGGAAAAGGGGGAACTGCCACTGCAAAGTCAATTGGTCGCTGCTGACCGAGTAAATAGTGAAATTGAGCGTTCAAGCTGGAAGAGGGGGGTTGGGAATCATCGATAATCACCCATAAAAATTAGAGTAGGTCCTATAAATTAGATTTCTAATCAATGAATAACGTTGTTTCATGGGTGCGATAATGAAACTATAACGGTGTGGAAGAGTTTTTTGTTCTAGTTCGCTACCCCACTGATTGCACGGCCGCGCCCGCAAACTGTTTATAAACATCAATTCCTGTAAACTGATCACCAAAATATTTGGTGGGGGGCTAGCGGCATAAAGTTGGCTGCTCTAGGATGCTACTTTTCAAAGCAAAAACCATGATTTCTGCGGTTTTGGTGCTGTTATTTGCTACGGGGACCGTCGCAAAATATGCGGTTTGGAATTTATCACATTTTAGACTATCAATGCAGATTCAGAATATAGGCAAAAAAAATCAATATTTCTTTACGGATTCCAAAATAATCATTAAGTGTTTGTAGCCAACATGGGATTCCATCGATTCCCGCCCACTACCAACCTGGTATGATGACGCTAAATTTGGAATCTTCATGCATTGGGGAGCATATTCTGTGCCAGCCTTCAGGGGTGTCTATATTTTCCTCCGGAATTCTCACTTTTAGATCAGAATGGTTTTGGTGGTACTGGCAGGGGCCCCATCCCGACAAAGCTACCATCGAATACGTATCCAAAAACTACGCGCCGGATTGGAGTTACGCCGATTTTGCTCGGGATGTAAGAATGGCTTGAAAAAAAACCACGTTAAAATATCATAGTTCAAAGCCGAGCTGTTCAACGCCGATGAATTCCGGAATATTGTGAATGCTTCTGGGGCAAAGTGGGTTAAACAAGACTTTAAGAGTTGCTTGACTTTAGATATTTTGTACTAACCTCGAAACATCATGAGGGTTTTACCATGTGGCCTTCCAAAACTTCGTGGAATTGGAATTCGGTCAACGTGGGCCCGAAAAGGGATATTGTCGGTATTTTATACTTTAAAACCGATATCATAACTTTTTAAAGGTGAATTAAAGAAATCCTTCGCCAAATCCGATATCCATTTCGGACTTTATTTCTCGTTATTTGAATGGTTCCACCCACAATATTTAGAAGACGTTGCAAAGAACACTAGCACCTACGTCCAGGTATCAAATTTTCATCGAGGTTACCGAAGTATCAGCAAGTCTCTTACCCTCAACTCTTGGAAATTGTCAACACCTATGAACCGGATGTTATCTGGTCTGATGGAGACTGGGATATGTCGGAAGATTACTGGAAAAGCAAGGAGTTCTTGGCATGGTTGTATAATGAAAGGTGTTTTTAATCGCTTAGATTTAAAAATTATTTCCAGCCCCGTGAAAGATAAGGTGGTTACAAATGATCGGTGGGGTAAGGGAGTAATGGGAAAACATGGCGGCTTTATGACTTATCAAGACCATTATGACCCTGGTATGACCTTGATGTTTTGAATACAAGCGACATACTTTTAAGGAACGCTTTTGCCAAGAAAATGGGAAAACTGCTTGACGCTTGATAAGGAATCTTGGGGGAACAGAAGGACAATGACGGTATGTTCTTCTGCAACCCTTCGAAAAGATTGATTTACTTACATGTATAGAGCGAAGATGTGCGTACCGCATATGACGTTATTGAACAAATTGCTAGAACAATCTCTTGTGGCGGTAATGTTCTATTAAACGTTGGACCGGACTCCCATGGAAAAATTCCGCCAATTTTTGAGGATCGGTATGATTATGCCGAATTTTTTTACAACGTCCATTTAGCCTCCGAGAAATCGGCAAATTTGTGCATGCAAATAAGGATGCCATCTACGGATCGAAACCTTGGGTTCACCAGAATGACAGTGGAAATATTTGGTAAAGCCTTCCCAACGATATAAATTGCTTTCAGGTACACCAGCCGACTTCGTTCCGAAGCTACCAAAAACCCACTTTTCAACCCGCAGGATGAGCATGATACTATCATTTACGCCTGGATTCTGGATGTCAAACACCCGAATTATACGCTCAGCCATGTTAGGGCGACTGATAAGGTAATATAAATTACCAAATAGTTTAGGAAAAATTTTTAGACAAAAATCTCAATCCTCTCCACCGGAACTGTGCTAAACCAATCGAGAACCCAGGAAGGAAAGCTGACCGTTTTGCTAGATCTGGTAATTTTTAGCTTAAATACAACCATTTTAATCAGGTTCCATGGCAAACCATCACGAGGTCAGATGTTCTTCTATTAAAAATTGAATATGCCGGAAGTGATACGGTACCTTAAAACCGTATAAACTCAACCCAGTGGTCTAGACCAATCCGTTGAAGAAAGTTTTAAAACAGCCGAAAAGGAAAGTTCAGCGGAATGACCCGGAAAAGCTACGCAAGTATACTTGGACTCCATAAAATACTGTTCGAACTTTTTTACTGCATAAATAGTTTCGGAATTTCTAATATGCTGCATCGAAAAAGACCGAGATCTTTGCTGTCTGGCATTTTCCCCCATCCACCCTCAAGCCGTGTATTTTAAAGGTGTTGATAAGCAGCTGGATCCTATTAGCCACTGGGGCTGAATATGGCTTCTTGTGCGTGTGTTTCCGAACAGTCCTTCCGAAAACCGGACACCTTCCCCTATGGATAGACGGGTCAAAGGGGGCGTTGAGAAAGTGCTCCACTCTCGCTCGAAATTATCAACAACCGCCAGCTTTGCCCCTTTCCCCCTTCACCATCTTGCTCTTCCCATTTTTTAGGCTACGACCCAAATTTAGCCGATCCGGATCGGCTAGTTCCCATCTCGTTTCCTCTCCCGAACCCTTTCCGACCAGTCACTTTCCCTTTATGCGAAAAACCAGAGTTTTTCTTTGAAGACTTTTAACCTGCCCAGCCTAATCCCTTAAATCACATTTTCCCATTCAGTTCTTCGTTTTCAGGATGCTCCTTAGTCTTTTGATATTTATCTATATTCCACTAATATTATGCCAAGAGGCCGCCAAACCAAAACCCTATGAATTAATGGCACAACGATTTATGGCTACACTCCCTGAATTACCGCAAGTAATCCAAGGCCAAATGCAGGGGAATCCAGATGGATTGAAGTGGGAATATCTGAAATTTTCATAGCGTCTTTTTTTAGGAAAATGGTTTCTTCTGTGCTTGGAGATAGTCTAATTAGTAAACTGGCGCTGGATCCGGTTGGGACTGCCGAGGGATTAGGGGTCTCAATGGACGCCCTTGGACTTAATAAGACCGATGTAAGCGAGAATTAAATAATCTAGAAATTTTAATTAGGTCATGGCAAAATTAAACAATGCTACAAATGGACTTGCTGGGTCATTTTTGAATAAAGATGGCTCAAAGGCAGAAAGTGGAATGGGATTGCAGTAAGTTTAAGCTCAAGAAGACTATTTATTCCAGAAGAAAGAGTCGGCGTAGAGTCGGTAGTAATGTGGGAACGCATTTCAACCCGAAGCTGCTTGGGCATCGCTCAAAATTTTTTAAGGAGGAAACGTAGGGGCACGCGAGATATGCAATTTTTGCACTGACAATTAGCACGATACACACGTATTGAAATGTTTTGATTTCGATTTGGCTTTTCCACGCAAGGCAATTTTTAGCACTCTTGGGCAAGAACATCGACAATAAAATACAAAAATTCGCAAAAATTATTTTGATTTTTTTCAGAAACCTTCTATTCGCTACTACCCCCTCTACCACTACAGTAATGTATATGGATGGCAGACCGATAAGTCAAGACGAATTAGAGAATTATATCAAGTACGTTAGCTCATTTCATTCCTACTAAAATTTAGTAAAAACCGCCCCACCGACCAATACGGCCGTCCGTTTTTCAAATCCCATGAAGCCACCAAACCCCCCATCAATACCACCCCAATGCCATCGGCACAAGAGGTACGGAACATCATTCCTTGTCACACCTTCAGATTGCCGAATCCGTCCTGTCTGCACTGAAAAGAAACGGAATCACCCAAACCACCACCGCACTCCCGCCACAACCATCCGTGGTGGGGCACACACATTTTTATGCAAAAATTACGTCCTAAAATGTTACAAAAATATATAGGATACGCTGTCTAATTTTGATATGGGATTGGTTGACCCTGTTCGAATGGGTGAGGTCAATCATTTGCTGAGGCGGGCTCCGCAAAAATTTGGTAATTCATAGTCTTTTAACTTTAGGGTTTAATGGATTTAGATACCTTGGATTCAGACGATGGACAATTACCTGTCGCGCCTTTGGACCCGACAATCGACTCAGTGCTAACTACACTGAGAACGAAAAGCTTTTCTGGGTTGTCGGTTGGGGTAAGTCTACGCAAAAATATCATTGTGCTAAATTTAGGATGTAAAAAAGTTGCAAGCTGCCCTTCAACAATATGAACAAACCCTGCAAACAAAGGAATTATACGCTAAACGAAAGCAGCTACAGGCAAGTGCTCTATAATCAATTCATAAGGCTAATAAAGGTCCTCCAAAATGAACTTATCGAGCAAAAGAAACGCATTGAGGAGCAGCGAAAAATGGAAGAGGAGCTGAGAAAGAAGGTAGATTTCAATTTATTAAAACGAAACCTCCGATAATTTGATTCAGGAAAAAGAGCTCGAAGAACAACGTATGGAAATGGAGCGCCAACTACAAAAACAACTCCACTCTTGGCATTCCTCGTTTAATGATGCTCCTCCGGTATTGAAAAACAAAAAAAGTATGAAAAATCTGATATTTAGGGATTCGAAATGCCCACCTTGCCACCAATGATGGAATTCGAATATAATAAAATGCCTGAAATCCCGCCATCACAGGATATTATGATTAGTGATGATGTAAGTAGGATCATAGTTTTAAATTAGTAGTTTAAATTTTAGGTTTTTAATTAATCGTTTTTAGATATTTTTAATTTATAATCTTAGAACCTCCTTCCACCGCAAGGTTTGCCTGAACCAACACGAGCCCAAATGGAAAGCCCCTCACCTCCAGGCACCGAAGAAAAATATTTTTCATCCCCCAAAATATCGTAAGAGGAATGTGACGTTAATTTTTATCTATTTTCAGGGTAAAACCATCAAGTAGCCGCAATTTCTTCCCGGTACCCGAAATCAAAGAGGAACTCCCCGAACTGCCCCCTCAAATCAAATCTCCCCTTAGCCAGCTGCGATATGCCTCTAGGCATCTTGATACTACCATTGATACTAAAGAAATTACTATGCCATCAAACTGTGAATGCGTTACGGTATGATAATTCATCACAATGCGTAATCCCCCTAATTTGCAGACCTCGATGGAAAAAATGGCCGGTGATTGGTATACCGTACTCGGCTCTGATAAGTCGGCCCGAAAAACCCAATCAAATGTTGCCAAACTAATTGGAAAACGCTCTATTCAGATGCAATGTCAAAAATATGAAAGTAAATTTTTTTATATCCAAAAAATCCTTAAGTAATCGCCTCGGGAGCTGATGAAGGGCAAGTTAATTGGATGTTCAAAACGACAACCTCCAGCAAATTAAAACAAGTATATTCAAATACCATTAAATCTTGCAAATATGATTTTAGTATGCTGGAACTATCAACTCCTTGGATGGTATTATTGCTAGTATGAATTTAAGAAATAGCAAAGGCCGGGAAACTAGTACTCAGTGTAAGTCTTAGTTTTCAATTAATCTTATCTATCCGCTTAGTTTGCGTCTTAAAAACAGGAGGAAATTCAAGATATGAATATATGGTTACGGTGGATCCAGAAGGTATTGTAATGAAGCTATTTTTAACGCATATTTCAGGTGCTTGTAACGAAGCTACATTATGGGTCCGAAGCCCGGAACATTTCTTTGACCATGACAACTTTGAGCTTCGGAAATATTTGAAACATGTATTTTACCCTTCTTTATCAAAAATATACAATATTCAGAAAATCTCCCAAAAAGAAATGGATCCGATGAACATCTTGTCCTTTGGCGGTGATTGCCGATAGCCCGGGAAAATCGTCTGATTTTATTAGAAACCAACATTCCACTCGTTGTATCTCAGGGAATCTCATGTGTGCAGTATTTTGTGTTTTAATAAAAGTTTATAAAAGTTTTAAGGTTTTTAAGCTACAAAGTATATAAATTCGGATTCAGATACCTTTAAATTTTATTTTACCTACCTGCGTTAAGCGTTTAGGGCAAATGTTTCTGGATTAAATAACGAGTATTTAAATTACGTAATAAACAATCGTAATTAGTACATTAACGTATTTACTTAGGTACCTCATGGCCAAAAATCAGTTGTTAGAGGTCACCGCTTAACTAAGTATGTTAATTATTATCACTGTGGAAAGTATGCTAGTTTTAATAAAAACTAAGTAATAGTTTGTAGTAACCTTCGTAATTAATAATTTCTATATCAGTCGTACTTTTTAACTTAAAATTTTTAATGCAAATAATTAATTTAATAGTTTCATCTTTTAATTTAATTTAATAGTTTCATAGCCTTTATGTTAAAAATTTAACTAAATTATCTACAAAACTATTGAAAATTTTTGAAATTTTGGAAAAAAATAAAATACAATTGCTCTAGGGCTCGTTCATTTCCGACCGAAGAACTGAGGGGGTCTCGAGGAGAACGGCTGGTGCCCCAATGGTTGCCATGGAATAACGAAATAGTATGAAAACGCAGAGAGCACAGAGTGAGAGGACCGACTCGGGCGGCAGACCCCCCTTCACCCATTCGCAGATGCGCATAGGACAGCACGTACGGCTTGGATGCCTATTGACGCCATTCTCGTCGACGACCTCTCTTCACCCGTACAACTGGATCCCAAAAAGGAATATGCCCTCCATGATCCCTTCGAAAACATAACCTTTCGTATGCAACAGAACCGACAGAATGCCGACCAACCATCGAAAACAGGTGCGCGAGTTTTTGAAAAATTTCTTGGACTGCAGAAAACGCTAGAAAATTAGTCTTAAGCCAAAATATAATGTTTTTTACAGAAATTTTTAACGCCGGACCTTTTTGCGACGGTTTCAAATGTTTCTTTGTTTTAACAATGAGAACGACTTTGCAAAGCGGCTTTATTTTTGATGTTAGAAACCTGCTATTGATTTTAACTCTAGGAATCCTAGAGCCATAGATTATCTATGCCCCAACTCATTACTTTTTTCAGATGTTCCCGGCACCATCGCCTCCGTGCCGATGGTCAAGGCCCATCTCAGCATTCCCACGTGGTTTCTGTTGTATGAGGAGAGGAAAGTGATGAAGAGACCATGCAAGATCAACGACTATGAAGATATGCAGAGGAAAATTGCAAAGCCCAAGACCATCAACAAGGATATTGTGTTTTATGCCGATGTCTATCCCCAACTGGAGAAGCAGGAAGAAGATAATATGGAGCCGATGCGATTGAAAAATGGCTATATTGTGGGTTTATACCATTGACGGTTATTCGGGGGTGGAAACAGCTATTTTTTTCGATGGATGGATGCAAAAAATTCTGACGACATTTTTGGCAACTGTCCGCCCCTGATCCTAAATCTCAGCAGATAATCCAGCATAATCCAACCTCTTTTTTACAGCCAAAACCCATCCCTGTCGAGCACGAGTCGTTTGTCTATCATCAGAAGAAGCTGTGCATAGAAAAACTGGACAACGGATTTGCACTCGCCAAGCAATATTTGTACCAGGTTGGCGTGCAGGCGTGATAAAAATTACCACAAAAGCTCCAGGTCAACTCTCGCCGTTACGATGGCTGTGCAGGAATTCAAGAGCGAGAAAGGAAACGCGCAAAAGAATCTTGCAGCTACCTGGTTGCCCCATCGTTGAGGGTGGATCAAGGTCTTTGGGAGGTATATCCGCTATCTGAGCAGCTCTTAAAAAATTTTTTTAGACGTTCTGCCGAGATCGAATAAAATTCATGTGCGATGTGATGCGAGGAGGGCAGATCCAGTCGGCCGTCAAAAAGCCTCAAACTTGGATTTTCAAAGAAGATCTACTCGAATGGTTGTGGGCATTTAAAATGGACCATTGGAGGTATAGTTTTCTGAGATCCCGAGACCCAATGGTTCCAGGGCGTGGCTACTTCTAAAGCAATGGGCTTGCATTTCGCTCTATGCCACCCCGAATTCAAGCAAAGCGAAGAAGACTATTATTGATACGATACCAACAGGTAAAATTTATCTGCCGGGCTGACAAAGGTCTTTGTTTAGAATACCAGTTCCTCCTTGCGACAGAAATCCGTGATTTGCTGTATGATATTGCCGTCGTTGATGTCGATCCCGAGAAAAATGAAGAGAAAAGAAGGAAGCTACAATATCTCTGTTATTTGGCGAAGCACGGATTCGAGGTGGAATATTTCTTGCAAGCTGAATATTTCGTCTTTTAGGAAGGTGCGCTCGACCGCCAGGAATTTTTGACGTCGCTGTGCAATATTTTCACTGAAGTAAGTTTACGTCTGAAAAGATTTAGAATTTTCTAGATATTTATAATGCGAAAATATGGAAGACCTGATACATGGCAACAGTTTCAACTATTTCTGATGTTCTTCACCGGCTTCACGGATCGGGTAAGAGTCCCCCTCAAGATTAAAATATACCCATTTTAGTACGCCCGAAACTATTTGCTGGCGCGACGTGCGGCTTATTGTATCTGCCAAAAACTTAAAATGATCAAGGAGGAATGGGAAGATGATGAACCCTTGTAAGTTTTTATCGAAAAGCTTCTGTTTCCTGCTATTTCATCAATTTACCCTGGTTTTTAGCACTCCTATGTCTGAAGGCGCGCCGAATCTCGAAGAGCAAGCTCCTCATGGAAACGGTGGCGAGGATGGATACTACAACCAAGACAGACGATACTCGGATGAAGATAACATTTCTTTACTGAGCATCCCGGACATGGATTTCGATGATGCTTTTGAACTGGAAGCACTCGAGAAAGAGCCCCTGCTATCCGTTGAAGACTCTGAACCTCCAAGACCGATGACCCCAACACCGCCGCCTCAAATCCTGAAGCCGTACTTCAAAACCCCGTCCTTCGATACCCCGGAAGCGCTTTCAAACGAAGCCCCGGGTTCGATCGTGAAAATGGAGCCGGATGATGAACATAGTGCACATACTCCGGTTGAAGGAATGTCTGGCACCTCAATTCCGGGCACTCCAGGGACTGTCGAACCGACCACATCTACGGATACTGCTGACCAGGGTGGAGAAGCCGACAAAGAAAAGGAGAAGGAGGCCCAAAAGCCTCGAGCGCCGAAAATTGTCCGCCCGCCAGGCCCTTATGACCCGCTATTGGACTGTGGGCAGAAACGAGACGTCACTTTGTTGTTGTCACAGATGCTCCAATGTCTGTGCATGGAAATTCCGGCTGCGATGGTTTGGAATTGTCACAAGGTAATAATTGTATGGTCAGAATCAATTCCCTTTTTTTCAGGTAAAACAAGATCATGATCCCTATATGATCCAACAACTCGTCGGTTCCCCACTCGATCCGCTGCCCTGCAAAATTTCGGAGCTGCCGTTGCCTCTCGACCTTCCGGATCCCGGAATGTGAGAAAAATTCTTTATATTCGATCAAATTTGTCTTTGTTTCAGGATCTATCAAATGCTGGAAGATCTCCATGATGATATTGTTCAGCGCTCCGAAGCTGCACGTCAATCGTGGGCCTACAATCAGGAGTACCAAGAAGATCATGGTATCATACATTTTCTTATAAATCCGAATTGTAAAAATTTCAGCTCGACTGGCAAGCACGGCATTGAAAATTTTGGGGATCCTCGACAAGGTTGACGTTCTTGAACCGCTGGCGGTTGAAAGGTATTTGAAGACCCCATAAACCGTTACAAAGAGTCTAGAACTGCCGAGGAGCTGTTCCCAGCCAAGATTTATGACTGCGAACTAGAAGTCCAGTTGAGATTGAAAGTGATGGTGCAGTGGGCGATTACCGTAGAGCGTGAAGGAACTTATCGGTCGATTTTTGTGGCCAAGGTGGGTCTAATAAATTTGATTTATTGAGCGGTATTTTTATCTTACACCAAAACGCCATTTCAGATGCTGGCTCATCAAATGGAACTGCAAAACAACGAATTCTTCCCCGGAAGGTCCTTTGAGGACATGTTCATCCAAGTATTGGAAATCGAGGTAATTATAGCTAACTAAGTAGGTGGGCTAATTGTGAATTTTAGGGACCGTTCCCAAGGGCACCAAACTATCGACAAGAATTTGGAAATCTCATGCTCCTCTTCCTCGAGATGATCAGGTTCCACGTCTTCAGCCATGATCGGTCAGTTAACCCAACGATGATTACCTATTGTTAAACTTTAGGTTTTTGAAAGAACAAATCCGGGAAGAGCGCGTCTCATACTTGAACCCCATCCTCGGTCGCGTCAAGTACTGGATGTATTGCAACCCAATGGTAAGACGATCATAGCATCTTTATAAATTTGCGTTTAGCACGAAAGCTACTATCCACAGCCCGCCAAGGAGCCGGTGAAGACTGAACTTTGCCAGTTTCCAACCTCGAAACCCTGCAAAAGAATGTTCGTGGAGGAGCCTGATATGGCGTTACTGGATCGCTTGATGATTCAGGTTAGTTTAGAGTGCTTCTAGTTTCGACTAGAATTTATCTGGAAAACTGCTTTTTAAATAAAAAATCGTTTAGATCCCTCTTCCACCAATGGAAGAATTTTCCGCTGAACGAAATCAGCGCGCAATATTCTTGTGCGGATTGGATGAGGAGCGCGAAAAGGCGAAAGAATATTTGAGATCTGTAAGTTTTCACCTGAATTTCAATGACCTTGGCTTTAGGTTCTAACCCACATTGCGAAAATCTGGAATCGGAAGGCATGCGCATTGATACCCAATGTTCAAGATGGTCGCTATTATCATCAGGTTAGCAAATCGAATGATAATTTACGCGATATAGGATTCCATCATCTACAAATCGCCGCGTAGCAGCTTCGAGGAGATCTTGGAGAAGTTCTACCAGTTGACCTATCACGATCAGGTGCGAGTACTACGCGATTCCTGCAATTCCAATTCTTCTAGGTGCTGGTCGCCCAAATGAGTGCCGAGCTGTTCCTCGACCAACTTAGGGAATTCATCCGTTGCGATGGCGGGGAGATCGCCATTCAAGAAGCTGTCGATGTCATCTGCTCGCTTTTCGAGACATCCCAATACATCTTTGGAATTCTCGAATTCCTTTTAAAGGTGGAAACATAGTTAGCGTCAAAATGACTGGCTTTTTTAGATGATCCCTCTACTCCAGCAGGTCGAAGGTGTAGTCTACCGATCCACGGTCGATGTCATTCCTGGCGCTGTGTCTTGCCAGCTCGCGAATGTTTGCGTTGGATATCTTGCAAAGCATTGGAATTATTTCATCCACTGTCCCGAGGCCAGCCAGATTATCAATGGGTCAGTTGTAAATCAATATTTTTATGCTTAACTTGTTTTAGCCTCTACTTCATGATTGAACGCGAAATCCGGGCGCGAGACTACCCAATAACTGGCTTTGCCCGTGCCATCGCTGTATTTATCCACCATGCGGCAGAACAGATGATGAAAAGTGAAATGATTAGTTTGGAGGAATATTCCGGGCGTCATGCCGATTTTGGGTAAATTTATTGAGTTTATCATTAAATTCGTATTTAGCCATATTTTTTTCCACGGCCACGGCATTACCAGCCACAGTGTGCGATACGACGAAAATTTCTTCAGCGATCTGTTTGCGATGGATAATCTATATGAGCAACAATTGTAAGTTTTGTATAATCCTGCAAAATTAACGTGATGCTTTTAGCCTATTCATCAGCTACCATGAATACAAAAAACGGATGCACTTGTTCGACAATGCAAGCAACAGATACAGCTTTGTCGTCAATGCGATCAAGACGGCCGTCGAGCTTGGAATGGAGCACACAATGTAAGTATATCGAGCATAAAATAAACTCTTTTTTAGGCTAAATCATCTAGCCTGTATGTGTGCAACGTTCACAGCGCAGAAGCCGATATTGGCTGATGACTGGTTGGCAGCTGCTCGAGCTCTGTGCTGCTCCTCAGCTTCTTCCCATCATGGATATGGCGATTTGCTGATGTCACTTGATGTAAGCTTACTTACTCTGTGAACCTAAAATTCTTTTTAGATAACGAACTGTTCGATCCACTACCCAATAGCCACCTTCTTCACGCTACTGGCCGCTAAATACGCCTTCTCCGTTCCAAGGCTGATCGCTGAGATGTTGCACCAAGTCTACCCCGCTGCTCTGAAGAAAGATCTAGGTAGTTCTGGTTCTCAAAATTCACAAAATTCAGTTTTAGATCGCAATCGTGACCACGAATCGGAACCGGGCCTTTGCTTGGCTCTGCTGCTAATGGCCCAATTGACTTGTGCCAATGATGAGCCATTGAAATGTTTGTTTCCTTCGTTCAAACACCTTTTCTGGTTCTTTTTAGATTCGCGACACTACAATGGCGACATTGGGAATGATAAGCTCTACAAAAGCTCATCCGAGACGAATTACCTCCATATGATCCATCGAACGGAGATGGTCACCGTCCTCTTCCCAATGCTGGCTAATATCTGCATAATGGTCGACACATTACGAGGCCGATTGAAGGATGAAAAGTAGGAAATATAACTCATGACCATCACTGTTTTAGGCTTGAGCTAATCGAGGCCGAGAATTCACCATATCGACCACAATACCTGATTACGATCATTCGTAAAATACAAACAATTATTTGCGAGCAAGAATGGGTCACTGATACGATGTTCAAGGTATTTCCAAAATCAATTATTTTATTTTTGTTGTTGTAGGTTGTCAGCTCAAAGGGAATGGATGCTTTCAATTCTGATCGGCTGAAGCAAAATTGCCTGGTAAGCCGGCGTCATCGGTTTTTAATTTGCGTTTTAGGGGCAACAACTTTTGCGAATTGGTCTGCGGCGAAGCCATGAGCGCCACGTGGTCGAGCAATTGTCTAGTTGCAACGGAAATTCGAAGAAGGTTGGCTTTGTCACCTCCGCCCTAATACTTTGTCATGTTTTTAGGCATTGATTGACAAACTGCTGCAAACTCTCAATTTCTGGAACTTCCGTGCCACCTACTACGATTTGGGGCTGATGATCAAGGAGGTTGGGCCAACGTGAATAAGCTAGAGCTTTGCTTTGTTATAGATTTCACCGGAAGTTATACCAAAGCATGGCCCGCCACCTCCACCAGCAGCGGACGCTCTTCTAGAAGAGGTTTTTGCACTTCAAACAATAATCTATTTGTTTTAGATCGCCAAATGTTGTCGCGATCTCTTCCTGGTCAACTACAAACAAGGAATCCCTTGCCCAGTTGCTCAGGTTTGGTTCATTTCACACTTCATGCGCTATTCTAATTTAGCCTGTCGAAGAATTCCGCCTTTGCGATCTGACCAACTTCTGGCTACTACCATCGCTGGTGGCGTATTGCCCGAAGCCATCTTCGATTTCCGCATCGACTTCGACAAGCCGAGTAAGCCTAGATCCAAATATTTGGCATCGGCCAATTAGGTGACGACGAAATTCCTGAAGGAGGCTGCTGCAATGATTCATACCGAGCCTCCGACCCACCAAAAGGGAGAAAAGCCCGAACCCGTTAAACCAGAGATCCAGCGAGAAAAGCATATGCAAAGGTACTTGAATCGCTCATTAGCTAAATTCCGATTTTAGCCTTTGGCTGCTCTGCCAGCAACCTTTCATCCAAATGATCGCCACTTGCCTGGAAGTTGATGGCAAGAAGCACAAAGAGCACTTTATTGTAGCTCTGCATAAACAAATGAACGATCAACTCAAGAAAGTCCAAGAGGTTTGTGAAATATCGTGAAAACGGATTCGACCTTATTTTCAGAATCCTTCGCTGGCTTACTCGGGAAAATTCGAAAATGAGCGCAAAGGAGTTCTTCTTCGGCTGCACCTCGTCGGCAAGCTGTTCAAACACGTATGTTTATTATGGATTGAATATGTCTATATTGTCGATTAGATCTGTACGCAAACCCAAGCGGAACCATGGTCCGGCTTGCTCTTCAACCTGATGGTTTTCCGGGTAGTGAAACCGGATTCGGAAGTGTACGTAGAATTTTTTCAATAGAATTGTTTTTTTTTTCAGGTTCTTGTGGGAGACTGTGTACGACATGGTTGGAAGCATGCTGATTTGGGGATTGATCGATCCGAAGGGAATTCAAACTGTGAGTAATTAGAAAAATAGTAGATATATTTTGTTTTCAGCTTGGCTACGCCCCGATGCAAGAATGGCCCGAAAATCGTTATCGTTACAAAACCTACTTGAGCATGTTCAAAGGCATCAAGAAGATCCTTGGAGGCCCTGTCCCATTGAAGACATATCATGTAAGCCAGTCTCCATTTCATCCATGCCCATTTAGCATTATGGAAACGAGTCTCGTCGCTTCACGGATACGGTAGTTCAAAAGCAGCTGAATGCCTTCCTCGCCTTCCCAAAACACAGCCTAAATCAAACTATGGTCGACTTCTGGGGATTAAACCCGGGCTCTAAGGTTTTATTTGAAGAATTACTATATTGTAACATTGTTCTAGCAGAAGATGAAAAGTGTGCCAAATGCATTCGTTCCAACCACTCAAGCGCAGATCCATACCGACAAACGAAGAGGAAAATATTCGACTCTGGTAAGGAAGTTATGCACTTACCACGTAGAATTGCCTTAGATTGGTTCCTATTTCGTGGCAACGAGACGTGTGCGCTCCAACATCTACGACTACACGCCATACTTTGTGCATGAAACGCGCGGATGGACCTACGAGAAATTAGGGGTAATCACATTTCAAGAAAACTATAAACAATTTTTTCAGCATTCCCGCTCCGACTACATGCCTCGATTCGTCCAGGAATTTATCCAAATAATGACCCCTCACCGCCACCAGACGGACTTTTTCCGGCCAAATTATATGCCGGTGCGAGTTGATTGTTTTAATTAACTTTTTCGACATTTCAGAGCGATTCCGACCCAACGGCTGACACATTCCTCAACAGCCCTGCCGTCGAGATCACTGACGAACCAATGCCATCGCCGACAAAGGTAGACATTGCTCGCCCTATTCTGCAAAATCAATTCCCTTTAAGCCTGGACAAAAAGCCGCCGAAGCCAAGAAGCAACAGCAGAAGAAAGACAAAGAGAAAGAGGACCAGGAAAAGGAAAAGGAGGCCAAGGAGAAAGAGGTAGTTGACTAACCCAGTACACTCACCCCCAAAAATTAGCATGTACCAACCATAAACATAGTTTTTCATGATGCATTCAACCGCAAATTTTCCCCCTTCTTCCCCTTTCCTTTTCGTCATAGTGAATTGTGTTCAGAAGCTGATGTCACCACCATCTGCCACCTCGGCCCAGGAGAGCCCGAAGCCCGCCGCACCGGTAGCCGAAGCACCAGATGTCAAGGTCTCCTATTCTGTCCTTGTTTAGCAAAGAAAGCCATCGAGGAGGGTTGGGCGTTAGAAAAACCTATTCAAAGTCAAGTCCTTTTTCAAAACATTTTTGTGAGTCTGTTCGTATTTGCCAGCTGATCTGCAATATTTTTTTACCTAATAAGGAGACGTTTTTAGGGTTTTGCAGAACGAGGCCAAGCCTATTTTTCGCGCTTTCAAGTTGCATCACTTTATAATCTCATCGTTTCGCAGCTTCTAGAAAGCACGTTTTAATCGGCAAAAAATTCTAAACATGAAAAATCGCGTCTCTTTTCGAAAGTATCTAGATACCAAAAAACCGTCTCTTTGTAAGCTCTCATAGTAATTGCTCATTTTTGTTTATCCAAGTGGTTCGATCCTAACATTTTCGACGTTTTTCATGCGGAACCCAGCATTTTTATACCCCAGATCGCCTAACCTTCCCATCACCCCCGCTCCTAACTTTTCACTATTCAATCCGTTTTCAGCCACTGACCAAGGCCACTGGAGCCGGCCGAGGTCGTCGGAAGAGCACACAAGGCACCGGCAGAACGGGCCAAGGCCGTCAGAAGAAGGTGCTTCTTCATTTCTTATACAATATGCTATCCACTAATGCACCCGGGCACCGTTTCCCCATACTGACCTCTTTTTTAGACGGCGGCCGCTGTGGTCACCCCTACGACTCCCACCAATCCGCCACCTTCGACGACGCCAAGTGCCACCGCTCAAATCCCACCTGCCTCACAGCCAAGCGGTCCGAGTCAATACTATCAACAGCAACAAGCTAATTGGCAAGCCCCTCCTGGGTATCCGGTGACGACAACAGGCCAAATGGTAGGTCATTTTGTATCTGGTTTATTATATTGGTTTTGTAGGGAACAAACGAAGAAACCCGATCCCGCCTCCAGCATATGATTAAGGCCAAGTCGGAAAATGCAACAAACGCTCAAGGTAAGTGGCTGTTAACCACTCATTCGATTCGCATCCCACCCCCCATCTTCCCAACCCGATAGCGCCTGATTTTTCGGCACGTTTTTGTGTGGACATGCTAATTCGCTTAACCCGGAACGCCACGGAGAGACGGTGGCGGAAAGAGCAATTTTTCTGTTCACCTATCGCTAGCATCATTTCCCCTGGCGCAACCAGAGTCTATCCCTTTTTGAAACGAGTGTGTATGTAGGCTTTGGTGGTGGCTCAGGCTGTGACGGCTCGCCGAAGGAGATGTCGGCCCTCCAGACGGCACTACTCTCACCAGACCCATCCAGCGGTTGGTCTGCCCCCTACGTTCATCAACACAGTTTGCATTTGCATTTTACTGCTGTTTGGCTGCGTTGTTATTTTTTACGAGAAGCCTGCAATGAAATGTTGCCGTTTTCTAAGTAGTGCATGTTTTGGAAGCCCAGCTTCAGCTGTTGTGGCTAAGGAATTTTGGCCTTTTACCGTATGCAGAAATGTCGAGAAAACGCGGAAATACATATGACGCAATCGACTTAATGATTTTTATACATAGTTAAAAATTATGAGACGTAAATCGCTGCAGCAACAATTCATTAGCACGGTCTGCCCAAATCCCGACTCGCAAATGTTTGCCCTTTAGTTGCACAAGGTCATTTTTGAAAATCTGAAACAACAATAACACAGCGTTACCCCGAAAGCTGCCCGCTAATAAGCCTAGCTAATGAACACCCGAATTGAAGTGTCACCCTACGAACGGCAAACCGAAGAACGATATCAACGCGACGACGACTCGTCCTCGGAACCCAC
Organism: Mesorhabditis sp. LJ9110; assembly: GCA_038088335.1. NCBI lineage: Eukaryota > Metazoa > Nematoda > Chromadorea > Rhabditida > Rhabditidae > Mesorhabditis > Mesorhabditis sp. LJ9110. The sequence goes on along the minus strand of JBBGBA010000014.1, from coordinate 302,286 downwards.
TAACATTCCGGCGGCTGGCGTGCTCGGTTTGTTTCCCCCCAAACACCAACCATCAATACCTAGCTAGCAATCATTCCCCTGCCCCATTAATGCGTAGTACTAAAAGCAATGCATCCGCAAATATCATACATATAGTTCTAATATTTCTAAACCATTAATATTAATAATAATTTTTCCGCGCAGGCATGAAATCAGATATAGAAGCTTTTTCGCCAAACATTCCCAAATTTTAATCCGCGCCGCGTGGAATTAAATACCAAATAGCATTTTTTTTTGCTATTGCTTGTCGTCGCCTTTTCCAAACCAGCATGTTGTTGACGTGTATCGATTTTCGGCTTTTCTGAGATAATGGCATTCAGCGGCTCAACAACAGCAACAGCAGAGCATGAGCACCAGCTCCGGATATAGTGCGGCCCAGCAACGGACTGGCTTCCCTGATCATACGAGCAATGAACGACATCGAGGTTCTGCCTTAATTTTCGGGATATCCAATCCATGAATGGCTTGTGTACATGGCGCTTTTTAAATTTGCCGTCTACAAATTTCAGCACGATAGAGAATTTGGTTTTTTGGAAGAACGTTTGCTGTTGTAAAGATTTTAGAACACCATAATTTTGGGCGGTTTTTTAGTTCTTAGATTATTTCGGACCGGAACTAATTTCCTTTTAGAATACTACATGCAGCAACAACAGCAACATGGCGCCGGTCGATATTAGAGAAAACTTCTTCTCATCACCCCCATTAATTTTCTATTAGTTCTCATTACCGACTTTCTGTACATTCGTTGAACCTACTATTGCCGAATCAACATGCTGACAATTTTTTATGTAACCTAACCAATATTGTGTATAATTTGGCGCTTACTGATGATTTCAACTATGTACGGTGTGATATCAGACTCAGTCAATACGGGATAAAGTTCTTTTTGTCAAAAAGCGGCCCTGATTAAGCTTTAACGGGAAAGAAGCCCCGAATTATTTCACAAATTTTATATCGTCGTTTGCATAGTCTTTTAGAATTTCTGGATGGCCAGAAACAATGGCACAATTGATCTAAATGGCAAGAAAAGGGTTTTTATACCCAGAGATTATAGCATTGGGATACAAGTGAGGTTCAGCACGGAATTTCCGGAAGAATTGATTCGAAAAGTTGGTTTGAAAAAATTAAACTGACTCTTTCACGCATTAGATTGACGAAAATGCATGGAAGGATATTATTATGGAATTAAATGCAAAATATTCTGCACTAGAGGGCGTCTCAACCGCTTCGATTATTGAGACTATACTTGGATGCGCTTCCTGCTACTTGATTCGGTAGGTCAAAAAATAACTATTTAATGCCTTTGATAATTAGCTGTTGCACGGTACCGCTTTGTGAAAAGAAAATGAACGAAGTGGGTCGATTTATCGACGAGCTGAATCAGGACGTTCTTGTTCCGAGAGGGCTGTATTTGTCCAACCCGATGGAACGGGGGCTTCGATGTGTGAGTTCAATGATTAGAATTTAGGAATTGAGATAATTTAGTTAGAGGTTACGCTGCTGAATGAGGACGCTGAAGTTGCGCCCGTTGTAGCTGAACCTGTGAAAATTACGACGCCACTACAGCCTAGGCTTTAGGTAAGGGTCTTGGAAATGATAGAAAAAGAATTAAATATTACTCCTATAATATAGGACTACTGCTCCGGGATTAAAATTACTTTACAATACGGGATTTCTAGACCCTAAAATCATTTCCCCCATTATGCCATTAATTAATGCGTAAAATTATACACCATTCTGTCCTGGCTTAAGTAAGTTTTGTAGAATAGAAATGAATTCCTGACATTTTTAAATTATTAATTTATCTCGCGCGGTTTTTAGGCCGTACAATCACTGCCCCAGCTTTCCATTAGCACGTGAGTGTCTGGCCGGCTGATCGGCTATAGTGGCTGACAAGTAGCTAGGGGCGAAGAGACAAGTCAAACGGGCACAACTGTTCCCGAGACAATGACCACAACCCATATCGTGGCCTTTCACACCTATCCACACACTTACAAACGGCCACACTATAGCTTTCTGAACCCAGACACCTTCAATGGCATGAAATGAAAAGAAAGATGAAGCATCCGATGACTAAAAACGTGTTCAATACGCTTCTACAAAAGTGACGCGCTTCTGAAATGTTTGTTATAAAAGGGTATACATTCAATAAGACTCGCTATACTTTTAGACTTTTAGCGCTGATCTTATTCAAATAAATTCTGCCCTCAAATCGGGACTTGATTAAGTAACTTTAAGTTATCCTAAATCCGCCCTTACAAGAAATAGCCGAAGTTTGTGTGAAAACATCAACGTGCGCACTTTTCTTATGGTTCTATGCCGAAAAAACAGCTTTACGTTTATTTGCATGTAAGAATTTGGAGAATTAAATAAGAACCTGTATTGGTCAAGATTCTATCTTCCCGAGATTTCAGCGTAGATTTGATTTCAATAAGTGGAACTCTATTTTTATTCCAAACCTTCAGTAGTCCCCGGCAAAAATTTATAGCCTATATAATTTCAAAGCCACCGCTGCTTCAGCCGTTTGATAACATTTCACGCCCAAAAACAAAAACCCTCACATCTGGCGCTCCCCTATTTTTGACCTATCCCCAAAATACCATGACTATAGTCCGGGGCACTATCCATCCAGACATTCGCTTTGGCGGTCCCAGATTTTTTTGTTTCTTTTGTCTCGCAACACCTTAACCCATTAGCCCACATGTTCCAATCAAGCACCAGGGGGGAGTCAAGTCGAACGAAACACACACACACACGAAAGTAGGAGGGCACCCGATGGGGGACGATTAATGTATTGTACGCTTTTGTCTCGCCCTCGCCGCTTAACGGGTTGTACATCGTCGTTTCTCAATGGCCACACTCAGATCAAGCCTGGGCCTCCCCCACCCGAGACGAGAAACCCCAATCACTCTTCCGGCGCCTCTTAGTGTCATGTTGTAATCAGGAGCACGACCCCTAGCAAGGGGGGCAGGTTTATTGTTGGGTTGCGTAGTTCGGGGTGGACTTAGACTTAGTCTTAGGCCGAGGAGTGGTCCCCGATTAGGCTTAGGCTTAGTACACGCAGCTACAGAGGACCCCGAACCTTCCGCCTGGAAAACCGGCCGTTTTCTGGCTGATCGGGGCCAATTTTCAACCGCGATGGGTGGCTATAAAAACTGAGTGCTGTCGAATTTACAAGGCAAAATATTGCAAAAAAATCTTTATAGGTAAAAACTGAGCTTTCAAAACTTTGGAAATTAACATTTTGGGTAACTTTCGCAAAAGCGTCCCGTCTGGCCAGTTTATACCTAATACGATGATAAAAAGTGATTGGAAGCCTCGATTTAAATCATAATTTCGTAAATAAAAAAAACTGTCAAGATAGAAAAGCGTGCCCTCTTTAATGTGACTAGTTATCTAAGGGTCGTAATCCTTCAAAGGCCTGGTGAAATTAGCAAAAACATCCTAATTTGGACATAATTTTTTGTTTACAATATTTTGCATCGTATATTTCAACATGTGTAATTTTTACAGGTCCGCATTACTGGTAAAAATTTGAACCCGGTCAGATATAGCAGGACATACCACCAGGGGAAAGAGAGGGTGTGGGATACCCCCGTACATACACAAAGTTGGCAATTGCGCCCGGAGAAAGGCGGACACTTGTCCTGGTAGACTTTTCGGACTCTTGCTCAACCATAGGCCCAACCCCTCTGGATTCACGGACTCTCATTTGGTGCTCTTTTTCAGGGCGACCAGGTGACCACTACGACTGCAGCAACACGATCCCCCCTATATTGGTCTCTACGCTACGACATGTCACACATCGACTGACCATTCCTTTACACCCTTTGCAAGATCTCGTACTATAAGAAACATTCCCTTACTTTTCTACTCTTTTCTGTACTCTATCCATATTTTTAGATGCCTTACCTCTCTAGGAAGGATTCTAAAAACTGGTGGTAGAAAAGCTTTGATCAGTTTTTCATATACAATAAAAGTTCGGTCTCAACTGGGACTTGTCGAGTAGCTAGACATGCCTTTCCTCCTCGCTCCCATCTGTTCGCGAGGGTGACCCTCATTTCCGACCCAGATGTTTTCTATTTTCTTTTTTTCTTGATATAAAACACCAGACCGGAAACTTCAAAGGTCCCACCCTAGTCTGTTGATACAATCGACTCCATTTAAGTTCAATATTTTGCATATTAACGCACCGTGGCAATCTCTGTATCTATCTGTATAAGTGTTTTCATTTTTTTTTCACGCTTGCCTTCCTTCCTGCAGATTCCGCCCGATCCGAAAGATGCTCACTATCACTCGATTCCCCCACGCATATTTGCCCTTAATATTATGAGCTTATTCATCACTAGTCCCCGTTCGCGATCTTAGCCGTTAGTCATATGAAACCGATCGGTTTTGTTAATCTCTTTTTGGGTAAAGTAAAATCGAGAATGGTATTCGGAATAAAAGATAGCTTTAGCTGCGGTTTGTTATCGTTGAAACATGACGATTTCTACAAAAATCTGGAAAAGAAATATAGCTATATTACGTGCAGCTTTAAAACAATTTATTTATTAGATATTTATAGCTTTAAAACACGCAAAATGTTTGAACAGTCCAGCCTAGTCTAGTCTAGTCTAGTTTGATTTACGTTGGACTATTGTTAAAACCGTAATTTTCGCAAGAATTTAGATGGCAGAAGAGGAATGTAGCTTTATTAGCGTTCGGCTATCGCTAAAATCTCAAATCTACACATTTCATAAGCTGATGGCGAAATCCCAAAAAAAAATCGCTTTTTAGCACAGATGTTACAACAGGTGTGTTGTCTCTCCCGCAATCTACGTATCAACTCACCCGAACTGTTGACCCACGCCCTAAAAAACGGATATCCTCGTGGGAAAGGAGGGCTGGTTGTGACGCGTTTTGGTACTCGAAACCCCCCGGTGGAGTCGCCGAGTCTTTCTGATCAGCCCCTACCTCTCAAACATGAACTATTGTTTCGTGCGCATCGCGAACGGGGGTGGGGGCAACAAGTAAACAATGAGTAAAAAATACACCCCCGAACGCCTACGCTATAAATTTGATGAATAGGGGGTGGAGAGGATTCTTAGGGGACCTCTAGTTTCCCGACGGGTCAACCTTTCTACCCGCCCGTGGCTAATCAAAACCCTCTTAAAGCTTTTTCATATTTTATATCCGCTTCCACCCGTCAGCACCTGGCATTTGGCCGCGTGCACAGGCTCTGAGTTTCCGATAAAAAGTCTCGCCACACCCCGAGCCGTTCCTGAGCGTGTGCTTTAGATCTTCACGCTTTTTGGTAGCTTCCTAAAAAACTCCTAAAACAGTCGCTCCCTGAATATAGCCATTCTGGAAAATCTAAAAATAAGGGTTCGTGATCAACCTCGAAATTCGGCACAAGATGGGTTTTCCCATTTCGAAGTACCACCTTCGCTGGCGCCTCTTCCTTGTTAGTATCTTTTTTCGACGAGACTACCCTTACCCCCAGCCCGGGGTCACAAAAATTTAAAAAAATTTCGCTATGGTGCCCGGATTCTCGCTCGGCCATTCGATAGAACATTAAAAAATACGTAAATAAAATATATAAAATATGTATGTAAAATATGTAAACTAAAGTTATAGCGGAAAATTTGCGCGCCCTCTTTTTCCCGCTTTTCATACATCCCAAAAACACCCGCAACATCCCCCCTTGTGTCCAACACCCAATAAACCTGCCGCCTTATGTGTTGCCCAAACAATGACAACATTTCCGCCCCGTCTGACGAGGTGCCGGATTTATTTCGGCTATAAACTCAAGCACGACACATTTAATGGCCGCCCGCCTTGCGCTGCCTTCTTAAAGGGCGCTCTGATGAAACGCCGGCTGGTCCTCAATCGTGTTCATCACCTGATAATCATTTGCTGGCTCTCATTTGCATACACCCCCATTTCGCATGTTCCACTTTCCCCCGCTGCTGCTCTCATTCGCTCTAGATGATGATCCTGATAAGGGGAGCTCAGAGCCAGGAAGCTGGCGTCATTTGCCTAGACAAAACATAGGGGCGACCCGGGTCTTTATTTCGGTTTACACACACTCTCTCTCTCTGTGTCTGTGGGATGACCCTAACGAAATTCGTGGCTCCTGTATGGCGGCCGAGCCGTTTTTTTTCTGATGGCCAGCGGGCTGATAAGCGAGTGCTAAATAAATCCCACGAAAAAGCGGGAAAGCATTACCCCGGTTTATTGGACAGGGTAATGGTCAATTGGGCGGAAAAACCCGTCTGATGGGCTGAGATTTTTCGCGGTTTAAGATTGGGTTTTGAATGCAACTATTGGGCTTTGCCTGGATTTTGTCCTGTTGCTGAACATTGGCTTTTTGTTACCTTTGTAACTTGTTTTTTATTTATCTCACTATTCTAAAAATATATTTTTTTTAATGAACTCAAAACCGGATCCAAAATGCTTTGAGATTTACAACCTGCCTGGGTTCGCAGATCCTACCGCGAAAATATGGCCTGATAAGCTGACCGCCCAGATTGGGCGTGAAGGGCGTGCAAAAAAAAGCGCAAAAAGAGAAGCGATAGACTAGTGGAAAGTACGCGTCTATTTTGGCTGTCGCTAGCAATTTTCAATTTTTTAACGCTTAGTCAAATCCAGGTGGACATTTCTATACAAGCCTAAATGTAAAATTATACCAAATTCTGTTTACAAAGTTTGCAAGTTTCGCTCTTTGTCTACTTTTTTGGTGGTAGGAAGGATCCGGGCCGGGCCAGGCCACCACACAACAGCAACCAAATTTTGGGCCCCCGGTCGAGCAGTGGCCCCTCGGGGTCTAGTGGAGTTGATTTCTTGACCCCCTTTTCTATCCGGGGGTCTTTTTCCGCCTCGCGCAGCTGCAGAATTGTGTACATTTGGGCCTTTGTTGGGCTGCCGCTTGGAATGTCTTGTAGTTCTTTCCTGATAATTTTGGTTTTTTTTTCATTCCGATGTATAAGCAATGATCAAGTTTGGATCCAGTTAGGACTGGGTTTCCTATGTTTTTGCCGCGTCCGCGTTTTCGCGAAAAATTTATTCTGATGGAGTAACTGATTACGCTAAGAAAAACCTGCTAAAATTTTTAGGAAATCCAGTATCGACGAAGTCCCTTGCTTGTCTCTTTAAAAAAAAGCCTAGAAATTCTTTGCACGATCAAAAAATTTCTGACTTTTTGATTTTTTTCTAATCCAAGGTATTACATTTAATCCCAGCTTTACCCTTTCTTCACTTCCGTCTGGCCCACTTGACGACGCCGTTGTACTTTAGATAAACGTATGGGTGAAACGCGTCTCAACCCGTCTTAGCGGCATAAAAAACCGGATTGTATATTTTTATAACCCCCACTCAGCCATCTTCAGTTGAATTACATGGCCGTCACAAAATTTCTCAGCTCTCCCCGCCGATTTTTCATGACAGCCACCAAATTTGTCGGAATAACGCGACGGCCGGTCTTCTCGTTTTCTCTAGCCTGCAAAAAACGCCGTTGTTAACTGTACACAAGACGGCGTAGCCAAATGTAATCTAGGCGGGGTCTAGGGGGACCATAGGATTGTCGTGATTCAGTACTGCTTTTCCCCCGGGGTGGTGTCTTTCACTGCACATGTTAGGCCACCAGGCCTGCGGGCGGGTTGTTTTGGCGGCCGCCCGGTATGGGAGAGCTAACGGGAACGGCCAGTTTCTAAATATACATTTCATCGGGTCTAGTCAAATCACATGTTCCTCGATTTGAACTTATACACTTAATGAAGAGCTTTTCTCTAGCGTTATTTCAGTTTTTCTGGGTTATTAGGTGTATACGTACCAGGGTCTGAACCAATGCGGTTTAAAGGAGCTAAGAAGTTGTTTAGCTAAGAAGCTAGCTAAGACACGCGGCGTTGATTTGTCAGAACTCACCAGATATAATGTGATCGCATCCGACGCTTTTCTTGAAGTTTTTGGACTTGAAAACGTGTAAATTTTGAGATTATGACGTTATTTTTGAAATGCTTAAAAACATTTTAACGATTCTATCGTTTTAAATTATCTAAATCTACCCAGGAATAGTCCAGATCGGTGAATTTGGTGTCCTAAAGCCCATCTAGAGCAAAAAGCCGATTTTGCCAACAAACTACTTTTTTCTTATATATTCAGCTTTTCTTTGCAATGCAATACACTTAGGGATTCTGACGTCCCAGCCCCTTTAAAGCTGGGTAGGTCAGTTCCGGTTGGTTTCGGCCGTCAACTGCGGTATAGCTGGGGTGATTGCGAGGATGACCTTGTCGGTGGGTAGAGGAAAGGGGTCTCTTTTCATGTGGCTTGAATGTCTGCCCGTTTTTTGTGGGCACATGGTAGGAACGGGGGGTGGTGGGCTGTAGATTGGGCTTTGTCTGTGTTTTTAGGGGGGAGGGCCCTCCGAAAAAGGCGATTGGTAAAAGGGCGGTGGTTGGCGTTTGACATGGTGCACTTTGTAGGGTTTTGGTAGGATTTCGCAGGGGCCAGGGGGCGCAGTTTTTAAGGGGTATCTGGATTACAGATGTTGCACTCAATCCTACATAAAAAATTAAATTCGTTAAGCGGAATTAAGGCTAATTAGGATGCAAACTATCGACAGCTAATTTTGATCTTTTCGTTTCGCAAGAGAATTAGTTTTTCTGCCGATATCGGATTTATATGCGTAATATCCTTAACCTGTGTAGTTGTTGTTTGATGGAAGGTTAAAGTAAGTAATCAAATTTACTAAAAAATAAACAGGTAAGTTCTAGTTTAGAAATGGTGAAAAATTTTCATACTTTAGATACAATAATCCGAACCAGCGCTATACATTTAATTTGGCTTCAGAATTCCTCGCTATTTTTCGATTCGTGAAACTCTCGTATTTTTCTCTATCCCTCTCTCTTGTCTATCTCTCTCCATCTCTCTCTCTCTCTCTCTCTCTCTCTCTCTCTTTCTCTCTCTCTCTCTATTTCCCTCACTCTCTATTTATCCACTACCCAGCTGACCACTGTCCATCACCCTCACATCCCGCATCCACCACAAACCCACATATCTTCAAATGAAGCCCCCATCCAGGGTGCTACCGGCTGTCCGTAGGGCATGTGTGTATTCGGCCCAACCACCGTGGTTTAAAGGCAATGTTCCCCGGGAAGACGACCTTTACATCAATCCCCATCCTCACATCCCATTGTATGCTGAGGCCCCGCAAATTTACGAGCCCACCCTGGCCTGCCTTACTGACCACCAAGAAACATGCGGCTGGGGGAGGGGGTGAAGTATATTTGCGGTGACCCAAAAACTGGCCAATACCATCTGGACATGGCTTGGAACAGGGGGGGTGTGGGTATCAAATGCAGGAAACGATCAACCAGGTTGCCAGCAGGCCCCCCACACACGGATTGTCTTTATCCGTTTTTGGAGGCTGAAAGAGTGGGATAGCTTTCGCCCCCCCCATTTCCGGATAGATTTTGCCTTCCAGAGGTCGGGTCGTGGTTTTCTTTGTATACAAAATAACGCGAAACTGCAAAATATTTAAACTAATGCGGAATAATTTTCTGGTGCTATAATTCAAGTTATTAATGCTAAAAAAAAAATAGAAATTTCTAGGATTTATCTATCTCAATAATGTTAAGCCGTTTTAATAATAATTAGGCACATTAGATCCTTAGAAAACCGTATAAAAATGTCTATTTAAATATTTATAGCAGTAAAGCTAGGTCATAATAGCTGTTTTGTAGCGCTAACGTTGATTACAAAATAAGAGGGAAAGAACTAACCGAAAATACTCGAACTTATCCCTGAATCATTTTTAAACCTAGTAGTAAGCTATTTGCCTTTACTTTCTGTGACTAATTCAACGATTCCCAAGATAAATATTATTTCTCTAGCCCGTCATTCATTAATTTCCTTGCTTTTTACCACGCCGCGCACTTTGTCCACCCCCTCACCCCCCATTTTCTCATCATTTCTTGAACGCAAGCCATGTATTGTCTTCTCCCCCCTAAATTCACTTCAACCCATCTAATCAACCACTTATCATCTAGCCAAACGTTATCGTCAACCAGCTAGCCCATCAGCAGATTCTCCGACCATTCCTCGCCATGCCTTTTGCACCCTGTAATCTGTAAGATCTACCCCCGCCAATACAGATACGAAAACCAGCCGGCGGGCTCGGATTGTAAATCTTCGCGGCCAGTCTGGCTCCCTGTTTTACAATTACTAGAATGACCAGACCGTTCGCTTCGCTCCCATCTAGGTAGTATGGCATTTTTTGCAATGTTGCGCATGCTTCAAGGCGTCCCATTTTTTTCGAGCGCCCATTTTTCCAGGGTTCAAAAAAACTTGGCCAGATGGCCTTTCAGAAGGGCGGTGGTGGCCGCCGGAATTTCTCGAAACCCGTAAATTTTGCATTTCTTTTGAGGGGTTTGGTGGGGGAGAAAGTGACGGCGGGGGCAAAGGGGCACAAGAAAAAGCGCATTGGTCCATGTTTTGTGTCTGGGAGGGGCGTTTCATAGCAATCAGTCTCGGATCGGGGAGGAGGAGGAGGAGGGAGGGGTTATAACGGGGTCACTGGATGGTGGATTTGGATACGACTTTTGGGCGAGGGAGGGTTGGGTTTCAGGGGGCTTTAGCTCTTTTAAGGGTCGTTATAAGGTTTTAAGCTGTTAATACAGTGTTTTATATTGATATTTTTTGCTGCAATTTTAGCTAAAACGGGTTGTTTTTAGGAGACAATGCAATTTGTACGTGTCACTAACTTTCAGTATCATCTAAAACTTCTGCTTTTTACCCCAAGCCCCCGGATAAAGCCGCCAAATTTGGGCCCCTCCCCAATGATATACGTCATGGGGCCAGGGACCGTCCCCAAACAGTCCCGGAGGCGCCTTCCCACTTCCCAGACCGGGTCTTTGTCCCATTTTGGGCCCCCCAAAATGCTTTGAGAAGGGCCCCCACACACCCCGGATACTTATGACTCCTTGCTTCCGCTGATCCCATCCGTCCCAAACCGGGTCCACAAATACGGCCCATCCCCCTTCTTCGACTGTAAATATTTTTATGAAATTTTTGTACTTTAGCTGGTTATAAGCCCCAGCCTCTCATAAACAGCCCCTCATAAGCTCATGCTAGTTTTTTTCCTTTAGAAAAAAAAAATGTATTTTTGACTTTATATACTTCGTTCAAGTGCTGTCAGCGATTCTAAAGAGAGTTGATAACTTTTCCACGAAAAACCGTTCCCCTAGCTAGCGCCGTCCCCTTTTTGCCGTCGTATCAGTTTGTAAACAATGACCCCTGACCCCCCGCACTCTGCAAATTCTGTTTCCGAATTCAATCCCAGAGTTCGAAACCTTAAATCGTAAATCTCCCTGTTCCCCACTTTCTTATCTCCTCACTAGACGCCTTTTTCAGAGCCGTGTGAATACCTGGAATGAGGGAAGTACAACAATGGGCCTGGCTGATAGCGGTAAGTATTTTGATGCTCGCTACTCGTGGTACTCACATTTAGTCGATGACTCAGCAACATTGAAACAAGCCATGAAAAGCCTTCTTTAGTTAACATTTTGCCTCGCTACAATTTGGGCAACTCCAGCAAGTGATCAGAGGGCAAAAGAAGAAGCCTACCGGAACCAGCTACGCGAATTTCGGCAGCAGCAAGGACGAAGGGGCCATCATAATCAGCATCAGCCGCATCATGCTCGTCATAGGTATGCATTAATAGAGGAATTATCAATATCTCTCTATCTTCACTAAGCGATCAAGGTTCATCCTTCTCCCTATCCAGACCGAAATGGAATATTTTGTCTGCCTCCCATCATCCATATCAGATATAGCCCCCCATCTACCCCAATCAAGCCGCCTAAATCAAAACATTTTCCAGGAGCACAGAACGACCAGAAGATCCCTATCGCTATGCACATCAACCATCAACAAATGGCTCCGAATCACAACGGAAACCCGACGAGAGATATCAAGAATATCTCGAACGCTTTGAGCAGATGAGGAGGGAACGTCAGAATCGCGTCTATGCGGAGACGCGGAGAAGAGTAAGTAGTAGTCACAAAAAAGAACACCAAATTTCTAGCCTCCAAAAAAGACAACTACGGTAAGATAGATGTTGTATTTTGCCGTTGTCACTAAAGCGAGCCATATTTTATTTTGCATGCGCTTAGCTTCAACAGATATATAGTTTTTGATGCCAATAACTGCCTTTTAGAGTGCCGGTTTTCGCAAGGCCGAAGTCTTCAAAGTGCAGGCCCAGGTCGAACAAGATTATTTGGAGACAAACAGGTGATAGCAATCCTAACGTTATATACGTTATATAGAATCGGTTCCGCCGACTCGCAATGGGATCAACCCCGCAGAATCGACAATGAGATAATCAATTCTGAGAAGAGACGCGAGCCGCATTACAAGTAATGAAAGATTTCATCATCTATCCTGAATTCAGGGCCGAGAAAGAACGGGTTGAAGCTGAGAAGAAGCATAAACAACAAGAATCATTGGCCAAAGATGTCCTAGCCAGACAGTAAGACCAAGGACCGAGAAAAATTACCAATTTTAGACGTGAAAAAGACCTCCGCGACTGGAAGGAACTCAAGGAGAGAAAGTAAGGGGACCACACTAAAGCTAGAACCTAAAATTTAGGAAGGAGAAGCTTCGGATAAGAGAAGAAAAGAAAAGGGAAAAGCTCGCTCACCGAAAGAAACCGGCAGTGACTGATGATGAGAACCGAGTTGAAGCTCGCCGTTTGGAAGACGAAAGAAAAGAAGCAGATCGTTGGCTTCTGGAGCAGGAACAAAAAAAAGCCGTAGAGAGCGTCCGTGAAGCCGCTCGGCAAAAGGCAGAGGAAAAACGAAAAGCAGCTGTAAGGAAACAGATTGAGGAAGATGAGAAGAAGAAAGAGACAGAGCGTAGAATAGCGGCTCGGAAACAAATGGAAGAAGATGAGCGCCGTCGTGCTGATGACAGGAAAGCTGCTGATCGTCGACGAGCAGAAGAGCAAAAGGAGCTTGATCGTATTCGCCAGCAAGCGGAGGATAGAAGAAGAGAAAACGAGAGATTAGAAGCAGCTCGTCAGAAAGATGAAGAAGATCGGAAAGAAGCTGCTAGAAGAAAGGAAGCTAATGAGAGGAGGTTAGAGGACGATAGAAGAGCTATGTTGAGGAGAAAAAAAGGGCAGAACAGTTGAGGAGAGAAGAGGCGGAGCGGGAGAGGTAAGCTATCAAGGTTTGACCATAAACTCATTTTTAGACAGCGACGTGTTGACGCGGAAAGGATAAGAGCCAGGACAACAACAACGTAAGATAATTAACATTTGATCTTATTCTTTTTCAGAACGCCTGCGCCAAGGTTCACCGACCCTAGGTACTGGACCCAAAAGGTAGGCAGCAAGAAGCAAAAATGACTAAAGTCTATTTTTAGCCAATTCATCATCCATTTGACAAAGACGAGCACTACCCACCTAGTCATATACACGACCACCATAGAAAACACCCTCCGCATCTCACGCATCCGTGGCAGCCACCAATTCTTAGCAATTCTATTGATCAGCCACTTACCTATTACAACATGGTGCGAACTGATGAGTTGAAGGAAGCGGTAAGCACCTCAAACCTACCTGAATGACCTATATGCTTTTAGTTGTCACATTATTATGAACTTTCAGGTGATGCGCGGTGAAACCTGGGTGGTGTTGATCTATGCCCCGTGGTGTGCTCACTCTAGACGAGCGATTGCTGAATTCCCGAATGTTGCTGCTCAGATGTCTCAAGTGACGGGACGTCGGGTTTCGGTAATCTTTGCCTTTCTGTTATTATAAAATCATTTAGTTGGCTGCTTTTAATGTGAAGAACTTCGAGCATGCCCCAGTGCCACATGAGCTGTACGCACGATACATTCCTACCGTGCGGTTATTTGCACCGGAGATCCACAATGCTGATAATGTGAGTTTCTTCGGTAAAAAAGCCCTTGATAACGGATATGCTTAATTAAAACAGGATAATTATATTTTTCAGTATATCGAATACGACAGCATGATCCAAGCCAAATGGCTAATCCCTTGGATCGAAGAACAAACTCAAGCCTTGAATATGCGAAGGCGGCATCGGCATCGTCGGCATCACCATCATCACCAACCTCACAACCCTGAAGAATAACATCAAAACTAGGAACTAAATGCCTTTATCATTATCTAGCCACTATCACTATCCCTTTCCCCACCCCTTCCTGCGATCCCTATTTATTCCAATGCCAAAAGTCCATCACGGCCATGCTCGACTTCTTTCCCCCCACACGCACCAAATAATCTCATCGCAATCCCCCCGGTTATTCACTTCTCATACAATTTAGTGGCAATTGAAGATCTCCGCCTCGCTTTTACGATTGACTCACCGCGCCCGGCTTTCGCGCCTCGACATCTAGCTATTGTTGCTGTGAGTGCGTAGAATGCATAAGCCAAGAACACGTGTATCGTTTTCCGACTGACCTTTATTGCAATATTTTTTTGTGGATTTTGCCAATTTATTAGCGGATTTTATGCGATAAATTTTCCTGACGTTTTAGTTAGAATCGCATACATCCCATTGAAACTTTGAGAGAGATGTTTTATTTAGTCGGATTCTGCTGGAAGTACTTCAGAATACCATCCATACTGTGTGATGCAACAGGATTGAGCCAACGATTCCACCAGGAAGCCTCCGACATAACGTCGATCGTCTTGACACACCTAGTGTGTTTTCCACACTTGTTGATCAGGTTCGGATTCGCAACATAGACCGTGATATCAAGCTTCTCGAGCGCAATGGCCACGTCTCTTGGACCACCATTAAGCCAGCCCGGTTCCTTCTCAAGTCGCTCCAAAATGGCCATCGCGCCGGGTGAATCGAATGCAACGCAGTGCATGTTGAATTCCTGGTTCATATCTATGCTCATTCCATTTCCAAATGAGTAAGTTCCGCGTGGCCCGACCGGGAAATATGCCGGATGTCGACGTAGCAAGGTGGAGAGTTGAGCCAACCATCCTCCGAGACTGTGGCCCGTGACTGTCACTGTGTAGTTGGGCCTCGAAATAAAACGCCCATTCTCCGACTTCATTGCATGGTTCAGAATCGGTTGTTGTGTGTGCCAATCAGCAGAGGCCACGATTTCTCGAGTAATTCTATTCAGCGCAATACGCGCGTCTGCAACTAGTTGCTTCCAGTTCGTTAGAACTGTTCCGCGATGAACGATCACTATCTGCCGCCCAGGTCGATTGACGAATGTTGTGCAGTTAAAGCCTAATTATTAAATGAATAGAGAGTTGATTGATTTGGCCTACCCTCATAATCCGTCCTGCTGACTACCTTCCAGAGTCGGTCATCCAGAAAACGGACCATCTCCCCGACCTTGATAATGGCACCGTTGCTTTCAGGAATATCGTGTACACAATCGTGTTTTTTCTCGAGATAATATTCGAGATTAACCATATGGGCAAGTTCAAGGGTTGTGGGAATCATGGCAGTGGTGGTTTTCTGTTTCCTTCGAATCTGCACGGATACTTGGCCACATTGCACACAGGACATTTCTGGTCTGTAATAGTATCATTAGACTTCTTGCTCAGTTATTGCTTTTTTAAAATCTGGATGGATTATTGCGTAAAAGACCCACCTTAATTTTAGCGTGTTAGAAATCTGTGAGGAATAGGCAATAAGCAAGCGTTCTCCGGTGTAAACAACGCGAGATGCCGAACGACAAGCTCACAAAATTTTCACGCTGATTACAAATTGATCGGGCCGAGGGAGGGGCCGCAAGCAAAAAGCACAACAGCCAAGAAAGTGTACTAGCGGATCCTAAGTCGGCCGTTGGCTGAAAAAAAAGCCGGTCATTCTTGCTGTAAGCGCTTTATCGTGGTTTATAATACGAGGAACCAATGATTGGGTATGTGAAAATCAAAAGCGCTTTGTGTGCGCTTGGTATCACGATTTTTATGGTGTTCCCGGTAATTCATTCCTTTACGAAGAATTTATTTAAATGCGCCCAGCAACAAAAACATACAACCGATAAGCAACTTATTTATATTTTGGAAAGGCAAGTTGCTTGGGAGGTGTTTAGTGATGAGTCAGCTAGGCAGTTGGATTTTGCTGGAAATATTGCAAAATAGCACCCATGCTAGGAGAGCCAGCCATGCTGATGTTTCGCTCCCCGCAGGTAGCATCCATTATGACGTCGATTTTCTTCACACATCCGGTATGCGTATCATTGGTGTCGTCATGTTTTGGATGTGTAACAAAGCGCGTGATATCAAGCTCCTCCAGTTCCACGACCACATCTGGCGCACTACCATTCAACCATCCCGACTCATCCCTCAGGCGCATCAAAATAGCGTCGATTCCTGGAGAATCGAATGCGACACAGTGCATATTGCACTCCTGGTTCAGATCGAGACTGGTTCCATTTCCAAATGAGTAAGTTCCGCGTGGACCCACGGGAAAATGAGCTGGATGTCGGCGTAGAAAGGTGGATAGTTGAGCCATCCACCCTCCAATGCCGTGACCGGTGACAGTCACTCGGTAGTTCGACTTCGCAACAAAACGTCCGTTGTCCAACTTCATCGTATGGTTGAGTATAGATTGATGTGTATGCCAATCAGCCGATGCCACAATTCCTTGAGTGATTTTGTCTGTTGCATCGATCCTAACCGTTTCACAATGCACGATCACAAGTTGTCGTCCTGGCTGATTGATAAAAGTTGTACAGTTAAAGCCTAAGAGTTCCGTTCAATAACTTGTTACTGTGCTTACCATCGTAATCACTTCTGCTGACTACCTTCCAGAGACGATCATCGATGAATCGGACCATGTCCAGGACCTTAATGACGGCACCGCGACTTTCAGGAATAGCGTGTACACATTGATGTTTTTTCTCTAGGTAGTAGCCCAGGTTAACCATATGGGCGAGTTCTAGAGTCGACGGAACCGAGGCCTTTACGGCCTTCGGTTGACTTCGAATCTGTACTGATACTTGGCGGCATTGCTCACAAGTCATCGCAAATCTGAATCAAATTTATTGGGAAATTAGTTATGGTTCGATGGAAATGAAACTGAAGCAAAGAATCAGGTGTCGGTAACGACCGTAAGATAGAGTGATTCTGGAGGAGAAAAATCAAATCCCGGAAGAGTCTCATGGTGGCGAGAACGCCACTGAAAGAGCACGTATCGGCTAGCCGCCAAGAAATTTTGTTGCGCATTAGTATTGATGCCGACCGATCCCAGAATTTGATTGCTACGAAAAAGGAAAAATGAAAATGGAACGGTGGTAAAACAAAAACCGAACCACTACAAAAGTAAAGATGAAAAATGCTTTCTGTAACCCGTCATTTTATGTGCAGTCAGGCGTGCCATGTTATACAGGGTGTCTCAGGATTATCCGGACAAACTTTCAATGCCATTGCTTCCTATTTTTTTCCTGTTTTATGTGCACACCGCGTAGCTCCTATCAATCTTTGAGGTATTTTTGAGGTGCTGGCAAAGAAAATTGCGCGAGGTTCCAACATATCGGTTTGTAAAAAATCGAAGAAGTTTGAACCTAATTTCTGCCATCTGGCAAGCGCTCAAGACGCATGCTGTTTCCGACGCTATAAAAGTTTCAATATAAGCCGAATAACGAAGAAACCATAGAAAGAGCTTGGTAATGATAAGTTCATGCAACGCCCGGCCCAAAAACCTTAGGTTGACTCTAGGAAAAAATCAGCAAGCAAAAAAAGATGAAATAAAGTCACGCACCGCGGTATTTACCTTACAAGATTTGGCACGGAGGAACCCTAAAAACCCGATAAGATACTTTTCAACGCATAAAAACATAAATAACTACAGTAACAATTATGTACAAGCAACTTATGCCAAGTTAACTTTGGTTTCTGAGGAGCTTGAGCACGAGCAAGCTTCGAAACACCCTTATCAGCAATGCTAAGGAAATTGATATTAAATTAGAAAATAATCATTGACATGACCAAACCTTGCCGCAAACACGTCCGTTTTGCCAGAAGACGTCATATCTTGCCCAGAAAAATGTCGGAACACTTTTTGAATCTTTGCCCCAAGTTTCGTGGTATTTAAGAGGTGAAAAATCTTACCGCGTCCTACGCTTGATTCTGAAGCTAATAATGTGACTTCGAAAAATTTTTTTTTTGCTCAGAACATTGAAAACGCCTCAAAAACTCATATGAAAAACATTAGGTTCGAAGAAACAGCGTTAAAGGCGAAAAAATGACTTTTTCGTTTTGTCCGGATAATCCTGCGACACCCTGTACTATCGACGTGGTTTTCTATGATCTACGAATTTGGCTCGACGCTGGATGTGTCATAAAATTTTGTTCTAAATTGGGAAGGCTCTGCCGGAAACTAGCTTTAATTGGCGTCGCTGCCAAAAATTGCTGACTCCTGTGGCCTGAATAGAGAAAACCGATTTGAATATATGGATTTCCGGGCTTCCCGAAATGCGAAATCTGAATGAAGCCCGTCATTTCCAACATCAAACTCCCCATGTCCGGTCGTCAGCTGCCCATCTGGCCGGTTTCTCCGATCGTCAAGACTTCCGTCTGCAAGGCGGGTCGCTTCTGATTTACTGTATTTCTATATTTTAATTATTTAAAAGCGCTTATGCAAAACTCTTTTGCGATATCTTTGGAGCTGGTAAACCAATTATGATTTTTGGACCCGCGGAAATTCACGAAAAGATTGAAGCAATATGCATTCAGCTGGTCATTGATTTTTTTCGCTAGCATGCTGACCTCCCCAGCTCTTTCGAAATTTGGGTTATGAACAACCATAAATTTGCTTCATAGATAATCAAAAATTTCAGAAACAATACAATAATTTCAAAAAACGGTTCCAGGATTCCCTCGGCGGCGAACCATTGCCCATCTATACCACTACCTCCACGCCTGTTCGTTCGGGGGTACCACATTTATTTTCATTGTCTTATAAATCCTCATTTTTTCCACCCTAGAATCCATGTTGCGTCTGAGGAGCCTCAAGCTTCGTATATCTCGTAGTTTCGAGGGAGGGGCAATAAATGTCTACGGATCCTATTTTCAATTACGTAATGCCTTACGTCGCCTTCTGTGCGCCCGCATTTTCTGTCGCTCCCTCCAGTTAGAATCCAGAACCAGCAAAATTCATAGCCGTATACATTCCTGTCCGTTTCAGAAAGAAATTGGACCAACGCAAGCCAAAGTCAACAAATTCATGGTTGGATCGTTTCAGATGGCAACGATCAGCCGCATGAAGTTGACCGAGGACGTCAAGGGCAAGGAGAAGAAGGAGGATGACAAGAAAGCGGAAAAGGACGCTGAGGAGAAGACTGACAGCCGTCTTCCAGGAACCCCCGTGGCCGCCCTCGGAACTTTCCACTGGAACGTCTAGAAATGCAAATAAGAAAGTCTATATATGTTTATGATCAGACTCGATGCAAATAAAGGTTTTTGTGCATCCTATTTTATGGTTTGCTTTTATTGTATCTGTCCTTATTAGCGGATTCGTATGTATGATGAGTGGCGACGATTATCGGAAACCGTTTTTCGAAAAATCGAGTACCGTATTTCCTCTAATATATCCCCTTAGAATTTTTTGCTTAATAAAAGAGATTTAATAGTACTTAAGACTACAGATTTTTCCAAAATTGCGCCTAGCAAAAATGCGCAATCTGGTTCTGTCTACATAAGCTTTTCACCGTGATCCTTCAAAATCAATGTAATTGCTAAAATCAAAAAAATATTTTATGTTAAATATCCCCCTCCGTGGTCATCGAAAAAATAGAACCCGGGGTTCTATTAGAGGAAATACGTTGTATACTAGATTCAGGAACGTAGCGTAATGTCGGTCCCGAGGGCCCGGGCCCTTTCGGTCTGCGGCGCCATTTATTACGGTTTTTAAGAGTGTTTTTAATGCTGCGCAACCTATTTTTCCAAAATTTTGCCCGTGGCGCTGTTGTTTTCGTTTTCGGGGGTCCCTCGAAATTTTTTCTAGCTATGCCTTCTAGCTATCTTTTTTCTCTGCCCACATTCACCTAATAAAAACCCAAATTTAACGTTCCAGGTAACCGAGTTCGCGAGCCTTGCCCATCGAACGACCGGCGAAAATTGGTTTCAAGAATCCAGGTCGTCCTCTCGCCCGACCGGATAATTGACCAGTTTGCAAACGGCCATACGAGGACGAGGGGAGGGACATGGCCACGTATTGAGCAACGCAGCCGATCAATCCTGCTCAACACAACGGCTTCTCGATACGAATAGCGAATGGAAGGGGGAGAATAAATAGAAAAGGAAGGGGGTAGTGAGGAGCGGAGGTCTAGAAGAGGAATGGTTGACCGGGTGGGGGAAGGGGAGGGAGCGTTCAGAAGTGGAGGGTTTAGGGATGTGGAATGGGGCGGAGAAGGAAGAGAAGAAGGAAGAGCCGGGTGGTAGGGGGGAAAACTGTCCTCCCCCTTTCCACGTTGCACACCTCCCTTGACGTGTTCAAGCTTTCAAGCTTTTCCCGTTGCGGGGCTTCCGAAAATATCCTTTGGAATGGGGGAACGGCTACTTGAGAGTTGGTACCTCGATCGAGGTCTTTAGTTTTTTGGTAAAACTTTCGGACTGTAGATGATTGCTATATTCTTGCAATCCATGAGAGTATCCTTTCATTAATGCGCTATAATCCCCTATTTTTATGTTTTATTAACATTTGATTTAAATCTGAATTCTATTTTCATGTAATCAGACATTCCAAAACTTTCTAACTGATAGATATTACAATTTCCGGGCATCCTTCTATTTATGATATAATATGAGCTAGTAGAACTATTTCTCAAGGTGTATTTAAAATTAACGTTTCTCATATCATTTAACCCATTCTCTACAACCTATTTAATGGTATAATTTCCCGTCACGACACCACGTGTCTAGTAATTAAATCAGGCGCCCCCCTCGAGTCGACTAAAGTCAGCCAATTTGGTCGTAACCCGACCCACTGGCCGTTCAAATGCAAAAGCGGGCCCCGTGGCTTGCCAAATGTTCTTTCTGTTACGAAATGGCCTTTGTTCTATATTGGCCCTTTTGCGTGAATACCTCATAGTTCATGGGCTTATTTATGTGGCGCGCGAGGGGGGGCCTTCAACAGGTTTTCAGTATTCTACCGGAAAACATGACTGCTCGGGGTTGGGGAGGAGGAGGATAGGATTAGGTTGGTGTCGGGTGGTTGGCATTTGTTTACGGGGCGCTAAATCGTTATTTTAAACGGTTTTGTAACGCAGATAAATCCTTATTTTTCTGTTTTATTTTTTTTTTGAAAGATCCTGATCATTCATCCTCGCTATTTATCTATTGATAGCTCTCTCTCCATCTCTCTCACTCTCTCTTTCTCTCTCTCTCTTCTCTCTCTCTCTCTCTCTCTCTCTCTCTCTCTACACGTCTCTCCGTCTCTCCCTCGCCGCCTAGTTAAAATCCGTGTTTCTCGGCTTTTCTACCGCCTTTAAATTACCTTCTCGTTTCCACCGATTTTCCCCCAATCCTTTCGCAACTTCTTGAAATGTTGCAGCCCACCGACTAGCACACCCATAAATCATTCCTTTCCCAGCCATACAACAGAAAAGCGATAGTTTTTCTTACCCTGATACTTGCTTCCATTCAAACTATGATTACCAAAATAAAAAAGTTCAAAAACCACCTGGTAACTAGCGAAATTCGACCACTCGGGCGGAACACCTAAAAAAGTAGAGAAGTAGAGCACGTGTGCGACCGTGAGGTCAAATCGGAGTGACCTATCGACCCTCTTTTCGGCGCAATCCCACCACACACACACACACACACTCACACTCACTCCACCGCCGACACCTCACAACTCCTCCGGATTCAACCCTCAACAAATGTCCGCGCCCCGATAAATAGCAACAAAAAGGCCTTCCATTCTCTTCCGTTCCGCTCCCTTTCAACCTCTTATACCTATTTTTCTTTCCCCTTATTCCTTCCACGCAATGAGCTTTTTTTTCTTTTCCTCCAGTCGTCGCCTCCCTTTTTCCCTGGCAAAACATCCAAAACATCCCAACAATTCACATCCTTAATCAAAACCTCCCTCCAAAAACCCCGCCCCAACGCGAACCCCGTTTATCAAATTTACTTTTTTGTTTACTCTGGACCCTCCGTGCACTCCCTCTCAGCAGGAAATGCTTGAGCATCAATCTTGTTTCGCCCTTTTTGAAGTTTCCATCGGCCCCTGGGACCCCTCCTCCAAATGATTTCCCAGCTTTTTGCTAATCGACTTCAACAATCCGAAAAAAGGGCGTTTCCTAGTGCAAGTACTATTAGTTTCTGCCATTTTTCTGTATGCCCTCGCCTGCAAAGCTGTCAGTCTTGGATGCGAGCTGATAAGGAGTGGCCGAACCTCAAAGCAATGACCGCCCAGATACGTCGATTAGAATAATTAGCGGGTCTTTTTTGGGGGGATGCGTGTTTTGGGCTCGAATTATTTTTTTTGGATAGTTCTTTGCTTAATTGCCACCTGTGCGATGGTTAGCGTAGTTGGGAGCGCTGCCAAATTCTGCAAAAAGTGGGAGTATGCATTTTCAAGCATAAACAATTAGTTTTGTTGGGCGGTTTTTACGCGTATCTAGTGGCATTTCCTTTTAGGTTTTTTCTGGGGCCATTTGGCGTGCAGGGGCCCGTCCGGGCGTTGGTATGCATTTTGGATACTGTTGCTGTGGGGATGGACGGACGGGGGTCTTGCGAACATCATCTGGGACGGCTTTTCTTTTAGGGGCTTTTCCCAATTATCGGCATATGTCTGAAGCGGCCATTCTGGATAGAAGCCGGACAACAGTTGACAGCTGGCTGGTGTCTAGATTACGAAATACAGCGCTGGTTATAATATTTTGCAACGAGATTTTATAGTTTTTTCAATAGAGACGAATTGTTTTGAAACTAAATAGCTTTTATTGTAGCTCTCGAAAAAACGAATTTTTTTCATACAATTTTTTTGTACAATATCAGAATGGTTTAACGGAAAAGAACAAATTAGTGCTAAAATGCTGTGTCGAAATGCCCGGCAGATATATTTCAGCCATGAAATTCGATGCTAATGGTTAGTATTGCACAAATTTTTCTTATATATAGTGGAAGCCCTACCTTAAAATTTCCTTTAATAGAACAGCTAAAAATTTACCAAAAACATCCAATTTCCCAAATAAAGTGCCTGTCAATAATAGTAATACCCACAAACCCTATGGCTTCATCCCATGCATCTTTGCCCCCTAAAAACCGGTTGCCAATAACTTGGCACTTTCCGGCAACCTACTCTTGCCCCCACCCTCGTAGACAATAATCATTCTTCGCCGCATCCGAATAATTGCTCAGCCAGCCGTACAAAACCCGGGCTTTCCCCCCTTTCTCCAGCTAGCCCCCATATGCGCAATATTTATTTTTTGGTGCCCCGCTCTGTCCATTTTCTGCGTTCGTTGAAGGGGGGGGGGTGCGGGGGTGCCACGTTTCGTGTTGAATATCCGAGGGGACGGGCTCGAATCGATCAGCCGGTCAGCCCAGCTTGCATTCAGCGATTTGCTCTGTCTGTTCGAGAGGAAATACGGTATCGTCGTGGCTTCATTAAGATTCTGCTTTGCAGCGGGGCGTAGACCTGGCCATCGAGATCGGCATATGGTGGCTGGTTGGCTATAGAAGATCATTTATTATATACCGTATTTCCTTTTGCATCATTAAAACCGCCAAAAAAGTTAACTTTATCCTTGTATTGATATTATTGGGATTTCTAGACGGATTAGTTCTGTGAAAAACGGTAAAATCCGCTCATTTTTCTTCGATTTTTGGCATTTTTGATTTGATAGCCTCGACCCTCCTTTGTAGCCCCTTCCTCTAATAAAGCTTCTCTTCAAGATGGTAAAAAACCGGAAGCCCTGATTTTACATTAAAGGAAATCCGGTATTTTTCTTTTCTTCTTCTCTGTCGCTCATTGTTTTCAATTTGTTCAATTAGCATCGATTTTCCATTTTCCAGGTAGTGAAATGGCCAGCGACGTAGTAGCTGCCGTCCAAGCTGCCGAGAGCTTCATCAACAGCGTCTCCAGGTGAGCTCCTTATTTTGATATGTCGTAAAACAGGTGCATCCTCCCCCTCCGATTTTTCCGATCCAACCCGGATGGAGATAAGGCTGTTTTTGTGGATTTTCGGATCTTTTTGCCCCGGGGGCAATGGGAGAGAAGGGGTGAAAGGAGGGTATGTGAAACCGGCCCAACGACTAGTGGCTGGGGGGTGTAGATACGAGCCGAGATCCTGGCGCGAGATGGTCAAGCTGGAAAACGGGGGATGTCTTCCCGGCTCCTTCGTGCTAGCTAAAAACTGCCCTGGAGCACAACGCACAGCTGTGAGGGAGAGATGGGTGAGAATAGGGCAATGGGGGTTTATGGATGTTCGGTATGAAAGTGAGGGGACTGCATTTTGACCGAAATATATAGATTTGCAAAACAACTAGGAAAATGCTAGGAGAATCACCCAAAATTTGCCCCCGCTTCTAGACCTTCTCGTCCGTCCAGAATCCAAACCCCTCGAATCCACCAATCCCACCACCCGAGCACCACGTAGTGTTTTGATGCATGAATGATGAAGAACAGGGTAGAGGGTGGTGGTGGTTGCTTCTGGGTCTCAGATGTCATCGAATAGTCCGCCCCATTCCGGGGCAATGGGTCAGGGCAGGCAGGGCAGAGCCATCGGCCGGACGGGGGCTATGTGTGGACGGGGGCAATGCTTCTATTCGGGCCCTCTATTCGTCGTCGGGCCCGTGTTTGCCCACCGCGGCCGCTATGGGAGATTCTTCGCGTTCGTCCTCCTCTGGCTGAACAGCCCTCCATACTCGTTCGAATTTTTTCTGAGCTGTACTTTTGTGTGGGAATGGTACACCTTTCGTTACTGTATCTTTAGCACTAAAGTCAAGTTGGGGCACGTTTTTGCCTACGAAAGTCCCTGAAATAAACCCAAAACATAAATAATAAAATAAACGCTATTTTCTTTTATGGCTTACAAGTCACTTTAAAGCGCATGTTCAGGTCAAGAGTACGCATGCGCCTATTTACGTAGAGATAGGCAAGCGTGCATAGCTGTATACGTCCAATTGTAGTATGCGCTTTAAAGCATCTTTTCGTAACGAAATTCTGTTCCCATCATCTATTTAAATAATCTATTTAGATAAATACCCAACTTACCGAAATCCATGGCTTCCGGAAACCCTACTTTTGCCGACTCATAACCCCAACCCCATTTCAACCCAATGCTCTTCTGACTACTCATCCTCCCCCTGCCACGGGTCTTCGAACCCGAAGCCCTTCTCCTCCCCCGCGACCCACCGGACTCTTCTACCTCCTAATTTCCTTGAGAAGCCCACCCAGCCAATTTAGCAATGCCATTTTTTAAACGACCCGCCCCATGGCTTCCTCCCGCCCATTTCCTTAATTGAATCCTGGTCGTGCTCTGTATTTTTGTGTGCGTCTGTGTGGCTACGAGGGTTTTGTAGGTTTGTATCTTTATTTTCTTCGGCGACTTCGGATCTGTATTATACGCACAAAGGCAGAAAAATTTAATTAAATTTTGCAAAAGGTCAAGGGAACACCTCCTTTTTCAGGGGTTTCTGACTTTGATTTTCTCCTAGCAGCCCTTGAGGCTCTTCCCTCTTTTCCTAGCTAATGAAGTGGCCCTCGCGCAAGAAAAGCCAACCGCTAATCTACGGCATTTCCCCGCTCCCCGGAATGCCGGTGTCAATTGTCTGCTGCAAAATTGGCGCCCATCGGGTTGGCGCTGCTGGGCCATAATTCTTGGTGTTCGTCTGTCAGCCTTCGAATTAGAGCGAACCAGGGTGGGGCTCGAATCGCATTTCGGGGGGAGTCGAGACATCGGCGGCTTCTTCTCGCTCCTTTCCGCTGATTCTCCCCTTTGACCCGGCCGGCACTTCTCGGCAAGTCTTTCTTCGGCCCACCGCGCACATTCGCGAATACACTTCGCAGGCGGGGAGACGCACCATGTCCGCCCATTCGATGCTCTATTCGGCTCTGCCTCTTCAACTACCACTTTGACAAACAAGTGTCTATTGTTCTTTGGGTCCAATATTTTATCTGGGTGCGTCAGCTAGGGACATTGATTAATTTTTCTGCTGAAGTTAGAATTGAGATTGCCAAGTGCATCTTGTACAGAATTTTTCGCTGATTCCGAATATGTTTTTCAAATTTGCTACGGACCGTTATTCTGAAAGTTATACGGCAATTATGACCCTAGTTTTCACCAAAATGAAGGTATCGTTATAGTTTTCGATTTTCTTCATTAATTTCAACGTCAAAATTGACTGAGACGTTGGCTGGACAAGCATCCTACAGCTCAAAACAAGCATTTTAGATGAAAAATGAAATTTTTATGCAAAAGCAAAAGAAATGATGCAGCGCGGGGTACGAACCGCCGCCCTGCGCTTGGCAAGCGAGTACTTTGCCAATGCACCATGGTGCCAACTGGGAAGGGTGCTGTCAGAGGGTACTTCAGGGCCCCTGGAACCATAGCCCCAAACAAGGAATAGTGGGCCAGCGTCTGAATTTTTGGCATTTTTCGGCCTAATTGTTAACAAAAATGATTTTTAAATAACAGTCCGTAGCAAATTTGGAAAACATATTCGGAATCAGCGAAAAATTCTGCACAAGATGCACTTGGTCCCGAATCGAAACTCCAAGTTGAGTAAAAACACTTTACAGTCGGTTTGACGTCTTTCGCTATTTCTTAGATTCGAGAGTCACTGGCGACATAAGTATGTTAATTTTTCTGCCTTAATTTTCCCCACAAAATCTTTTCACAGTGTTGCTTTTTCTGGAAACCAGGTGGCTACAAGTGCATTATCAGAGCAAAAATAGAATTAAACGCTCACTATGCAGTACATTTTTCGTTCTTCCTCCCAATTTCACGCTACATCAAGCCCGAACTCCTCTCTTAAGTTTCGATGTTTTGCCATTCCATTCCACGTTTCCCGGTGAATTCATAATGTCGCAATTTATCCGCCCCTCGAGACTCTTTTACAGCACACATTCGCATACTTCCTGGGTTTTTCGGCATAAGGGGTCAAGGGCAGCAGCCCCGAGATGACCTGATGTCCCGGGGAAGGGCCCAGCTCCTCTGCTCCACGCAGCATCTCAATCTGCAGAAGAATAGAATCACGTGGGTATTCTCATCGATAGACTATGAAGCTGTCGGTTGGGTATAACCTCCAGAATTTGAACGAGGTGTTGTCACAGTTGTGCAAATGAAATGGTTCTGGAGTGAGAGGAAAGGAATTTATTGTTCGGGATGGATTCCGTGGATTTCTTGAAATGGAATTTTAGTTAGGTGCTACCTTGTAAAGTTTTTGATTGTTTTTTGGATAGGAAATAAGCGGAAATTGGTTGTAGCGGTGGCATCTTTCTTAAATGAGCATAAGCATCATCTTTCATCATCTTTCCCAAATCAAAAATTTTTCCAAATTCATGATCCTAAGCCGTTTTTTAAATTGATTGAAAAGCTGCCTAGTTTATATCTCTTTTTTAGTTTTCCGCTGGAAAATTATTCAAAATTTCTAAAGGTATTGCTTGGATAATCTCTTCATAGCATTTCTATAACATGCCTTACCTTTACATACTCATCCTCCACCTAACCCTCAGCCCATCCCTCAACCGCCCAATCTTTAATCCCCCATACTCCCAACGAACATCGCTAACCAAAAGTTCCCAAAACCTGGACAGCAAAACCTCTCCTTCTCAAAAGATGTCAACCGATATCCTTTTGCGGTTTCTGTTGTCGGGGGCTCGTGCTCCAGAGATATGGACGGTCGTTTGGAAGGGATGTGGGGATCCCCTGGGGGATACTTGTCCCCTCCTTCGCCTTCTATGCCGCCCTCAACCGTTGATTTACGAAGAACTAGGGTCCCGTTGGACACACTCTTTGGCCTCTTACCCCCATACACACAACATTCATAAATCCACCTCGTGGTCCGTTTGCTGGGGTGGTTTCGGGGTTTGAGGTGACCCGTTTTTCAGATTTAGGGTTATGGAAATGGGGTATGAAATATTAATCGATAAAAAGAAAAAAAAAACCAGGAGTTCTGCATGGTTTTTGGGATAAATCTGGCTTTTCTTATTACGATCATTTTATAAATTTGATTATTCTTGAGTTATTGCTATTGCTATTGCTGTATCTTTTTGTTTTGTGTTAATAGACTGTATAGACTGGAATAGACTGACTGTCCCTTTAATACCATTAAGCAGCTTTCCAAGCAATATTATATGTTTCATACACCTTAAATAGTTAATATACGGTGGTATTTCTGGATAGGGACTCAAAATACCTGCTTGAAGATCAATTTCCTACTTAATTCATTCATTGTGTGTCATTGCCCCTTTAAAGTCTCTAAAACTGGCTTTGGACAGTGTCAACAATTCATATAAGATTTTCTTCGGAAAAATATAGACTCCAAATCGTTCATTCCATCTATTTTTTCAACCACTCTGTCAAATTAAGTATACCAACGCACCCCATGTGGCTGTTGGAGTTTTATGACCCACCATACCCCCCGCCGACCCCCCCCCCCCATGCATTCCCAAAATCCACACAAACATAGACATTTCGGGCCCCACCCGCCAGATATCCGACCGGGAAATTGGGCCCCCCACCGGGTAATGGAGGCCGGAAATAGAGCCACAAGCCTTATCTTGTGACTTTATTGCATCGAATTTGGCTCCATTAACCAGTTTTTTTCAGCAAAATTGAGTCCTCGCAGCCATCGCCGGCCTCGACGAACAGCTCGAAGGATAGCGGGTGCCAGGAGGAGAATAATAATGCGCAGGTCGGTCGTTATAAAACGCCAGAAAAGATTGTTTAGGTTAAGCCAAGGCCGCTGGTTGAGCAGCGAAGCTCGCGAGGGTCTGTCGGGTCTGTATCACCGGTATTGGAGCAGTTGGAGCAAATGATAGGTATTGGGTTTCGGTACACTAATAAAGTAATAAATGCATTATAGTTAGCGATGAATGGGTGGATAGGGACGGTTCAACAAGTTCGGGGCATACGCCGGTTTCGCGGGTACGATCAAGGGATGGGCAGAAGTTGAGCGAGTTGGGAAGAACGTTGGTCACGTCCGCTTCATTGAAGGTAAGTGATTAGAATAGTTTTTAATGAAATATCGTACCCTTTGAGGCGTACATCGACCTTCTCGGTAACCACCACCGTCAAAGTATTGCCGCATGGCTTTATGGTAACACCTGCAGGTAACTTTTACGAACCAACCCAAAATCTACTTCCCACTTCCACCTCCCCTTTCCAAACCCAACACTAAATTATTTGTTCAGCGCGTTCACGCAGCAATTCCGCTTTGCCGATTCGGCCGTCTATTGTTCGCCGCAAGAGGGAAACATCCATCAATCCGTCCGACACGGAATTGGTAACACATGGCTTCCCACCCAGCATCCCCTCCCTTTAGGGCAAGCCGTTCGTCTCGCCCTCATCGAAGCCTATGGAGGGGCATATGAAACGAGTGGATGGAAGGCATTTGCCGAACAGGTGTGTAGAAAGGGGAAAAGCTACAAATGGTATTTTAGGGAGCTCCAGTCATCTATCTTTCACCGGCTCTTCATTTGGAAGTTGCTTCTTACTTGACAACCGAATTCGGAATCTCGGATATTGTACAGCTTGAGAAGTTGCCCGCCGAAATGTCTGACATCGAAGGCCGAATTGTGAGCCTTTTTGCTTGCAAAATACTTAGATTCTCCAGACAACAAATAAATAATCAAAAATTTCAGGACTACCATGCTTTTGATCGTCTCGTTGATCAGCACCTAGCTGAAGGAAAACGCCCACTGTTGCTTGTCGGTGTCGTCGGGTCCACCATCCTCGGCCAAAACGACATGATCAGCAAGATCTTGGAGGTAATAAGCACTTCATTAAATTTTTATACCGTATTTAAGGTCCGAAAGAAGTCTAAATTCTGGCTTCACGTCATCGGGCAAGCGGCTGCTGCTCTGGCTTTGAAGGAGCCCTCGGAGGTGTTGGTGCACGTGCTTTCTCAAGTTGACTCTATCACAATGCCACTTGCGACTTGGCTTGGAATTCCGGCAGCTCCGGTTGTGGTGAGCCTCTTGAATATTTCAATTAGTTTGATTTCAGACCCTTCACCGACAACCGGAGGGACACAAACCCAGCTACCGTGAAAAGCTTGACACGCTCCCTTGGTGGGTGGCCACTCAATACCTTACCACTCGCCGCATCACCGACACCCTGGAGAACTGCTACATGCTGGTAGATGGCCATAAGCTTCTTTATATATTGAATTCTTAGAGCAAACTAATGCTCAAAGGTCTCGCCAGCACTCCTCAAATCGAAGTGATTGGCATGGAAAACCCGCAGTCGTTTGCTGCCCAGGTTTACAAGAACCAGTACACCGCACCGACGGTTCTCGTCTTCCGCTACAAATATCCAAAGGCGAAGCAAGCTAGACAGGTATAAAATTAGCTCTAGATCCCTCTAAACTCAAGCTCCTAGGCTTGGGAAATGTACCGAGCCCGTGAGGGTGATAAGGAAGAAGCGGAAGGACAAGCTTTGCATAGGTCCGCCGATGAAGAATTGGAATACGCGGATTCGTTGAATAGCTGGGTGCGTGGATCCATAAAAATCTTTACTCATCTTTTATCTGAGTTTTCTAAAATCCTAGCTAGCTTTCAAAATCTGAAATCGCAATCAATCTCTTTTTCCCTAATCTTGGATCATCTTCTCCGCACCCCATAATCTTTTGTTATTCTTCGACCTCACGATTTCAGCTGGGCCAAGGACTGCTCCAGGAATGCCAGCAACTTGGCATCTACATGATCGAACTGGGCGGTTTCCACGGCACCGCCTTCCGCTTCTGCCCTCTGGAACATTCAGCTGGTTAGCCAGAGAGATGAAAAAAAAACAAAAAACAACTTCAGCTCTTGCCTCCAACGCCGACCATGTCCAGAAATTCATCAAGCAACTTGGGGAGATCCTGAAGATTGTCGATTCTACCGTAGCTGCTAAGGCCAAGTATGGAAAATTTGTGTGGATTACATGGTTCTTTTTAGGTTTGACGACATCAAGGAGCAATTCCCGCACCTTGCGCTTTTGCCGATCAGAAAATGGGCGGGTGTCGGAGCTGTTTGGTACGAAACTCCAGGCCTATTCTTATCAAAATTCCTTTAGCTATATTCCGAACATCGTGAAGGATACTCCTTCTATTGAATGGAATGAGAAGCAAAGGCAGCAGGTTTGTCGGGATCGAAACAATTTTACTCCATCACTCTGCTAGGTCTCGCACCTTAACCTCGAGCTTGTTCATCAACTACGTGTCGTCGATTCCGCATTTTCCTCTGGTGAATCGGCCGCTTATCAAGTATCTTGCGTCAAGTTCGGCATGCTCAGCGATGCCAAAGATTTGGTGGACCTCGTGCAAATGGTGTCGGATAAGGGCAAGGAGATTGAGAACAGCCAGCAGGTATCATTCGTTTAAAGGTATCCAAATTGATGATTTTAGTACCTCGATAGTCTGGCTGAGTTGATTCGACAGGGAATTGAGGCCGCGAATGAGGATTTGAGGAAGGAGAATGAGAATCGGCTCCAGCAAGAAGGTGTGATGCGTCAGCTACCGATAATGGGATCGCTGGTGAATTGGTGGTCGCCGTTGGATAAGGAGAGTCATGCCATTAAAGGAAGATCTTTTGATTTGAAGACTGGTAGGAAAAAGCTGTAATCGCAAAGCATTATTTTTTAAGGTCAAATCCTATCCACGGATACCGTCTTCCACTTCTCCCGAAAGTCGTCAAGCAGCTCGTTGGATGCGCCTCTGGTATATTAATTTAAACCTTATTAATTTCCACTTTAGGCCCCCCACACCCTAACTAAGACCACAGACCCTGTCCCTGAAGATTCCGCCGCTGAAACTGCCGCTGAACAAGACACCCAACTAACCACTGAACCACCAGCCAGCCCAACCCAGGAGAAACCCGTCGAAAATGGACACTAACAATGTAGTCACAAGCCCCGCGTGATATCCACTTTCTATTTCTGTGATATTGACTTTTCTCTTGCATTTAAATGTGATTATACACAATCGTGCACCCATTTTGTATTCATCAACACCCCCCTAAAATAAGTTGTGATTAAAAGCACTTCCGAATACTTGTCCCTCCCGTTCTCTTCCATCACCCCCCACCTATTCGCTTTCGCGCATTACAGAAATCGGGTTTTCTGGGTTTAGCAAAACGCTCTCTTCCAGCGCGTCCGATGCAGCATAAATCATGTTGTAATATTTTGACTAAAATTTTAAAGGCCGTATTCTCATCCTTCTTTCAACTCCATTTCAGCTGCTTTAGTAATTTATCCATCAGAAACTTTTTCATTGCGGATCCAGCACTACCCGTTATGTGTACCCTAAATTTGGTATTTGTTAGTCGATTCTATGGTCTAGCTTGGATGTGGGATAAATAATATTGTAATATGAAATGTGTTGGCTGCATTTTTTTATTAACATTCTTATTAACGGGAAGCAATGAACGCCGAGGTGTATAAAGCATAGAGAGTGGCTAGGACTAAGGATCGTGAAAACGTTTTTATAATCGTTTAATAGCGGAACTCTCCGTAGTCCTCTTCAGATGAGTATTGCTCCTCGGGTTGTCCGCTCTAAAATTGATTTTATTTCAAGTTATAATTTTCTTTTTTTATTTATCAAATTATCTAAAAAATGTGTATTAATGGATTTCTCCGGTAATTGGTATTCTAATTATTTTTTATTACTGCTTCTTATTTATGATATTTGCTAAGACCTACCCGCTTGACAAGCATCTCCGCCTGGCTTTGCTCAGCAAACCCAGGGGCAAATCCACGGCCCGAAATCAGCAGTGAACCCCGGGGAATGATGAAGCGCTCGAGCGATGGGGCGTTCGTACGCCAGAAATCGCGCTATAACAAATTACGTTGCATAAATTGTTTTTTTTGCTAGGTCGAGAAGCGCATGCAAATCGATAGCCAAGCTGATTAAGGTGGTGGCAAAAATGGATGCTAGGAAGATATTTGAAAATTTGGAAATATACAAAATTTTAAGTGGTAAAGAATCCGATAATATAATGGATCTGATAATTTTCTTGGCATGCCAAATTTGGTGACCTGTAAATGTAAGGAGGTAAATTTGTAAAATATCTGAATTATCGCTTCACGGAACCGCATAAAAACCGGCATGCTAATGAGGTTTCCGGTTCACAGAGTCTTCACCGAATTCCCTGAAAAAGGAATCGATGATTTTTTTACTGTATTTTTGGATTTCCGAGTTACGATAAGTAGAGAAATTAGGCATATCTCTACTATCTTCCTAGCACCCAGAAAGCATTAATAAGTGCAGCGTTAGTAAGGGTCAGATAAAGAATTCACGAGTTTGATCATGTATTCTCGGAATTCAGCTTCGGTGGGTGCTCGATGACCGCCCACCCTCGCCTGGGTCGTCTCGCCGCGTTTCACCAAACGGTAGCTGGATGGAGCGTCGAAGAATCCTGGCCCAAACCCACGGCCGGAGATCATCAATGAGCTGCGCGGGATCGAGAATGTCGAGCCACGCTGAAATTGGTATATCAAATTTTAAATATCCCACTCTTTACAATCCAAAAACTCTCATTCCACTACCAAACGAAATGAAGGCGTGCGGATACATCTAAGAAAGGAAAAAACCCAAGAGCTGATAGATGTTGAAAATCCTAGAAAACTTAACAACATGGAAACTTTGTACTTTGGAGCTTACATCGGACGAGAACGCCTTCTGCACACAAAATAGAGGGGGTTATTAGTAAAGACTGCCGGGGTAAGCTGCTTTGTAGTCGGCACCACAAAAATAAGGAGAACAAAAAGTTGGGTTTGGTGTTATGATTAATCTTTTATTTTGTGTTTTAAATTTGAAAAAATTTCAAATATCATAGGCACCAAACCCTGACTAAACACAAAACACCGTTGACCTCGTCAAGAAGATAATGGCGCTTTGTCTTGTACTTCTTCGGGTCGAAATCTTTCGGTAATTGAATGACAAGCTCCGCCTGACGATCATAGGAAGGGAACGGACTCGATCCACCGTACATCCGACTCCCACGCGTTTCATGATATCGCGGAAGCTGATCAGAGACCGTCTAAACTTTTCAAAATCCAAGATCTGTCTCTGAATGCAACACAAAACACATTACAACCGCTCTACCTTGCATGGCTCCGACCCCTAAAAATTATGATTAAACGGATAGGGTGGTTAATAATACCCAACAGCTGACGGTGGATCGCGCCTGCAATAAGGGAAGAATTTCTTGGATGGAAAGGTTAATCGGCATCTGTATTTTGTTATTTCATCACAATAAAATTTCGATGATTGGTTGGTCAATTATGGAGATGAGTAAATGGTTGGATGAAAAATAACTTACGGATTCCTGGCTGTTGGCGAGGGCGACAACGACGAAAATGGAGAAACAGAGGATGGTTGTGGGTTGCATTGCTACCAGAATGGCTAGGAATTACCTGGAAAATCTATTGGTAGATATTAAAAATTGCGTATTAAAATAGCTCCGAGCAGAAAAACAGCTATAAAAAACAAATTTATTTTTTTCTAAATTTTTCATTTTCAAAATAGTGGAAAACGCAACCAATGCAATTTAATGCTCCGTTTGGCGAAATTTTCACTACACTCTCTCTAATCCTAGTTACCAAAGAGCATCCACGACCTCTATAAACTATAAACTCTGTAAAACCGGGAAAATACAACCCTAAAATGGTTGCTTGCATAGAGATGGAACTCAGACTGATGCTCATGGAATGACTACAATTGCCCCCGAGATCGGCTTAAATGCATCGAGATGGGTTGGTAAGGCGGCTGAAAGCTGTTTTGCCGCTATGGATATTTTCGGGATACGGTAGCTTAACCGAAAACGAACATGGATTGGTCTCGTATAGTCAGAGAAATCAGCGTTTTCTGCGAAAATATGCTTATATATAATATTTTGTTTAATAGCTTCCCAAAGCTTTTATTTTTAGAACACAATAAAGAGGGGGGCTTTTATTAGAGGTGGCTTTATTTTTTTTATCGAAATACAGAAATACAAAGGTGAATATACGCCATGACATTCTTTGAGCAATTCCATCGGTTTTTTGCGCCTTAAATCTTCCTAAAACTCTTAATGATGACACTACAATGTATCTGGCGGGTTTTTCATAATTACTAAACCGTTATATAACATTTTTGAAGGATTTTACCAGGGTTTGAGCTGATATTAGGGAAAATACGATATCAGAAAAGCTGACACTACCGTGCACCCGAACTTTGCGCTCATGCTCAACAACCACGCATCTACCTTGCAAAAGCCAAGTAAAAACAGACAGACCTCAGAAGCTCAATAAAAAATTAACCGGCCGAAATGACAAACCGTAGACCGAACCGTAGACGACCCTATGTCTGCTTTATAAGGGCAACTAAAGGGGTGGGCCCGCCGCATATTGACGCCTCATTTTCTACGTAGCCCCACCTCTGGCCATACCCCCCACAGGTCAACCGCTTCTCACCCCAGCTAGACGGAACGAATTGACGCGCAGAAATTGAAAATGCCCCATATTTACAACGACCCGAATTGGTCATCTTCTAGAGGGGCGCCGACCTGTGATGGGTATGACTGACGTGGCTTATATTTCAGGGCAATGGGGGATGGCCCGCCACGAGATGTTCGTGCCTGGATTACCATAAGGCGATAGCCCTTGGATACGGTAAGACTTACGAGTGATGTCAAGGTAAGCTAGGATTAAGATGAACCGATTGGGGGTAAACCTCGGCGTAAATAAGAACTTCTAGGAACGTGTTACCGTTTTTGAAAAACGATAACATCTGTTAGAGTACACTGTCCTGAAATGAAGTATTCAATGCGTATTGAAAAATTCTGAAAAACTCTGGGAACAAAAATTCCCTTAGTAGACGCTTGGCACGGCCGCCCACTATATCGGATCGTCGAAGCCGTAGCCCGTAATATTATACCCTGATTTCCAACCTTAATCTGGGAGAATGTGGCGCTTTTCCCCAAGTCCCCCACCCCTTCGCAACTGTACAAGGCAGTTCTTTAACGTCACCGTGTACTTTAGCCATCGTCTAAGAACCATAATTTATTATTAAACGCTTAATATAAAACGTAAAATGGGCTGAGAAATCGAGCATACCGAGAGCATCATTTGAAATCGAAAATACACAGACAAATAGATTCACGAAGATGAGCGCTAGCGGGGCAAACCACTTTAAGCGGTGGGTGGGTGAAGATAAAACATTCAGGCTTTGAATAAAATAACGCGTTTTTGGATACCTCGGGCTGGTTGGGTAAGGGGAGCGAGGGCGTAGGTCCAAAAACTTTCTCTTTTCTGCGTTTCCTCAGTCTCGTTGGAGGTACCTTAAAAAGCATAGCCTCCTGACTGGGTCCACAAACCTGTGGGCTACAAATGAGACGGCTAGAAATAATGCTACTAGCACGACACCGATCGCAATATGGGAAACAACTTCGAGGGCCTCTTCACCGGCTGAATCCATTTGAGAATAAAATAGTTTGCCGGTAGTAGATGTAGTTTTCGATGGTTAATTTCGGGATTCGAGACAAAGGGAAATGAAAGACGTTTTCGGATGGAATGAGCTAAATGGAGAACGCATGGATCTTCGGGTGCTGGATGCATGACAGGCCCGATCCGGGCTGTGGTTTCGAAGCACAAACAAAGTCGACACGGCCCACCCAGAAGCGGTGGACGAAAAAAGAGCGTGGGGAAAATACTAAAAGAATGTAAGCTAGAATTTTGCCAGATATGAGTTAACGTTCATCATGAAACAGTTTTCAGCTTGCTCTGCTGATCTTTTTTCACCATTCACTTTACCCTTTTACCTTTCCACGACATAATCCCAAATCCATCCCGGCCACTTCATACCAATCCCCTAACCCCAAGTTCTAAGGCTTCATCTCCTTTTCCTTCCTTCCCCCCCCCCCCCATGCCCAGATTCGATCTGCCACACACGAGTTCTTCTGGTATTTCCTCAGCTCTAAGTATAACTCTCGATTCTAATGAACTCCACCCCGCAATCAGGTGAAATTTTTTAAGGCGCAGAGATCTACGGAAATATGCTACAAGGGCCTACAACTACAAATTTTTGGGGGCCGCTCCGGCTTTTTGCGCAAGGTTTTTGAGATCATTGGCAGCCCATCGGTACCTCGATTTCGCAAATTAGGTTTCAAAATGAAACCATAAAGCGGGAAATTCGTATGTTAATTAGATTTTCACACGATTCAGTAATTTCGTTATGGATGACAGTAACCTCGAAGGCCGCTGGACCAATTAAACATCCGACACAAAATCAGCATAATTTCTGCCTTGATCTCCAGTAGCGCGTGTCACGAAATTCGCTTCATGAATTTACAGATTCCCTTGGGCGGTAGATTCAAAGAACAATTTCTCTGTGGTTGCCACCTAATTTTCATAGGATTTAAATAATTTGCTGTACAAATTGCGGGGGGACAAATTCGAAATCCGTAGCAAACTGACGATAACAAGCCCGAATTTTCGTCTCGATAAAGCCTGTAGAAAAAAATAATTGCAAAAATACGATGATAAGCTATTCATGGCATCGGGCTGGCTGGCCCTAAACGGAAATACAAAAAAAGCACATTTCCATCTTAATTATTCGGATGCAGCAGGTTAGTCGGTATGTCTGCCGGGGTGGTGGGTGGTCTGAAAGGTTAATAAAACACGTAGATAGTCTGTTTCAGGTTCGCGTCCTTCAATTTTTCAAGAACATATTTCTTCTTATGGGCTCAAAAATAAAATTTTGGATTACATTTCGTAGCGACTTAATTTTTAATTTTTGTCCTGGCTACATCTTTTTATTAAAAACCAGGGCTTACACAAGGACAGAACCCATATGGCTACATTTTTTTCGGTCCAAGTAGGCCGAGTTTTAGCGGTTTTCGGGGGCCACGCTACAAATCTAGGTGGTAGGTAAAAACCCACCTAGACCTACTCCGACCAAATTCTGTGGGCCCCACATTTACAAGTTCCCAGGATGTATAGCTCATATTCACGGCTCTTCGCTGCTGTAAATACTATCAAGTGGTTTTTCGAGGAGCTAATGAGGATATTTGAGAATGGAACACAAGGCAAAGGACATTTAAATTTTATACGTCGGAAACGAGAGTAGATCAATATTATAAAAACTAACAAATTATTTTAATTTCAGAATCGGGCCAAACAACGCAAACAAACTCACCCGGTCCAAATCTACACTTCCAGCTCGAGTCGATCAATCGAATTCAGAAGAAATGGCTGTGAGTTATAGATGATGAAAGTTTAGATCAACGCTTAAAAATTTAAATCTAGAACAACGAAGCAATTTGCAGCTTTTGCGGGCATACCGTTCTGGCGATCGTGATCGTGGCCCTCTGCCTTGAACTCGTCTTCCTCCCCTTCAGCGCTTTTACTTGCAAGTTTTTAATATTCTTTTTATACGACATTTTTAGA
This sequence comes from Mesorhabditis sp. LJ9110, assembly GCA_038088335.1. Taxonomy (NCBI): domain Eukaryota; kingdom Metazoa; phylum Nematoda; class Chromadorea; order Rhabditida; family Rhabditidae; genus Mesorhabditis; species Mesorhabditis sp. LJ9110. The sequence goes on along the minus strand of JBBGBA010000014.1, from coordinate 263,691 downwards.
TATTGGACCTTTGGGAGATGAGTACTGCCAGATATTCAACATGCTGATAAATGGCACAAATACCAACAACACCGGAGATCTGCTACTGGATATTATGAATAGCGACGAATGGGGAGAATATAACAGGTTTTTATCGACCGCTTTAAAAATAAAAATTAGCTATTTTAAGTACAAAAGAATTCTTGGCGCCGGTCGGATGTTTTTTGAAGGATTGGAGTCGAGCGCTTATGGGAACGATGTTCGTGCTGGGACTATTTGTATTTTTTGGGGTCGCTATGAGGTGCTGGTTCTTCGTATTGCCGCATATTCTAATAAGGTAAGATGAAGATTTAAATTCACACGAAAACCAAAGATAAATGTTCAAATAATCTATGTAGAATCCCAGCTGCTCTATTCCTTGCCGCCCTCATCTACCACGAAATCGCGCTCGCCGTCGCTTCCCCAGGCACCTACGAACCTGTCCATATTTGCATTTCAATAGTTGCAGCAATTGCTCTGCTGCAACTACCCTATTTTGGTGTAAGTATCTAATTAAGCTGCTCAAATTTACCTTCAGTGGGCCGAATACCGACTTATTGGCTACCTACGAAACCGGAAACGTAGTGCTGGAGTGTAAGTTGGCCCTCGGAAGTACCGATCAAAAAACTTAGCTACTCCACCCACACCCAAGCCATCTCCACAACCCATCGCGAAGAACCAAAAACTCAGCCCTGGCGGTTTTCGAAGGAGTATGTTGCCTAATTCAGAAAACTTGTACGATTAGCTTTAGGCGTACAGCCGATGGGCGGACGATTGATGTTGTTACCCAGCCGTAATTTTTAAACAAACACACCTCAATTAAACTGACCGTATTTAAATTGTGTGTTTTTTTCTTTGGATGAATAAAGCAAAGCCTTGAACCTAGCCGAGGGGGATATACCATGCGGTCGGGCCGAGCCGCTGGGTCGGTCATACGAGGTAATCGAACTGGAATCCCCGAAATGGACTGACCGGATGCCCCGCGCACTACCCATGTTCCAATTCCGGCCGCCCGCTACCTATTATTATGCTGGGCGCTTTTGCATACCTAACATTGCCTTAAATACTTTATAGTGAATTTGATTTCGGAAAAGATTTACAAGCAGATGAATAGAATAATTCCTAAAAGCTAGTCGGTTTTCATGCTTTAGGATAATATGCTTTTGAATGGCATTTCAGTGAATCTTAAAAAGTTTTGAACTCGTTTATAATTTTGTAGAAATAAGAAAATGAATTTCGCATAATAATGGGCTACCTTTTATGATATTTGTAATATTGAAATAGTATGGTACTTTCAGAGCTTTTATATGTCATACCGTCATACCACTTAAAGCGTACCAAATTTTGCGAACAAACTACAAACAGAATAGTTACCAAAAACTGGCACAACTTTTTGTCAACAAGTTTGATCAAACATTTTTGTGGGCCAGTTTATAAGATTTTGTAGAAAATAATGCCTGAATACCTCCGAAAATCGATTTTTCACTAACTGACCACAACCCACATCTGTTAACTAGGTAATCCCCTTCACCTAGTGATAGTCGTCGAAAAGCTGTGGCTGGTGGGAAGCTTCCAGTGCAAACAGGGGCTAGTAGACCAACCAACCGTCGGTGGTGGGCTCTTCTCGGTCCTCTCATCGGGACCCTCGCTTCTTATACACTCTATCAGCTTTTCCAAAGGCGCCCTCGCAACGATCCACCGCTAAAAAACAACAACTCCATCCTCTAAATCCCAAATTTCACTACCCTATTTCCGTGGAAATGTATCGAAATGGCGATTATCGATTAGCATATCGGGACGAGCGGCCGGAGATTAAAGAAATTGAAGAGATTGAGGTCGAGATTATCGAGCCGATTTTGCCCGACGGTTATACGGATAAGATCATTGTAAGTTTTGCATCAAAAATACCAATGTATTTTTAGTTCAACAACAAAGTGATGGTATTTGACCATCGATTCAAGTTCTCGGCCAGAGGTATCATCAAGATTATACAAATTGTACGTCCGGATCGTTAATTGGATTCGAAAACATTTTAGTTTATTTGTTTCATCTCCATGCTACTCGTTGGTCTCTCCCAGCCATACCATGATGAACGGGGAATGGCATTTCTGGCTACAACCATTGGTATTAATATAATTAACGCAAAAAGGTATTAATGACATACCTAGGTATCCTCATCGCGTTCACTTTGCTCGTTTGTTATACAGTAATGCTCAACACACGGTTTGACGCGTATGCATGGTTGATGGGAGTAAGTAGTTGTCATTGGTTTTTCTAGATTTGAATTTATAGAAATAAAAGCGCCCATTGAAGATTTATATGATACACATTTTAGGAAGCCATTTACGATCTTCTAATGGTCATCGCATTCATTGTTGCTGGAATTTTCATGTTTTGGTTCAACGCGTTCCACTGGGCAGATATGAACCCAGCCTGGCAATATGCACCCGCTTTTGCTAGCGTAGGTTTTAGGAGGGTTTTCTGACAACTTTGCCATATCTTGGCAATTTTTAGCAGCTACCGTAATCCTTTGGATCTTAAAAATATCTGAAAAGCATCCCATAGAAATTTCAAAGTTCCAATTTTAAAGTTTTCATTTTTCCTGCATACAAATTAATAGATAAACAATATCACTACGTTTCTAGGGATCACTCTTTGCCTGCGCATTGGTCTACTCAATTGAAGCTGTCCTTCTATGCACCGGATGGCAGCGATATTCCTGGAAGCCAACTTTTGATTATACTCCCAAAACATCCCAGTTGCCGCATTGAAATTGGGTGTTCCACTGATATTCCCCAGCAATAACAAATTATACACAAAGTAAGCAGTAACACCTTCAAAATGCCGTTTAACGCCCCAAAATCCTCAGTCTTGAAATAAGCTTACAAAATCCCCACGATAAAACCATCTCCCCCCAGTCGCCCTTTCCCCCTTCCTTTTGTGTGTAAAATTTATTTGCTGCCCACCCCATCTCGTTGCCCCATTGTTATGTACGTGTTGTAGTGTGCCGGCGTGATCAGGGTGGTGGGCTTCCCCTGGCCGGTTGTTGACACTGTCTTTGCCAATGATCGATCCCCCACCTAGACAGGGTACACAACAAATTTCGCCAGTTTTGATCGCTGACCAGGCAGGGGGTCAAATGAAAAAAAAGATATCTATAAATTGTTGGTATTTTTGTGTTTGAGATTCCAGGCTGTGTGCTGGTGGACGATGTGAATTTCGCAATGCGTGCGACGGGGGTTGGGGGTCGGGGGGCTGTCATGTGCGGCAGGGCTACAGGTTGCGTATGTATGTCTGAATGTCTGTATGTATGTATGTGTGGCTGTGTGAGGGGGGGGACTAGTGTGCATGAACACAGACAGTCAGATCGACTGACGAGACCCTACGAACAGAGGAAAGACGTGACGAAATCGCGGCATCGCAGCGTGTGTGTGGTGGGGGTTGCATGAGGAAAGAGCCCACCCCTTCTCTCTCCCTTTCTTTACGCGTGGGCTAATACGTTGCGCCGTCTGGCGCTTCTCACCCGGGGCCCACACTCTCGCCGCGTCGCGTGCGCGCTGCGCCCAACCGTGGGCGCTGGAGCAGCTGAAGGCACCGGCGCGACCAGGGCACGCGTCTGACCAACGTCTCGACGAAGCTCGGCTACGATGGCTCGTCTCTGAAGCGACTGCTGTGACTGAGGAGAAGGCCGGAAAGCAATTGCTTACCGCCTCGTTCAACTTCAAAGAACCTCAAGTCCTCTTCTTCAAGGAAGTCACAATCATCCACGGAAAGGTTGGTTTTTGGGATGGGGAGGTGGGATTTTTAGTGTAATTTTTTGCAGCATAGGAAAATAAGCCTTGCCGTTGCTCATGTTGATAAAATTCAAGCTTTATGTCCTAGGCTTTGTATGCGTAATTTTATAACGTAAGCTAGCGTGATTTGAGTATTGGTCGATTCAAGGTCAAAGTATGGCAACTAGCTAAGCGTGAGAATGATCTAGAGAACTTTGTACCACGAATAGACTTTCCCGGGATGCTGGCTTCTTTGATTTATTGCGAAATTTTAGCCGATTTTGAAGCAAGGAGCTAAAGCTTATTTTCGTTGTAGAATATACTAAATATCGATAAGGAAGCTAGAAATAATAAACCGGCGGTCAGTGTAGCCCAGGGTTACCCCCAATCAATTATCGATTTTTCACCTCCACTCCAATATCGATCGATATTCGTAGACCCTTTCCCGCCGCGAAACCGGTTCTCTCCAACCATTGGCCCCACAAAAACCTGCAAAATCCAAGCCGACGTGTTAGTCATGATGCAATTTTCGTGAGAGGACCGTCTGGTCGCACTTTGTTGGCGGCATCCCCCAGCAGGTAGTCGATCGTAGATAAAGGGCGCAAAACTAAACACCCACCACTCCAATCACCCACACCCTGACCCTATTTCCATATTCTGTGACCTCTACCCTGCCATCTCTTCCAGGATGTGCTACGTCACCCTCAGTCCACCGTAAGCCTTCCCCCAAAATCGTTGGCTTATCGCGCGATTAATTGCAATTTCAACTCTCACCCCAAGTGGGGCTCTCGAAAAAAACACAGGCGCTTATCGGAGCACGAGATCGAACGTTGCCATATCGCCATCTTTACCCTCAGAAAGTAGTCCCCCAAGGTTAGGGAACGTTTACCAAAACATTGCAAATATGTCCATATCTAAGGAAACAGGCTGTGGAGTGCTCGTTGATATTTGGTGTGGTTGGGGGACGATGGAAAGATGCTATTTGGGAAACGGGCGTACGTCAGTCGGGCAGCCCTTGAGCCAAGCGGGGGGAAATCGATTTGATGACTAATCAAACTTGGGTACCGTGCAAAGAGAGTTCATATGGCTGCTGTTTGGGTGAATCATCCGGGTAAACCTAAAAAAACGAATCGAGGCTCACATTTTCCACCTGTCCATTTATCATGGTTATAAGTGGTGCGCCTTTTTTATAAATGTCCCCCGGGCAGGTGGTAACACTTTTGGAAACGCGGGGAGTATTGACATAGCTGTTTGCAGCTGTCGGTGATTCCATCAAATTGGGGGTGTTTTTCGTGAGTAGATGTTAGGAGGATTTGGTCACTTATATTGATTGGGGAAGGGGAGGGGAGCGAGAAAAATGTACCAAATTGGGGAGGTGTAGGGTGTCTAGAAACGGATTTAAAGAAATAGGGGAGATTAGGTTTTGGAAATCTGTGAGTCAACAAAGTTGGATTAGGAGGAGTATTTTTGGAAAAACATCGGAGGTGTTGTAGCAGAAATATTTGATGAGTACGGCGCGATCGATAGATTTACTTTCAATTTTGGAAAAGGTTGGGGTTATGAAATCGACACTATCCGGAAAAGATCTCTTCGAAACAATCAAACTTAATATAAAAAGGAGCTATTTGTTCACGCAAATAGATTTTGGATGCAAATCGTGCCGTTTCTGGGCGTCCTCCATATTTTGCATTATGGATGCATTAGGAATACCTTAAGTCTTTCGTGGTTTTCTGTTTCTTTAAGGAACTTTATCGATATCGATCCCAATCCATCCAATCGATCAAACACCCCCAAATTGGGGGGCGCCTCTCCCTCCTCTCCACCCTCCGTGTGTACGGTGGTCTTTTGCGTCACTAGCATCGCCCCGTTTTCCGTTGCGAAACGGCTTCCCAGTGCTCTCTGCTCTCACCTCCTCCCGCTTCCAAAACCTCTTCATCCAGCCCACTTCCCACTTTTCACGCAGCCTCTACCCCCAAACCTCTCGCCAACTTCGAAACACACAAAGACACAGCTCGCGTCAATCGATCCCCCGCCCGGCGCACAGATAAAGTGATAATTTTTTGGCATCGCAGGGGAATCACAGATCCGAACACACATCATTTGCGTGATAAGCTGACCGTAACGGGGCAGTTCGAACTGCTTTAAACTATAGGCGCCAGCTGGGCCCGGGGAATGATAAGAATGCGGTGGAATTGTGGGGAATGTGCTGGAATGAGAATAGGGGAATGATGGGCTACAAGGGTAGTCATTAGGTAAAAGGATGGGTGGTGAAATTTTGATGAAAAAGCGGATTTCTGGTAGTTAGAGGACAGTGCTGATTTTGAGCGAGGATGGTACCAAGATTTGGTACTTATTTGTGAGGTATATTCAGAGATCTAAAAGTTCTAGGAAAGCTGCAGGCCCTTTCGGCTTGACATGGCTGATTTCCGTATTTGAGGGCATGTTAGAACTTAAAGAACAGAGGTGATTTCCGAGGAAAAGCCGTATCAAAATCTTTTTGTCTAAAGTATGTTCAGAGATAGAAATAATTTAAGGAGGTTGAAGCTTACGTTAGCTAGAAAAAAACAAATATTTTTTTCAAATTTTATGGCTTGAGATGCTTAGAGGTTGGGGGTGACTTTGCGGAAAAAGCGTAATGAAAATTGCGCTTTTTCTCAGCGACCAATTATTTTTTAGGGACGTTAGATTGCTTCAGCTTAAAAAATGTTTCTTTTCAGTATGTTTAAGGCTCGACAAATACCTAAATACTTCCATCAATCCGACTTTCTCTCGCACAAGCCCCTGCAACCCGTTTGCACCCTTCAACCAGCAATAGTGCAACGATCTGCAACTCTCAAGCAGCCATCGCCGGGGGTAGAGATGGCCGACCATGTGCTGTCCATGTTGTCTGCCATTTGGGATGCCCGGGGAAGTATTTCGACATTGTTGAGGGGGTTGAACGGGGAAGGGGGGGATGTGGAAATGGGCCGCTGCTAGAAAAGGACCCCAGAGCATGGGCTGTAGGCATAGCCTACCCGAAACTTGATACCCAATTACTAAATTGAGACTAAGAACTATAAAAGCTGAGGATGCAACGCCTTGCAAAGATCGATTGATCTACAGGTAATGATGGATGGGGGTACTGGTGAAGTATACAAGTATAATAAAAGATAAAAAGGTTAACTAGATCATCTTCAGGCAGCTACAGTAGTCCTAGTGAACTTTCATAGAAGTCATTGACTGCCTCATCATCGTTCTTTTGCATAAATTTATTAACCAGTAACGCGGTGATGATGACTGGCTGCATATTGCTTAAAGTTTCACCGCACCAAGAAATTATACCATCTCAACATCGCAGCCCAAAAATTCCATCAAACTTACCGTCGGCCCTCTTACCATCCTCCAGAACCGTTTTCCCGCCATAACTCATCTCCCCTGTCCCTAGCCCTTTATGCAATTTTAGCGCAACTCTTCGAAACCCTGCGCCAATTTTCGCCATGCCCACCCAACCCAATGGCATATCTCTTCCGAATCGTTTCGCCACCGATCGCCCAAACGGCCCATTTTTCAACATGGCCTCTCGGCCGCCTCCTCCCCCCCCCTTTTTCGCATCGACGATGCTGAAATCTGGGAATGGCGGTGTTCCCGCGCCGCGCGCGACCACCGTCCGCGGCCAAATATATCGTGAATACATATGGGGCTGTAATAAAACGCACACCAGTTGATTGCGAAAGGAGCGTCAAAGGTTTTTGCGTATCCATCGACCAACATCCACCAAAATCTGGCATTTCCGGATATGAGCGAAAATCGCTTACGCGATCTTAGTCACCACTCGTGAACTAAGAATATGCACGCGTAAGCATGGGCATCAACGTGTCTGCATACGAACTAAAGGGTTTCTGTTGATGTTATGCCTCATAATTTCCAAGAGCGTTGCGCCTAATTTGTAGGCTATGTCTCCGGAAACCCCAAATGAATCAGCGGATTACAAAATCCCAGGGGATTTGCATTTTTCGGGGGTTACCAGAGGCTGGAAAATTTTGATTAAGTTCCTCCCCTGAGGATTTGCGATGTCGTCATAATTTACAGCGAAAAAATTGTTGTTTGCGCACTTCCTCATCTGCGCCTCTTATTTTGCGAATTATCGCCACAAAATTGATTTTAACTTTGAAACTCGAGTAACTTTAAGACCTTTATTTATCTTTAGGTGGTCAACTAATGGGGGTATGACTCGTCTAAGATTTAGAGTAGACTACGAGCAAAAGAAATATAACTGGCCGCTCAGTGCGGGTAGCCAATTTCCCAAAGTGCTCGCTACAACGAACTTGCATTTCAGTATATTTACGGCGCATTAGGCAACAACCCGTGTGGCCATAGCGAAAGAGAACATTCCGGGATTGATTATTTCTGGATAACCCAGGTGCCACGTAAGATTTCATCAGTTCGACGACCAGGGGCTCGGATGACGAAAGGTTTTTGTGAAATATTGGGAATGGTTGGGAGGGCGTGGGAGAGAGAGCAGCGGCTGGGATGAGACGCAGGCGGCGTGACGCCCTCCCCCCTGCACAGCCCCCAACCGCCCCCACCACTTCCACACTCACTCACTAGTCACTCGGATCTCGGCCTCGATCTCCCGCCCGTACATATATTTGGAGCTTACTCCCCGGAATTTACCTTTTCTAAACAATGTCCGTCACTGGTATTCCGCAACTTCCTCCTAGTCAAATTGTACAACTACGGGTTTGCGTGTGCGGCAATGGGTGGGTAATTTAACCATCTGTTCTTAAGCTACCTTCAATACTTTCGGGTATCAGTCTCTCCCCATATACCAATTTACATCATGGTTCGAGAAATTTCCTTCAGCTTCCCCAAGTTTCCACTCCCCCGACTATCTGATACGCTATTTCGCAACACCCCCATGTACAGACCCAACCACCCGTCTAGATAAACAGGCCGGCGGCCAAAAATTGCTCTAGCAAACAACGGGTGCATCCCATACACCCACAATTTTCTTAACTAAAGATGCCATTCCAGTGAGATGAGCAGTCGCATCCTGCCATATGACGCCCAGCACGAAGAACTTCGCTCCGTGATGGGGGCGCGCAAGCGCCTCCTCGTCGGAGGGCCAGCACCACCACCGGCCAAGGTGAGATTTAATCTACTTATTTTTAATTATAATTACAACATTTTAATCAGCTCCATTAACCAGCTATTTTCAGAGATTCGCCGCATCACAAGCCGAAACTTCGTCAGACAGCGGTTCCGACGAAGAGGTCCCCGTACCTCAATCTCCCGTTACCTCATCAGCCACTCCGGCTCCTACCACCCCTCGACTTCAACCGATCCCCACTGTCCCTGAGGAAAAGACGGTGCCCCGTCTCAGCCCGCTTCTCAATGGAACTTTTGTTGGCGAATACGAGATCATTGGAGCCGGCCTGGAAGCTGAAGCTGTCCATGCCCAGACCCGGGAAATCGTCTCGGTCAAGGTTCTGAGTGACAAGGAATACGACACGGTCGTTCGACTCGTCCAACGTCTGCTTGAAGGCCAGAAATACTACAATGAGCACGACTTTTTCGATCTCAGGTTTGGCCCATATCCTAGGCTGGAATAATTGGTTCTTTTCAGGGAGCGTGTTTTCCCCTCCAAGTCAAAGATGGTGGTCGAGGAGTCTGGTCGTCGTCTTCTGATCATGCCGGGCCATTTGGGCTCGCTGCATGCATTTGCGCATCGCAAGTCCGTTTATATGGCGGAGGCCGACGTGGCGCCGATTTTTAAGGAGGTAACGAGAATCTATTGTTTCTCATTACGATTTACTTAGCTGGTCCGCCTGATGGACTTCTGCCACACCCTCGGCATCGTCATCCGGGAAGTGAAGCCAAGGAAGCTTCTGTTCACTGATGGACGTCGTATCCAGCTGCGTTTGGCTGCGCCTTATGATGTCTACATCTGTGATGATCCTGAAAACGATCTGATCACCGAGAAGTTTGGAAGCCCGGCGTACATTCCGCCAGAGGTGAGTGTTACTTTAAACGGACATCGTGAAATTCGAAGTAGCGGGAGATTAATCTTGCGTTTTTTAGCTGCTGAGCTCAAAGTGCACTGGATACCACGGCAAGCCGGCCGACGTTTGGGCCCTCGGAGTCGTTCTGTACCTGTTGCTGATTGGACGCTATCCATTCTTCGACCAACGTCCCCTATCCGTCTTCCAGAAGATCAAGCGAGCTCGTATCATCATCCCCCGCTTCATCCAGCTGACCACATGCACATATAACCTCATCATGGGCATGCTAAGGAGAAATCCTATTCATCGCCCAACAGCTGGTCAACTGGCGATGTTCGGATGGAAGAACACGGCTTCACCCTTCCCCACCAGGGCTTGGATTGGACGTTGCGAATGTGTAAGTTTTTACTATTACAGCTAAAATGATGGTTTATTCTTGTAAGATACATTGTATAATTCGCCCTTTTCAGCATCCGTTGACGCCACAGATGCAACAGATTCGCACTCGTGCGGGCCTTCCACCATTGCCGTTGTTGGCGAAGCAACACCTGATCATGATGGGCCATCCAGCTGCCAATGCTCCTCTACAGCCACCCGGTCCCCATGAGCCTGGTCTCCTCGCTGACCCCCAATCCCGGCCCATCCTCCCATCTCGTGCTGTTGAGCAGGGCCGCCAGCTCGTTCTCCACCCCTTCATGCGTGTCCAAGCGTTCACAGGTCGTTTCCCACCCATACGGTCATTCCCTGGCAACCCTCGCATGTATCTGGCCTCCCCAGCCCATCTCCTTCAGCCAGCTTCCTTGCACACCGTGCGTGGTGTCCAAGTCACCATCCCAACCCGTCCGGTTCGTCCGGCCAGCCCAAAAACCTCCCAGCCATCATCCCGGGTCGAGAAATATCACCATCAAGTCCGAACACGCCTTCTCAAAATGTCCCGGGACGCCTGATCTCCACAAAATTTCTAAACATTTTGCCACAACTCAAAAAAGTTTTACTGCTCGCAAGCAGCAGCCGGTACCGTGAATCTGAATTCTTCCAAAAAATTTTATGAATTGAACTCTATTTCAGTACAAAGATCAAGTGAACCCTCAGCCCCCCCCCCCTTGTACACCTTCCCCACGTACCCATCTACCTACCCTATAGCGTTTCGTTCGCCCTCTTTGTGAACCGGAATTGATTTTCCGTAGAAGTGCCTAAGCAACGATTGTTACTGAAAAACAAATTTTCTTATTTGCGGACTTTTCGAAGCCGCTTGAAAGCTAAGCAGATGCTTATGCAAAACTGTGAACGGGCCGAGCTATATTCTTGAGTCGAACAGCGTGTGCATTTTCACCGCCGTTTTCCTCCCCTCTTACCATCAGGTTATACCCAGCAGCCCCCATAGGGCCATTGCACAAAACAACAAAAATGTCACCTCCATCTATTCACGCGAATGTGAGCCTACCCATTCTATTCCCATCACTCCATATTGTGCACTATTTACGGGTTTATAGCAAATTGAGAAAAAGCGAAAAATTCGAACAATTTCATCCCATCTCAATTGCTTATAGACTCAAAACTTGATTGCCTTAGAACAATTTGAATTTTGGACCCTCTCTGAATGACCCTACCATTTGGACATCACACCTCTTTGTCTTTTCTTGGCATTTTCTCTTCTACTCCGCTAGCGATATTTGAATGGGAGACGGAGTTTGGGGGTGGGGCTCGCGGATTGCCGGTCCCACCCCATTCTCTGGCCCAATATTTAAACTGTAGTACTGGTAAAATGAATAAAGAATTCTGTGAAGAAGGAGAGTTCAAAGATGCACGCACGTAAACGGGTAGACAACAGGAAGGGGTGGGGTACGTTTACGGAACGTAATTTCCGTTTCAAGAGTCTGAAGAGCTGTGGGTGGGCCTTAAAAAAGATGTTAAATAGGTTTGAACTGTTTTTTTTATTGAATTTTTGCAGTGTTTGGGTTGCAATTTAGCATCATTGCTTGAATATTTTGTTACCCGAAACTAAATATACATGGTGTCCAAAAATCCACTGGCATTTGGAAATCTTCTACCCGATTTGATTCAAATTTCTTTTTTACCAGCCAAATTTTGAAAACAAAATAGTGTAAAATAAAACAAAGGTTTCACAAGCTAAATTAAGGTTTCATAGGGCTTTGGACGAATTTCGACCTCGATGTGTTTATAAAAATGAAGAGGGCACTCTTTTCTCTCTGGACAATTTTTGATTTATGAAAATTTCGTTTAAATCGGCAGTTTCAATCACGTTTTATTCATCAACTTTTCCAAAAAACCAGTCGTCAACCAGTGATTACTGACAATATTGAAGGGGTTTTTTATTGGGACGCATCGAGATTGGTCAGGTATCGAATCACAGCTTGTCTAAATAAAAATTTGCATACAATTCTCTAATCAGCGCGACGAAGCGTGAAATTGCCAACGCCTTGCCGATCCGTATAAGTTAGTTAGTAGCGGTGGCTGCTATAAGATTACCATTGGCACCCAGAGGTCAAAAGGCTTCTCCCCCAAGCACTCTATGCCAACCAACCACTTCCCTAAATAGCAACCTTCGACCCAATCCATCTACCAACCTTGCCCGCCAGGATTTTATTTATACCACTTTGGTTTACATCAACAAATACATACACGAAATCTTTTTTCGGCACTACCATTTTTAGTCTATTTCGGCCTCCCATCCTCCATTCGCCGCCCTTCGAATCAAACATGTTCGACGAATTTGTCGAAAGACTAAATATTTCACCGTCCAAGGCCCTCCCGGGCCCCCTCAGAAGCACAAAAAAACGAAAGAAACAGCAACAGAACCCCATTCGACGTTTAGAAGGATGGCCTGGATTACCTCAGTTTTGGCCCCCTCTTGAACGCCCACCCCTCGTCGAAACCCACACTTTCATATGCTTTGTTTTTGGCTAGCGAAATTTTGGTCTGGTTTACGTGCGGTTTTTCAAATTTTTTATCTATTTATTATATTTCAATTAGCAAAACTAGCTCTTGCTTAAGGCCTTCATGTTTCAACGTGACAAAGGCTACCCCACCGTCGTGCTGGACGAGAACGGAACGGTATTTTTATATTGTTTATTTGCTTCTTAAATTCAGCCTACCGTACTCCACGTGATTTTTGAAGTCTAAACTTTGAACCCGAAAAAGAACGGGCCCAATGTATCAACAGAAAAACCAGACATTCCAACATGCATTCAGCCCCCTTTGCCAGCTTGGCCCAGTGTTCTGGCATTTCTCCGAAAATCGTGTATTAACGGGTTGTCGGGCGCGGAGGAAAGGGGTTTTGGGCCCAGGTATTGAAGCTCGAGATATCTTGGCTCTCAGATAAAGTGCCGTTCGACGATGCTGTCCGTACAACCACCTGACTATGTCTACGCCCGAAAGTTGTCGGATGCGGTGTTGCATTTGAAGGAGGTGGGGACACATTTTGACATATATAAGTTTTTATTTAAAATATTTGGTCCTAAATTTATCATAGCATTCAAGATTTTAAGCTAGTTTTTAAGTTGTCGTGTCGGTTTACACCCGAGTACACCAAAAATTTCCCAATTTCTAGCGTTTCCGAAAATAGGCCGCTGTTCCCAAAATTCATGCGTTCCTATAGCTGCAAAAAACGCAGCATATCTTCGATTATGGTGGTCATGATTTAGTGTCACTTTTTTAATTTTCAGCAATGATCCTCCCGTATTTCCAATCAATATCCCACCCTAACCCCTCCCATATAATGAAATTAACATCCGACCCCTGCCCCCCCCGAGAATCCAAGAAGGGAAACACCTAGCCTTACTCAGCAGCGAGCAAGGAATAGAGGGGCGAGCAAGAGCAGGAGAGCTGGGAATTTGCTATCACAGAGGGCATCAAAGGGCCCATCGCTACTTGAGTACCCGTGGGCTCGAAGGCCCATATTGAGCGTTGCTCCCACCCACAATAGCCCTGAAACGTCGTTGTTGGATATATTTTTGTTGCGGGCCGGTGATGTTGAAAAGTGAATCTTCTGCGGTGCTTTTGAATGGATATGGCAATTCGAACGAGGTGGCTATACATTGTGGAAAGGTATGCGGCTTTAAAGGCTTTTGCGGCGCAAATTCAGGTATCTCTACGTATATATTTATTTACGGAGGCACAGAGAGATAGAGAAAGTAGGAGAGTCGAGCGAGAGAGCGAGAGAGAGAGAGAAAGATGAAGAGGTTCATAGGTGTGTATGCGTCCGACTCCCTGAAGGTGTACTTTCAGGATCTTCAATTTTAATTTTTTTTGTTAGCTTGAACCTTAGAATAGCTCACTCCGCACTTTTCTTAAGTTTTTCAAGCAACCCTGAGCTCTAAAGTGCGACTCCCGACTCCTCCTCCTCCCCCCTCCCAGTGCAGATCATCTGTTCTGACGATAAAAAACCCATGAGGGGAGCGAGGTGTCGAGTGGAGGGAAGAGGGTTTTGGTTCGGATCCATCTCCCAAGAGGCTTTAGCTTTTGGGTCAGAAGTAGCCGACGTTCATTTGTCTGGCCGAGGTGTTGAGCCTTGAACCATCTTGATACTTCCCGGACCCCCTTGTATTCGCTTAGATGTCTGAGGAAAAGCCGTTGTTCACACTGTCGGGATTTTTTCGAGTAAGTTAGCGGGTTTGTTAGAGTCCCTATCTTATTGTGAAGTTGTTTTTAAGTCTTAAATATTTTTAAGCATTTTAAAGGAACTAAAGAAGCTGTTAATATCATCTATCCCCTGGATTTAGTGCGTAATGACTTTATAGTTCCTTTAAAATTGGTTTATGCTGTCCAAGTTAGATCCGGTTTTGATTATGCTCCACTATTTTTAGATACCTGGCCCCTTTGCATTATAATTTTTCAATCTCGAGAAGAATACCGGAACCTTGGCTTTCCAAACACCACTGGACCACCCACACTCGAATCTCACCCCCCACGAACACCCCGTTTCACCCGAGGCACATTACCCGGCGAATATGGCTTCAAAAACGCCCGTCTTCCGGACGTCCCGTTGGGAGAAAGTGCCGAAATTGGGCACTACGCGGGGAACGCGTCTCGGGGGAGCCATTATCTATTATCTACGTTTCTCCGTGAAGTGTTCCTGCTTGGAAAGGGGGCTTGTTGGGGGGCCCAGGCCTTGGCCGTTCATAAGTACAAACAAGGAGAGAGGTCCAAGCGGTTCAAAAGGGACTGAAAAACTTGGAATTCGTAGGAATTGCAGTTGCGAGTTGAGGATGTATGTCACAGTTAATAGGAGAGTTTCGAAGAATTATTTTTTGCTTACAAGCGATCGTTTTAGGTGTTTCGCGGAATTTTTTGCGATATTCGCAGAGCCCCTTCTCTAGAGCTTGAAATTCTAAGAAAACGGCTGAAAAAGGCTTTCGTGAAAAGTTTCTTAAAGTTTTCATTTGTTAAAGCGCACGTTCAGGGAGGGGCCGTGGACTCGTCCCAACGTGTACACCCTATGGACGTAAGGACCGCGCGCACTGCCTGCCCGTGCCGTGGGAGGCAATTTCCCTCCTTTTCGGCGGGGGGCGCCCCTCACCCCCCCCCCCCGTCAGGTTGTGGCTGTGGCTCACTGGTATCCATCCGCGCCTCCCGAGTGCGAGGCCCGGGTTCGACCCCCGGCCGCGGCAAAAGTTCTTTGCCGTTTTCCAAAAAAACTTCCCTGAACGTGTCCTTTAAGCAAGTGCCAAAAACGAGCAAAAGCGTTCTTTCGGAAGCACATTTGCTTCTATACCGTAATTGTTCGGCAAATTTTTTAGAACGTAGGACTTGCTCAGAATTTTACGCTCTGTGAAATGAGCATTACGAAACGGCCTCATCACCTCAAACCTGGTCCTTGTGAGAATCATTTCACCATAAAATTTTTTGTAATAACCAAAGAAAAGCCCCGTTGCGATTAAAAGACTACACGGAGCTTCCCAAAAAAATCCTCTCTTCCCTCAACCTTACTAAACCTTAGTTAGTTAAAAGAATAAAACTTCAACCCCTCCCCTCCACCCCATCCTTCCTCACAACGGCAACTCGTTTCCCATCCCAGGGCAGCTATTTTCATTGTTTCGAAGGGATGTTGGCGGTGGTGGTGGTGGTGTTGGTGGTGACGGATGGGCCGTAGGGGCCTTGTGCCCAAAGGCACCGCCCCATCCCCCCCCCCCCTTCTACTAGGGGAAGATAAGGCAGATCCTGGCCGATGAACGCCCTTCCCATCCCGGACATACACGTCTAACATTAGTCGATGTTTTGGCTACACTGAACTTCGAATGCTATGCTACTTGCCGTTCCGACCCCCACCGAGTCGGATGTCGGCTTCCCCGGTGATGCATCCAGGGAAACGGAAGTTCCCTGGGTTGAACCTGGATATCAAGAAATTCCGTCTGGATTCTCGAGCGAAACGAATTCCCCTAAACTCTCTGATTCCGGCCATGCTTTGTCTCCAAGGCCCATTTTGAAGAAGGGCCCCCGGATCAGGCGTCCCTGTCGTGATCCTAGACAAGCCCTACTTGATCCGGAACTCCCCTCTATTCCTAGCATCGTTGTTGATGAGACCCCTAGAGCGACGCTTAGGCCGAGTAGCGGTTTGACGCGGCGTAAATCTTTTAAAGATCGGATTGTTGAGGTGTCAAAGGTATCGCAAAAATTGTAAAGGCTACGATTTGCTTATTATCGATTTGTTTAGGATGTCAATCGGATGCAACGAGATTTGCGCGAGGAGCTCAAGGAGAATGTTATTGAATTTATGGATACAACGACTGCTCATGGAATTCCAATGGTAGGGATTTATGCCTAGTTATTGAATTTATAAATTTAAACAGCGCTCGTAAAATTTCTTTTTTATCTTTTTTTTTCTATGACATATTCCGATTTTTGATCAGCTTGGAAATTTGCGGATTTGTTTATCAAGCCTTCCAATCGATTTCATCTAAAAATACAGATGCTTAAGGTTAGTCGACCGTTTTACCAAGCTCATTGGGCTCGATCTTTTCTCCAAACCTACAGCCCCAGATTGTGGTAGAAAATTTTCCAATTTTTGGTTATCTGCCAAATTTGCAGTTATACTTTTCTTACTTTTCATTAGATTGTAGCCAAATTTAAATTTTTACCGTCTGCCTAGCGCCTCGCCAACCCTTTCCAAACTCGTTTTTCCCAGACCCATAACCTCCCAGCTTGTACGAGAAAGCAATTCATTTGGGTCGTGAGCCTTGCAATCACATATTTCCACGCGTGAGGGCCGATAGGGGCGCGAAAAAGGGCCCCCAAGGGACCGGCGCCGGCGCAGAAACAGACCCCACTGGGCCCTCTATGGCCCCTGGCCCCATGGCCCAGCCCCGAATCTCTAATCCCGGAAAAAAGGCTTCTCCTTGAGAAGGAATAGCCCTTATTCGACCCGAGATTGCCCTTTTGAGATTGAACAAGAGGGGAAGGGCCAAAACATAGACAAGTTTCAACTGGGATGTAAAGCGAGAGGTTCTAGATCGAGAAGAAAAATAGGCAAAACGCGATCAAGCTAAAAAAATTAAACTAACTTTAGGTTATGTCGACAAAGTCGATCGTTATGCGGGTCATCTGGGTGTGCTTCAGCTTTGTCTCACTCTGTGTCTTCATATATCAGTGCCGCCAAGTGCACGCAAGATATTCGAAAAACGACAAAATTGTTAATGTTGCTGTAGGTTTCTAAGTTATGCCAAAAATTGTTTGATTTAGTTAATGTTTGAATCCCCACCTTTCCCTTCAATTACCGTATGTAATTTGAATCCCTTCAAAAAACATTCAATACGAGGGATTAGTGAAGTCCGAGAAACGGTAGGGGCTCCAACAACTTTTAAATAAGATTCTTAGCTTGACAACTACCATCAAGCAGTGATCTACAGCAAAGCACATATTCATGAAGAAGAAAAGGAAAGAAAGAAGAGAGATGCCAATGGCAGGCCGAAATGTTAGTACACAGTCAAATAACATAAAATCCTTTAGATCCAATGTTCCGCTTTGTGCAGTTCGAACCTGTGTTATCTGATTGCGACTGCATACGAGGGCATGATCATGTAAACTCTTTAAGATTTTTACAGCTGATTTGTTTAGGAATGCATCTGGAAAAAGACGACAGTACCTGAAAACCTGAAGAAAGCCTGTATATGCAATTTTGACAATCTCGACCGAACGGCCTGGCCGTGCTTCAATTCTCAGTATTTTTATTTCAAGGGATAATAATCATTATTTTCCAGAACTTGGCAAGAATCCATTTGCCCGGAATGTAATGATATGGGATATTGTAATATTCCGAATTCTACAGGGGTCGATCAGATCCCATGCATGTGTAATATGGTTTGTCCACATCTGGGATTTTATTCCGATTTTTAGAATACGGGATATTGCCTTTTAAAGCCGGCATCTTTAAAACATGTCTGGCATTTTTTGGGAAAGACAATCCCAAAGGCTGGCTCGCCTTTTTTGAAAGGTAGGCATTCTTCGATTTAATTTGAATAGCTGTTCAGATTACCTTGAAAAACTACGATCGAGTGGTTATGAAAATGTTACCGATCAGGTCACTATCACGACTGTCACAAAAGAACTGTAGGGTTTATGTCTTCGTTTCGAAATTTGGTTTTTCGTCTAGGTTAATTATGCAAATGGCGTCTGTTGAAGAAGGTCATCGTGCCGCTCTTTCCTATGGCAAAGAAGAATTCATCAAGATGTGTTCCTTCAACGGCAAGCAGTGCGATATCTCTAGGGACTTCAAGTTTGTTTTTCTGGAGTCGAGCGCACTAGATAAAGGTTTTTCGAGGAAATAAAATGGGGGTTGAAATCCAAATAGATGAAGATTTAGCATAGAAAGATCGCGTTTTATTGTTTTTAGTACCTATCGTTTTCCTTTTCAGACCTTTGGTGGATCCAAGCTTCGGCAACTGTTTCACCTTCAACTGGAACCGGAAATCCAACAAAACCAGCAGCCGAGCGGGCCCTAACCATGGTCAGTGGTCTAGCCTCCCCTTCAAAATCCAATCCTGCTTTTTATGCGCTTTTCGATTACCGGCTTGTCTAGACATACGCAACTCCTGCAAATAACCAAAGGGAGTTCCGGAAATTTAGGGCTTCGAATGATGCTCTACGTGAATGTTACTGATTATTTGCCAACAACCGAGGCAACCGGGGTTCGGATTGTTATTCATGGTATGATCGTTATGGCTTAAAAACGTTAATTTTCTATAGGCAAAAAAGATCGGCCATTCCCAGATACCTTCGGCTATAGTGCACCTACAGGGGCCGTAAGCAGCTTTGGTATATCATTGGTAAACTTCCAAAACCATTTGAAAAAAAAAACTTTTTTTTAGCGACAAGTCAACCGCATTCATATCCCAGAAGATCCATGCTATGATAGCCAGTTTTCAGCCACTAAAAATAATATATATGAGGGGTATGATTACACCCCTGAGGTAGTTGAAAAACTGGCTAATTTATGAAAGATTGCTTTCAGGGTTGCTATCGTACGCTATATCAGAAGGAGATCCAGAAAAAATGCGGATGTGCTGATCCTAGATTCCCTAGGTTTCGACTAACACCGGATGTTTATGAGGCTGAAAACTGTGATACGATGGATATCCGGCAAAGTATAGTATATTATTAAATTTGATTGAAAATTAGGGGAGTGTATTCTGATGGCAGCTGATGCCTGGCAGAAGAATAATGACAATGTCGCAAGGAAAAATACGAAAAAGCCGCAGTGCAGGTATGTTAATTCAGGTCGTGAAAAAAACACATTTCTTACGAAAAATTCTAAATTGCATACAAAAAAACTGATTAATTGTATTACAGGCATCCCTGTCAAGAAGAAGTCTACAGTACTACATATTCAGCTGCGAAATGGCCAAGTTCGGATATTAACGTCGATTGCCATGATATGAGATCCGACGAATGTATCAAACATTATAGGCAACCTTTTTTTTGTTTTTGCAATTATATAATATTTCAGTGAAAACGCAGCAATGCTTGAGATTTATTATGAACAATTGAGTTATGAGATTTTGAGCGAAAGCGAAGTATATTTGGTAAGAAAACCTAAACACCATCTTAATTCGAATTTTAGCTCGTTAATATGGTGTCGGATATTGGTGGACAAGCCGGGTTATGGCTAGGTTTGACTTACTTCTTTGAAAAAAACGGGTGTACTTTAGGAGCCAGCGTCCTAACCCTAATCGAAATCATGGTGCTCGCCTTCAACCTGGCAACAGCCTGCTGTAGAAGGTGTGAACCGAAGCGCAAAGGCTCAACGGAAGAAGACACCAACAATAACGAGAAACTAAAACACGCCCGAAGGCGACGGCGAAGAATCCAATAGCTCTCTAAAAGAACCAACAATTAGTTCTCAATTTTCCTAGGCCATCATTCTAGTGTGACGATATGGGTGCAACGTGTTTCACTGTCTACGTGTGTTTCATCTTTTCCTTGGTCGGAATTCTTGTTTATTTGGAATTTATGCATAAAATTGTTCGTTTTAAACCCGTGGCTTGGAAGGAGAGGCGGGAATACAAAGATCCGGTTGTGGGGGGTTTGATTTGGCTCTGCTTCCTAATACCAGGCGATAACGCAGCAGGCGTGGATCAGGCCGGGGAAATAGCTAAAATAAAGTATGAGTTGGATATTTAATACAGTTCTTTAGATTTTTAAATCGACTCACAACTAACAACGCTTAGTATCGAAAACCTACCCCAAAAGTGTCAGTAGAATGTTGACCACCAATTGCCACCCACATCCCTTTTCCATCCAAACGCCGATCGGCTAAAAAAGAAACATATTTTTTTAATTATTTTTAAATCTTTGATAATAAAGACATTATTAATTATAATACACCCACCGGAATGATGAAAGAGCAGATACACTTCGGGATATCGGTACAGGTCAGCGCCATTGTTCAACTTAAAAATAAAGATTGTTTCAAAGCTAACCAGCAGCAAATATGGAAAATCGAAGACAATTGGAAGAAAGAGAACTAACGCCCTCCAAGAGGGGCGACAATATTTTCGATATCGTGCGCGCGGAATATTATTCACATTTGAATCATAGTTTGGGCGCCACTTTAAAAAATATTTGTGTTTGCCGTTCGTGCCTTGGGGCCATATGTGCTCAAGCCGCAATGATTAGACTCGGTCAACTTTACCGTTGGTTAAGGAATACAAAAAATCAAAGAAAATATAAAGGTATTAAGAATATTCAAACGCCAGACATGTATTGGCAGCGAACGCAACCTTGCCTATACTATATGAGCGTGTGCGGCGCTTATCAGAAGTGCATGGCCAGGCCACAATCTGGAGGTTTTCAGCTTTTGCCGGGTGAGTCATCGTTTGATCCGCGTGGGCCATCTGCGTTCGCCCTCGTTGATACCGTTTCGACACCAGAAATGGGTGTCCAATCATCATGCAAATAGGGATTCGCCCCCGGAATGACCAATGGAACTGATTGATAAGATTAACATTTAGGTGAGAATTATTGAGCTAGATGGACTCTGCAACTTGTAAAAGATCTTGAGGATTTGCTGTTTTTTAAATTTTTTGACATTTGAATATATTCTACTTATAGTAATTGTTTATTGTTATAGTTATAGTAAAAGATATGAGGTTTTTAGTTCTAGCGCAAACTCCAATTTATTAGGTACGAAAGTTTTAAAACACTTAGCTTTCGCCGTTTTTCATGAATCTCAATTTAACAGTTTTTTGATATAGAAATGTTCTTTGATATAACAAAAATTACAAAAATAATGCAAATCCCTACAACTCCAACTGAAAACTCCTAATTCAGCCCGAGCACTCCGAAAATCCTAACTTTCGCGATTTTTCTCAAAATTAAATTTTAATATTAGTTTCGCGTAGAAATTGTTCTTTGTTATAAAAAGATGTTTCATAAGACGAACCTCTATAACGACTACTGCCACGCAAAAAAAAGAAAACCGACTGAAATGGCTGCCCCACCTGGGAAAGGCGACCCTTCGGTAAACAACCGCTAAGGGTTTCCCCTGCCGCCTCTTCTGACTCAACGTTTGCCTAAATATTTTTTTTCCTCCTTCCCAATTTCACATCATCCAACCCGAAGACAGAAATCAGAAAATTGTACGAAAATCAAGGGTCGATTTGTTGCAATGGGGAATTCCGGGCGTCATCACCCGCAATTAACCGCGTCATGTTCGCTAGAAAATCATGGGGAAATGTCCCGTCTGTTCGAAAATTTTTTATATTAGGGCGAAAATGTTTTTATTAGTCATGGCCGGCGGAATCGTGAGAGATCAATAATTGAGGGAGGGATAAGTGCAAATCAATATATGTACCCGTGGGGGATGAGAGAGGTCAAATTCAAAGTGGGGAAAGGTCATCACTAAATAGCACTCATTCTTTCAACACGTCCATAGTTTGTGCTGCTACGTGGAGATGTGACGCTGGCTCGAGAGGGGAAGGTATCTGTGTAATCCACCAAGACTCGTTCTTCGTGTTTAGCGATTGGTAACGTTACCTGAAATAATAGTGGAATAATTTCAAAATCTGCAATTGTGATTTTGCGGATTTTTTCATTTAGTCGACAATTAGTATGGGAAAATTAATTAGGTCAAAATTGCAATTTCAGCGCATAAAATGCCTAGATGCCGCTGGAAAATTTAATTATGCTCCCAACTTACTTCACATAGCTTATATCCCATTCCAAAGGAAGCCACAGCCAAAAACATCAATATTAACACCAAAACGCCAATAATCCAATAGGCATATATTAATGTTTGACGCTCTGATACGACTTCCGGCGGGAAGGTGGTTGTCATGTAGTTTACAAGCTGAATTAGCACATTTTATTGTATTTGCAGCCGACTTACCGAAACGATATACTGATTCCAAAATGCCACCGTCTCATATCGAAAATCTCGCTTCAATACCCCGGGTACGGTAAGGGCATGGTATCGAGTATAGTTGAATTGCAAATACCAATGCCGTCTGGGTTCATGCGCTGCCCAGGTATCGTCCGAGTGGAAATTTGGATCCCTAAATACCGGTATTTTTTATAGTATCTCGACATACTGGAACGTCACATAGCGTCGAATAATATTTGTAAAAATTTGAGTAGCATTCCGATCTTCTTCCGTGAACACCACATCGTGCATGTAATGCGGTCGCAATTCCGGCGGGGCATAAGCGTATCCAAACATCAGATAGAGATCACATTCCCGGCATACAGCTAAATAAATAAAATCAGACTGGATTACGATCGATTCCTACCCATCCAGTCTGGGATGAAGCGTAATTTTTCGTATCCCCTTGAAAAATTATAGGCGTTGACGAGCATCCACACCCTTCCTAACTGAATTGTGAACGTTATACTCAATCTAATTTTTTATATTACGTTTGAATGCAAATGCGCAGATTCAGCAATAGGAGCGGTATAGTAAGCATCCGTCCAGAGATCGATAAATTTCTCAGCGAGCATCCTAAAGAAATTCTTTTTTAAATCATGAGCTTACCAATTATCAGATGGGTCTGGCCAATAGCGATATCGATCGACAATTGCTTGTACCAGCGCTTCCTTATTCATTGTATAATTGTGACGGAAAACATATTCAAGTGTATATCCTTCCATCATTTTCAAGTCGACACTTTGGTAGTCTTGAAATTCACCTAGCCGGCGATTTCGAGCGATTACCTAGATTTTTTCTATTTTTTTTAATATTTTTAAATATCCACCTCAGAGCCATCCTGTAAATTTTGACTAATGTACAGTGGGACCGGGGATGGGATGTAGGCATTGTTGATCGGAGCCTCGCGGAGGGCCCAAAGTGGATGCGCCAGAATCTCACGACCATCGATGGTCGGTAGAAACATATCTCGGTTATACCTTAATTTATTAAACTTGAGTATTAATATTAACTGATTACTCGATAGGCGTCTGTGGCTCGGTATAGGCACGAACAATTTCTTGATCTCCTTTCGTAGCAATACAATTAACAACATTTTGGGCTTGCTTGTCGATGCAACCTAGGTTGCTTAGATCGTTTCGCAAAATAGATACCAGGTACCTAAATATTGTCCTAATTTCATCGTATTATTAAATGCAAGAGCTGATTTGCCGATAGTCGACCAATAAGAGACATCAGCTCCAGAAAATGACATTGCGCTTCGGAATAAACCCTTCGACAATGGGCTGAGCATGTGTAGTTGAGCTGAGACGCCGCCCGCATCATGGCCGGCCAGGGTAACCGCCTTTAAAAGATATATAACGATAATAAAATAATGCTAACCGTTGGGTCACCGCCAAAACTGGCAATGTTATCCCTAACAAATCGAAGGGCTTCCCTTTGATCTTGCAGCCCATAGTTGCCGGTTTCCGAATCACCCAAACTGAGAAATCCTAGAAAACAATCCTTAAACACATCTAGTGTCGAAATCTAACCAAATGCGCCTAGACGATATTGTACATTCACTACAACCATTCCTCTTGATGCTAAAATATGCCCAGGCCAATCGTTCATATTTCCGGTTTGAAAGTCTCCTCCATGTAGAAAAACGAGAACTGGATAGTGCTGACCCGATGCCACGCTCACCTAAAAAGGAACAAGGTCCCAGAATAATTAAGCGACTTACATCTGGGGAAAATATATTCAAATACAGGCAATCTTCACTAGCCGTCCATGGGGACTGTTTTCTGATCCCAAGTCGAGGTTCTTGCTCCACATCCTGCATGCAAATAGCTGGATCTCGTTCGGCGATGAAAGGGCTGGTTCCCGGAAAACTTCTGAGGCGTTGGGGAGGCTAAAAATTATTTAAATTTTTGAATATAAATTTTTACAAGCTATTGATCGGAAGTCTGATTTTACTTACCTTAAATCGGCGCTGACCAATGGGCGGCTCAGCATATGGAATTCCCTTGAAGACAAAAACCGTAATATTATTCTTCCACGGCATGGGGTTAGGCTCGGGGTAATACATTGCTTTTGGAATTTGTTCAGATCTGTCCTGTTGAGGCGTCCAGGGTAAATCATGGAGATGGACCTTGAAAAAAAGTTAAGAAGCAAGAAAACCCCAACCTTTCTGCCAATGATTTTGCCAAGCTGTGTGGAGACGAGAACTTCATCTCGTAGTGGGGCCTAAAAATGGAAATTTATATTTTTAAGGTAAATAGACCGTTCCAGGCTTTCTCGTCGTTGTTGTAACGCCCAAATCCCACAAAACAGGGTCTCGTGTCGGTGGCTGTATAAGCTGAATGGCGCCTAGCGGCGTCGTGATCCAGAAGATTTGCAGAAATATACGTATCTTCATATTTTTAGTCTATCCGGTCCATATTCAGCAGCTGAAATGCAAAAATGGGTTGCGTACAAAAAGCGCATCGTTGCTATCGGCGTGTGGCCGGTGGGCATCAAATCAATACGCGTTCTCAGGATGAGTCAGGGCATGCAAATAAGGCATTTGGGGGTAGAGGGGAGCCGGAGGGGAACCAAAAAGGAGAATTTAAGCTATATTTTAATTGATTTGAAGGCCTTCGATTGTTAGATATTCTAATTGCGAATACAGTAAAATTCACATTTCGCTCTCCTACTGATTACAAAACTAATCTAAGTTTTTTTGTCAAAATTTCGGTCATGCTCTTGGTGAGGAAACAATTAGCATACACTGAAAGTAGGCATAGCTTATACAACGGGATTAGATAAATTTATTTTTCAGCATCAGGATTAAGAGGAAAACAGATGCAACGTCAAGAATTCAAGGCTTTATGCGCTGAGGGGTCACGGTTGCAACGTCTAGAAGCTGAAGCGAGTCTTTTTCGACGCAGGTTTTCCGTTAAAAATCATTAATTTTCATTTTCAGTTACATAATTATAAAAAATCATAATATAAACGTTATCAATCAATCGAAATTTAAAAAAAAACTGACATACAGAATGCTGGAACGGGTTGGTGGTTGACCTATGCCACGTTGGGTGGTGCCGCTGGGTTGTTGTGCAAATAACGCTTCACCGCCTATCCCCTCCAACGGCCCCGATGACCCCTATTCGGCTGAGATTCGCCTTACTGCCATGCCTTGTATGCTTACAAGTCGACTGTTTGCTTAGATGGTGCAAGGCATAACCTAGGAATTGCAGGGATCGATTTGGTAGCGCCGAAAAATTAGGGAATTTTGATTAAAAATCTTTAAGGTTTTGCATGAAAAGATATTGCGTATACAGTTTAGGGGTTAGTAAGACGGACGCGTATATATACGTGTACATATGTAACTCACTGAAAATCCTATTTAAACTGGCGGTATAGGTAAATATCATTTACAGATTAGTATGTGAACCAATATGTTATACAATATTTTATTTCTGGTTGACCTTTCAATCAACGCACTTCTTAATAATCCCGACATGCTCGCACCGCCGATTTTCTTCACAGTCGTATGCAGATGCACACTCGTCAAGCCGAGTACTCCCCTAAAGATTTCATCAAAAGGATCGTAGTCGCCCTACCAAGAAGCATTTCTTAAAGCTTCCCCCTCCAAGCACATCATAATCTAGGGCCCAACAGCGTCCACCCGACTGCCCGAGGATTTGTTCACAATCTGCATCCTCGATGCAAATTCCGACCCTCTCTAGGTACTGCTTTGCCAAATCGGGGCCATTGGTGGTAACCTCCTGATTTGGATCTTAGCAAATTGGATGCACTTACCTCTGGGATATCTTTGATTAACAGTTCTGAGGTTAACAGAGAAAATATTGAAGCGAAGATGATTGTCGCACGGAACATTGGTATGGAATGATAGTTGGGGTGAAAGTTTGGAGGGAGTTTTTACATTAATTCCATGAGTTCTGCCACGTCTTCGGTCGGTCAGTCGGATGGCTGCGGAAAATTAATTCAGAGATAGCGCCAGAATGGGATGTCGAATTATTATTACCGTTTAAACATTAGCGAGGTTTGAAAACCTCCACGTCTAATTTACCAATTTGACCTATCAAAATCCTCAGTTTGTAGGGTTTTTCCTGGCTCTGACGAGAAAGATATGAAAATTGCCCCCCAGCTTCTCGTCTTCCGACGTACACGATTTGCTTCGTAACATAATCTCCACAAAATCTTAACCTTAATAGCGTAATTGTTATTATTGTAAAATTTTACACCTAATAACGGTTATTCCTTTCCAAAACTACTTCTCGAGAGTTCCAGGTTGCGAAACAACGTCACGGAAGCGTGCATGCAAATGCCCACAGACACATAATTTTTATGCTTATGGTAGGATATATTAAAACGAAGCGTCCAACCATTTACAGCATTTTATAGTATTGTTTGCATAGTCTAACCCTTCCTTCCGCCCCACGCACGTCTCGTCGATCAGCCACACCAACAAAAAAGTGATCCATGCCTTGGGAAAGGTATCGATTTCAGCGGGGTCAGCCTCATTTTTCCTGGGTGGCCCCTGGGGTTCTCTCTGAGTCCCTTTCGGGCTTTTCTCGGGGTCTATTGTGTAACACATCACCCTCCCCCTCGAAGTGGGGCTCAAAGCCATGCTCGCCAAGGAGGAGCCCCGAGAGTAGATCTCAGATCACACTTCGGTCATTGTCTTTGGGCTAACACATGCTTGTTTGTCGTAAACCGGCTATCAATGGGGGCTAGAATCTGGGATTTGGTCTAGCGGTTTGTTCTTAGGTTTTTATGGGAAAGTATGAGCTCTATCTGGGGTTTTTTTTGGTATCATTTACATATTAAAAATAAGCACAGGATAACAAGGGGATGCTAAAGAAGCTCATTCTGGCCTCTCCTCATATTTTTATGTCCTTCAGCTATTGAATATAAAATTAAAATGTATATACCCGCCCATTAACTAGATTCAAAGCTTTATATTTAACTTTCAAGACCCGCTCCCCTATCCATCTCCTATTTTTACGCAACGTTTCCCGGATATGTCGGGACCCCGATTGAGATTTCGGTAAATAGAAGCTGATCGCCAACCCCCCTTCTCTCTATCCTCCACCCACTCTCTTTTCCGCGTCACCACCGCTCATTCTTCCTTTCACCAAACAACCTTCCAACCCTAAATGGTTACAGACGACATGGGCGAGCTGTACACATCGCCATCCTTCCACCAGATCTCTCCGCTCACCCGGAGCCGCAGCGATGTCAGATCACAAGCCCTAAAACGGTATGAAAATTTTTATTCCTCGAAAACTATTCAAAAATCCAGATCGAACTCTTATGCCGGGCTAATCCGAATGCCCTCAACATTGACAGTCCCTCAATACGGTTATGGCGGCGGCTTCATGGCTCGTTCGCTGTCCCGTTCGGGTAGGGATCGAATGCTACTCGTCAGGCCAAATATCGACAAAGTCCCCTATTCAGGCTATGATCCGGTCTATATAGTTGTCTCCGTCTCGGGGATCATTTTCGGGATCATGATGATAGTATGGCTATACCGCCCATAGTCAGTCCCACTTGACCAAAATTTTTCTAAAACCTGTACCTAACTTTACTCTTTCATTCCCGCGCGTTTACATAGCTTGATTTCGTTACAAACCCACTGCCCTCTAATAGATTCTAAGCTACGGATCGATACCCATTTATTTACCTGCCTCTACAGCTAAAACTAGCACCTCGGTTGTTCATTTCTCGTTGGGTTTTCACTTCGGATAAACGGTTCTTTTGGACTTCTGGCTCGCAATTTCGAAATAGCACTCAAACGGCCGCCGAACACAGATGTTTCTCGTTTATTTTTATTGGGTGGGGAGCTGTGTTTTAGGGGGGCGAGTCAGTCTGCAAATTGATACCTGTTAGGTTCCCCCAGACAGCTGTGTACAAACCGGAAGCGTTCACACGGGGAAAGTGGACTTGGGAATGTAGGAAAAGTAACCAAAAATAATGAAATTTAGGCTCAACAATGTTTGGGCGTACGTTGACGGCCTCGGCATTGACGAAAACTGCGCCGTTTACGAATGTTGGCGTGCAGAGGAGCACCCCGCATTATCACGACAAATATCCATATGTTCGGTATGTAAATTTATGTTTACTATTAAATTTAAATTCCAGTTATTCTTATGGCAATCCATTGACGCCGGGTGATGTGAGAAGGGAATCTGACCAGGTATAAACGAGCCTGGAAAAAATATCTAGATTTTCAGCTATATCGCTATTCGACTGGCTTAAGCAACTTGAACAGCAAGCGTCTATCGGAAGGCCGAACAACTACATTTTCCAGGTTTTAAGAACTAGCATAGTTAGCGTTTATCAATTTAGCCTCTACAAAAAACCGAACTACTACAACTCCAGGATGGAACGGCCAGTAGCGCCGGTGCGGACCTATGTGAGGTTCGTAAAAAACTCAAAATTTCCTTAAAACAAAAAACTTAATTTAAATTTAGGTATATGCCAACCGATGATGCGGTCGACTTGTTCAAGAAGGGATGCATGAATGTGAGCACGTTGTCGAAGTATTGGCTCTCATCCGGCCCGGACTATTCCTCTCGTGGAGAGTATGATTTGAATATGAGCACCAACTACGCTGGACGAGGGCAGTACTACCGAAATCATAGGTAATTTACTAAACTCTAGTTTGTATATATTTTCTTTAGCTTCAACACGGCTCGCTCGTTTGCCAGCCGCCTCTACTCCCGAGTTTATTAAAAACCAAATCATTCCCGAAAAAGATTCGCTCATGCCGAAAACCCGCCCAATAATTGCCATTTCTTTGTGATCACTTTCCGCCATTGCATGCCAATAAATACCATTAAGCCCATCGCACCTCAAGCCCCGGAAAACGCCGCCCTATCAATTTGAACCTAGCCCTCAGCAAGCGAAAACTGCTGCCGGAATCCTGGGGGGATAAAGATATAAAGGGGCCCGGGTCTTATCAAACACGCCGGCGTCTCGTGGAACGATGACGGGCATAAGCTCCTTAATTTTTGCTGCCATATTTGTTAGTGGTATGTTAAAAATAGGAATATAATCGTCTCGTTGAAATTAGGGCATTGCTGGAAAGCGACACAGCACGATGTGGATGTCGTCAATGCAAGGGAAACTTTATTTAAGGTACTTTAAGATCTCAAATATCGTATGATACTTTACTTGTAACCCTTAAGATGTATTCACTTTTCAGTCGAAGCTTTATCCCCACAAAGATTTTGATGCGATGACGATGAGCAAGGATTTTGTGCAGCCGAAGCCGCCGAAGAGCTTTGGAAAACGGTAGAACCTCCCGGAAACTTACATTTAATTTAGGGTCCATGCTATTGACCCAAATTCCCTACCAAAAAGCTTTGATTCTCGGGAAAAGTGGGCTAGCTGCAAATCGTTGTTTAACATTCGAGACCAGAGCCAGTGTGGTGATTGTTGGGCTGTAGCTGCCGCATCAACCCTCAGGTTTGGCATCAGAATTAAGTCATTAACGGACTTCTACAGCCATTAAAATCAAAGTATTTTGTTTCTTTAGTGACCGTATGTGCATCCATACCAACGGCAAATTCAACGACGAGCTGTCGGCGCAAGATATTACTACTTGCTGCCCTTATTGTTTCAGCGAGTAAGTGCTTTTTAGCTCATAAACTTCCTTCCTCACAATGATCCATAGATATTTCTTTTCTCTCTCTCTCTCTCTCTCTCTCTCTCTCTCTCTCTTCTCTTTTGTGCGGATTAAGGTGTTTACAAGCTTATGAAATCATGATTTTAGTAATGGTTGCCGTGGTGGTGATCACTTTTCGGCCTGGAGATATTGGATCGAGTACGGTGTCGTGACCGGTGACAGCTATGGCATGGGGGTATGCAAATGTCGTTCCATAAAACCGAATATTTTTAGACCGGATGTCAACCTTATTGGCTTGCCCCTTGTGGTCAGCACAACACCACCTATTTCCGGGTAAGGGCGGCATATTAATAAACTTGTCCTCCTCTTTTGAAGGAAATGTAATTTACATTATTTAGGATTGTACGCATTCCACCTACCCCCCAGATTGGCAAGGAACGACAACGCCCTGGGACTATCCCTATTCCCCAGCTTGCAGCAAGCAATGCCAGAAAGGTTATGCCAAGACCTGGGATGAGGACAAGAAATTTGGTATATAAACTCATTCAAAACTCCATATCGATATCTTAGGCATCACTGCCTATAACTTCTGGCCCAATGACACCACCTCGGTGATGTATGAGATTATGAACTATGGGCCCGTGGAGACGTCATTCCATTTCTGCCACGAGTTCAATAATTATGAATCGGGCATTTATACGGTTTGTAAAATACTGTCAATTATTTTAATGGTTGCCAAGGATGGTAAAAAACGCACTTAAAAACTATTTTAGCAAGCTAACTGTGTCCCCCATGGATGGCATGCCGTGAAAATTGTCGGCTGGGGAGAGGAGAATGGAAAACCGTACTGGATTGTGGCCAACTCGTTTGGAAATGATTGGGGAGAGCAGGGATTCTTCCGGTATGCGGATTTTAAGACAAAAATTATTAATTTAGCAAACTGCGCAACGACTGTGGAGACGGAGACTATTTCCTGGATAATGTCACCGGTGGACTGCCGCGTGTTCCCTATAATGGAGATGTATAAATCAATGTAGTTAATAAATTTATTATATATATATTTTTTATATTTTTGTATGCAATTTATGTGAGATGAGACAGGCTGTGGCACCCCAGACGCAAGAATTAAAAATTTATAGAATTATTTTTTTAATTAGAATTTAATAATCCTCGAAAAATCTTATCCCCTAACGATCAAAAAAAAAAGCTTGGAAAATTCAATGCTTTTTCATTTTTCTTACTGCAAAGAATTCCTCCACACCACCCTCCCGCCCCTCAAACATTTCACGTCGACCCTAGCAACCGTAGTCCACTAAGGACCACCAACCGTTTTTTCGCTCGCTCTACTATACGATGTTCTTCTAATATTTTCTCATATTCATACCCTGGTGCTCCTATTCCCCATGTCACAAAATAGCCTCAAACGCGGTCAACTGACTGAACGAATCGGTGATGCTGAACATAATCGACTGCCCAATAAAACCCCGAAAAATAGTACGCTTGCTGGACAGGTTTGAACTTTCATGATCCCCACGAAATCTTTAGGTGGAGGACAAAAGGCAAACCTTAGAAAAATTGCTAAACCGGGTGAGTAGAAGCAAACGAGATTTGGATAAGGTTGATGAAGATGTTCTATTGTTGCAGAACATCAAACTAGTCCATAAGGTATTGCCCATCTTTCCCAAATTCTTGGATTTTTAGAATGAAAGAGACGTTTCGAAAGTCGTGATAAACAACCACAATGAAGATAAGAAGAAGATGCGATCGGAATCTATGCAATTGAAACGGCAATTGAAGGAGCAAAAATCGGAGAATGCTAAAAAGGAGAAGAATTATCAAGATTTGCATACGAAAGCGGTAACTCGCGAGGCTCAGCATACTAATTTGCAATCTACAAGTAATTTCTAGCTCATAATTTTTTATATATTTGAAGGGTATACTGGCATCGAGCCAAGACATGATGACGAACAAGATTTGGAAGATGCTGCAGATTCCAAAACTTTAACAGTAAGGATTTTTAACGCGTTCAATGCGTTTTCAGGAGTTGGAAAACAAGCTAACGAACCTGCGCACACAAATTACTACAGCTAAGGAGGAGAAATCCAGTAAATTCATTGACAATCTCACCCAATTTGTTAGGACGAAGCAACAGAGCGAAACCCGATACCGAATCTGCTTTAAATGGATCGCTACGGTCAGGACCTTTAAAATTAGGAACGGTACGTTAAGCCAAAAAGCTAAAACTTATCGAATTCAGGCAATCTCGCATGTCCGATTTGGGGGTCAACCAGAGATTGAAGGCCTAGAGGTTTGTGACGGAAATTACGTCGGAAATCATACTGTTTAGGAGCAATTAGACAACGTCTCAACGGAGATAGATGAGAAAGAAAAAGAATGGGTTGCCGTACAAGATCAAATCTCAAAAATTGAGACCAGCCGAACCGAACTAACTGCCAAACATGCTGCGGAACACGAAAGGCTGAGGCACTATCAGGATCGCATCGATATCCTTGAGCTGGAACCGTAAGCATTAATGATCGGCTCGAAACCATTTAGTTCAACAAATGAAACCTCAAAAGCAAGCACGCCAAAAAGTCAGACACGGACCCGGAAGTCCAGTATGGATAGTCGAAGTAGCTC
Source organism: Mesorhabditis sp. LJ9110 (assembly GCA_038088335.1). Taxonomy (NCBI): domain Eukaryota; kingdom Metazoa; phylum Nematoda; class Chromadorea; order Rhabditida; family Rhabditidae; genus Mesorhabditis; species Mesorhabditis sp. LJ9110. The sequence continues at coordinate 230,784 of JBBGBA010000014.1, read as the reverse complement.
AAAGAATAGCCGAAAGTCGGTGCCACCACTAGGAACCCTCACTAATCGATCAAAACAGGTAAAGTTTATTAATGGTTTGATTTAAAAATATTTAAGTTTGAAATTGCTACAAAACGTTCGAATGCCGAGGAATCACTAAAAAGTGACCTCTCAGCAACATCCATCGCCCAGGAGGCGGTGAAAAATGAAGTTCACTCTATAGAAGAGCGTGTGAAAGCCATGACTCAAGAAAAGGAGGTAAGCCTATTTATATTATTTATTGTCACAAGTTTAGCAATTATCACATGAGGTAGCGTCATCACAGAGGAAGATGTCGTTGGTTAAACAAAAAATCGAGCAGATTAGGCATACTCAAGATACTCAGCGCGCCCGTCTGAATGAATTTACTCAAGAAAAGGTCTGTAGTAATTCTAATTTTACATCTTTTAGGAACATGAGGCTCAAGGTGACTTAAAAGCGCTAGAGGAAGAAGTAAAAAACCTGGAAGAAGAATGGAAAACCGGAAATGACGAGGCAAATGGTAAGTTTAAAGGGCTTTTTCGTTTATGTCTCTTTAGGACAAAATTCTAAGTTAGCTACCTTATATCAGAGATTAACTGAAGTTCAAAAACAACATAAAACCGATACAGGAACGGTAATATCTTATTTTTATGTTTTTGAAAAAGCATTGAGGACCTCCTTGGGCTAAACACTGAGATGGTCGACTGGAGAAATAAGGTTTTATGGCAAGAGAAGGAGCACGACGCCCTGGCGGAACTCGTCAAAGAAGCCAAGGAACGCAACAAACGAGTAAAAGACGATCTAACTCCAGTTAAACCATATTGTAAGTATGTCGACCTTCACCCCCAAAAAGAAAGATCAGTCGAGGTCCAAGCTGAATATGAGGCTCTGAAGGAACGCGACAAGCAACTGACCGCAGCTATTAAAGCCAACAATGTAAAGAAGAATTAATGATGTATGTAAATAAAGTGTTTTTTATTCGATCGTAAGGAAACATTTTTATCCGGCCGAGAACACCGTGGAACCATTCAAATCACACCCAAATAATATTTCAACTCTTTCTCGATGACTAGACGAGCATTCCTGAGGCCCGTTGGCTCTCCGGCATAGATTGGGTACATATCGGCACAATGGGCAGTCCCTAAAATCGGTAATAAGCTATGAAAATTAATTCAAATACCATTGATTAAAATCGGGACCAGATGGGCATCATCGACTGGGCGGTCGATGCGGCCAAGTGCATGCCATGGATCGTAGGAGCCATTGGGCAGCACGATATTGGTAGCCTGAATCGGAATGAAACGGAATTTACATATTCGAAAGGTTAATTGCCATACCTGATATCCATCAGCGCCCTTCCATCGATTTTGTGCAGCCAGGTTATGGTCCCGGATGTATTTGATATTCACTTCATCACCAAACATCCCCGTGCACATATCGATAAAATAGCTAAAGCTTGGTATATTTTGAAAGGTTTTAAGTTTGGAAGGTTAGTATTAAAGTATTTACTTCAGCGGAACAGTCTGTTGGAAGATATTCCTGCCTTGATCTGTAGTTTGAAGGAAACCAAGCTCATTGCAGCTCAACCACATCCATCCGCGATTGGCCGCTAAGGCATATTTATATCTTACTACTATTAAACTACCATTATCCTGGAACGGGTCCTCATCGTCAAAAGTTGTATTCGACAGCGCCGTCATCATATCGCTATACGAATTGGGGAACGGCATGGCTCCTCCATAATACGAGTTGACCCAGTTGACAGTATTATTGACTCGGGTGATCACATCTAAAACCTTATGTTTTTGCCGCTCGTAGCTTACCAAATTGTTCTTTGGTCATCTGTTTGCACAGCTCCTTCAATCCCAGCCCATTAATTGTCATATTGTTCTGAAATTTGATTTAATCTTTTGAGATACGCTTCCGCTCACCCGGCCATCATAGGTGTATTGAGTTACACCTTGGAACACCGAATACAGGTTTGCGAAAAAGTTGTCAATGTCTAGCTGGGTGGTCTTATCGTCTTGGAATGGGGGTTGTAGGCTAAATCAATATTAAAAGTATATTATAACCTTACTTGAAATATCCATTCAATTGTCGCCGACCCTCATTTGACAACGAAAGCTGCTGCATTTTCTTGAAAGCTGAATCAACAGCCTGCGCGCAGCTTGGGTCTGTGGTACGCAGGCCATTTTCCACGACTTGTGCATACTCTGAACACCCTATTTTTACCACAAATAACAACTTACCGTAGAAATCAAGCTTCAAATAAAGCGGTGCCGAGCTGGCAATTGCACCGACAGTTAGGTCCGGGTATTTCGCACGGAAGAGTGCATTTAGCGTTCCTAGAATGGCAATTTACTTTCAGGGCTTGAGAAAACACCTGGATACGAGCCTCCAAAAGTAACCCATTTCGGCTTCACAAAGCCGTATTGATCGTTCATTCCTTTAATGAAATCCGCAATGTCTTCGATGGCTTGGCTCATTGTGCAAATTTTTAGATGTTCCGTGGTTAAATCGCTTAAAATCAAGTCGCTTTTAGAACGTTGGATTTACGGATAAGGCCTCGAATATCCAAAACAACGATGTTCCAGTTGGAAAGCATCAGCTCCATAAATTTCTGCTAGCTAAACTCGCTTTTAAATAAAGGGATACAAGTTTCACCCGTAAATAGGTGTAGCCCGGATTCCCAGCCCAGGTGTCTGTGGCAATCGATTCTCCTTGCAGCAGTAAAAAGATGATATTTTTCTTCTGCGTAAAGTTAGGGTTATACCAATATCGCTAAAATCCAGATATTTTATTGTTTAGCTCTGAAACCTGTTGGAATGTCAAGCCATCATCTTTGGTGTGGTCAAGTTTTTGGGTGAAATTCAATCGTTGGAGGCCCGGGTAGTCGTCTAGCGTTTTTTCGGGTTCATAGTCACCGGAGAAATGCCGGTATCCATCGCTAAGGAAATATGAATTTCTATTTTTTGATATGCTGTCGCAGCTTTTATTTGCTAAAAACGATTATACATGTGAAAATATCTCCAAATCTTTTAAAAAATCAGTTTATATAAAAAAGTTTGGCTGATGAGGTTAATGGTGCTATTGCAGCTTCTATTCTTTGAATTACCTCAGAATTCTTTGGAAAAAAAACTTTATGAAATTGTTGGGCAACCATAATAACATTTTCATCTCCAGCTTAGTTCCAAATAACAAACTTACCGCATAAACCCGCCACTCGGCCTCCCCAACAAAAATGTAGGCAGCGCTGGGTGGCGCTTTGCCGTGACGACGACGGCGAATAGCACCAGGAATACAGCCACCGTCAGTCGGCCCATATTTTCAGATGGTTAGCCGCGGACCGTAGCGGTGGGCCTTCGAATGAGCCCATACTCGAGCCAATTTCTCGCCCGCTGAGAGGCTTAGAATCAATTCTCTCAACACGACCGGCGACGGCATTTCTCTGATAACCAGGTTTACAATTCAGGATGACGTGTAGTGGAATGGGTTTGCTTGACACCTCGTAGAGCTTGATTCTAAGCAAGATTAAGCCGGATTAACAGTTTATAGATGCGATTCGCTTGGTAAAAACGCCTTGCTGTGTTTTTCAAGCTCAATTTCTGCACCTGAGGCCAGATGCTAATTTTTATACGATCTATTAAAGGCTATTCTCCAGCTATACAAAGCAACGCCTGACAAGTTTTGCTATCAGCTAACCACCCTTAACGACCCAGCCTTTCTGAATCATTTCGTCGCATAAGCCACGGCGAAGGCGTGGCAAATCGATGGCTTTATATTCTTTTTGGCTGCAATCGCCATGGAGAGGCGACCCACGCCCCGGATAAGAGGCGGAAACTATTTCACGTTTCCGGTCTTTGCACAACAGTTTTGGGAAGCCAATGGCTTGTGGGTTTTTTGAACTTTTCGATTATTATGTCGATCTCAACAAATAATTCTTAGTGCTGTAATTAGACTTGTAGGATTTTCTAATTAGTCATGTTATCATAAATCAATGTATTTTAGTAACGCTTATTAGGTAACGATCCTAACATTTTCTATTCCAAATGGACATTTATCCGTAAATGCTCGATGCTTCAATCAATTTTAGATAATTTGGGCTTTTCATGGTTTGTGGTTTTATGTTTTTCAAGACCATATAGCTCCTAGAAGCATTCCGAAGAGCTCTTTCCCGGCAGTTTCCTTATCTTTTATCATTGATCCCCACAACTCCATCAATTTTGCTTACGCGATATTATTCGAAAAAAATCGTCCGGCTCCCGCGCGACATTTATTACCCCCCATCGACTTTCGCCACGCGACATTATACAACAAATCGATTGAACATCTGCGAATCGCCCGGCGCTGTAATTGGTTTATTTTAAAGTGGGCCAATGGGCCTAAAAGGCACCCGGGGGGTAGAGGGCAGATGGGCAAAAATGCGGGACGCAGACCCCACCCCTTTCCTTTGCCCAGTACACAGAGCAGAGCCTATCCTAGGTCTCTCTCTCTCGCTCCTCTCCCACCCATTGCACAGCCAATCGTTTTTCACACGATTTTCTGCCCGGAATTCCGTTCATTTCGAGGGACCTGTTCACTCCAATTGACCCTCCAATTCTGGAGCCAACCGGTTGATTCCGAAAATTCGAGCTGAAAGTTGAAACTTTACGCAGATACCTTAACGATCGTTTATCAGCTTATCCATAACATTTTTTATCGTAATTTGTATGGTAATATGCCTTATTTTGATCCAGATTTCTCAAAGAATCTAAGAATTCACCGTTTCAAACACCGTATGCATTTTCTACGCGTAAATCAACAACCTTTCAGCGCCCCTAAGTTCGTTTTTTCCTGTACGTAATAAAGTATTTATTAGAAATAACCACAAAGCTTGCAGGTTACTTGCCTTTTACCTCTTCTATTTATTACCTGAACGACGTCACCATGGAGCTTGAGGTATGGAAATTTATGATTAACAAAATATGAAAATGTTGCCTTATGTAAATTAAATGTTTGACTCTTCAATTTCGAGAAGCAGTAGTTTAGCCCATGTCACTAATCAATCTCTGTACAACACCTTTTTTGATTAGCTGTGCGGTTATCCAACCAGAAGCCGTGCCGGAAATCGACCGGAATGCCTCTTGCGCAAACAATTCCCCCCTCGATCCAAACATTCGCTGCCCCCCTTTTTACATCGCCACGTCTGTGGCTGGCTCCGGGGGTTCAAATGTGACAGATCCGACCAGGGGACATTGGATATAATTAATTAGCAAAATATATTCAAAGATTGCTAAATGGAATTTTCGTAACGTAAACTTTTCATAAAACTAAAGCTAAGATTTTTTGTTAATTGGTTATCAATTGAGCCTTGGAAATATACTTAAAAGTATATGCTAATTTTAATAAGCCATTTTCAGATCAAGAAAACGGAGAATGGGCGTGACATCTGGGTTGTGGCGAAAGCAAAAGATTTTGAAGAAACTGGCATGAAGGTCCAGGACCCATCGGGCGGTGATCCATACCTCGTACCCTTCGCAGATCTACGACTTGCACCAAAATCCCTCAACAGTATGCAGTTGAAGGTTAAGGTAAGAATGCCGATACCTCATCAATAGCCTCCATACCAAATAAACGCATTCCTCATCATATTCTTGCAGCCCGACGATGAACTTGAAGCCATGCTCCGTGATAACATCTGGGAACGAGTCAAAGTTAATCAAATCAAGGTAATTAATAATATACATAAATATAATCGCGTTTTAGGGCGAAATGCTCGTTGTCGAAAGTGCCGACGGCCGAACCCACATTGTTGATATTGGACCTAAACTACGACTTGGTGGCCTGGTATACCGAAAACCCTCCAAAAACCAGCTGCAAATCCAAAGCGAGAGTGAGTTACCCATATGAAAAACATAAACCAAAATTGTTTAGAAATCCCGGAAGATATCTATCAATGGTTCAAAAAAACGAACGGTTGCGAACAGCTCGAACACATCCTTGGGTGCTGTATTGCCAAAGTTGATCATGACCTGGCCGGAAATATTTCGGTTTTCACCTTTGATGGAGCAATTGCGAGGAGGGCAAAGATCTTGTTTGAGACATTCTTCAAGGTAGGGTGTGAATTTCGAATCTTGGAAGAGTAATTCAGGACCAACGACAACGCATGCATTTGACACAGCGTCAAGAAACTGTTTCAAAGATGTTGTCAAAGGATGATGTGAAGACTGATGCACCATTTGTTGAAGAGTTTGAGTAAGTAACGACCTAAAAATTATGAGAATTTTGAGATACCATTATAACTCTATCATTTCAGAGTTAGTAAGCAGTTCATGGGACTTGCAATCGGAACTCAAGGAAGCAACATCAAATTTGCAAAGACCATCAATGGCGTTAGGGACGTTCAGGTTTGAAAAGTTAGTATTTAAAAAACCTTCCTGTATAGTTCAAAGAAACCGAGGATCCGAACGCTCCAGTGCGGTTCTACGTCTACGCCGATAACCCGGATGCCGCCATTGAGGCCAGAAACACCCTCGAGTATACCACAGACGTTGTCATGGTCCCACGGAAGCACGTTGGAAACATTATTGGAAAGACTGGAAAGGTTGTGCAGGTAATAATTAATAGAAACTTACTATCAAAACAAAAATTAAAAACATAATAAACATTATTTTAGCAAATCGTCGACAACTCCGGTGTAATCCGTGTCCAAATCGCTGATAAGACCCCGGAGAGCGAAGAATATGTGCCGTTCAGCTTCACTGGTACCCGGCAAAGCATTAATGACGCCGAGTTTTTGATTAATTATCAGGTAGCGTCAACTTAGAATAACTGGAAAATAAGTTTATAGCTTCAAATCTTCAATGAGATGAAGGAGATTCGGGATAATGTCGATGAACTTCAGCGCAGAATATTCAAACCTTCGAATGGACGTGGTTAGCGCTTAGAAACAAGTGAAACAGATTAACAACAGATTTCTTTATTTAATATGACTACGTATATTCTAGGTGGATTCCGTGATCGTCGAATTACCAACGGTCGAAACCATTCCGATACCGATGGGCATCGCAGCGATCAATCAAACGAGCGTCAAAATGGAAGCCAAAGCAACCGTGACGACTCCCGACAGCGAAACGGATTCCGAAAAAATAACGGCCATGATGAATATGACGAGCAAGAGGGTGAACAACCCGCTGAAAGACGACGCAATGAAAACGGCGGAGGTAAAAACTTTGCAACATCACAGCTCCATACCTCGCCCAAAAGAACAATTTTTTACACACCTAACTCCAAATCGCTCACACATTTTAAATTTCTAGGTAGAAAAGATAGACCAAATAAGAAACGAGTAAGTCCCTTTCTTATCGAACAAACTCACTTCTTCTCCTTTTTGGGGCCTAACAAAAATCCTCCTGAACACGCGATGAAAATCACCAACTCACCACCCTCGCTGTTTAGATTCCTTTCAGGACAGTGATGAATGAGGTATAACCTGTTGGGTACCCCTGGGCGGCTTTTGGTTCCTTTCTGTTCATTTTTCATGTTGTGTTCGGTTCAATCGGCCAATGATTGCTTTTTAGGATTCCGACGGGCGAACCGGCAACCACAGCAAAATGGCGGCTTCCGCCAGGCACAGAAGCAATAGATCGTCGAATAATGATCTGTACTATCGTTTATGTTTTTGAGGGGGGACTCTAAGCCAGTTTTAGCAAAAGTATTTAATTTTCAATTTTAATTTAATCATACTATGTCTAGGTTAAAACCACACTGTCTCTTTAAAACGATAAGCTTTCTGAATTTCCCTTTTTGTGAAGACAAACTAGTGCGATTATAATGCAATTTTGCGCAACCTTTAGACGTTCGCTTGAATTAAATTGACCCTAGAACTGCAACAAAAAATGTCAAAGAGCTCCCCCTCATCCCCAACTTAGTCCCTCCCCGGCTCCATCAAATCTCGTCACTTTTTCTACCTACCAAATCCAAGTTACCATTTTGACATCAATGCAATCACCTGTCTAATGCTAACCATCCTTCCCACACCTTTTCCACTCCGAATTTCTCTAAACACACTCCTCTCACCTGCAATTTTCTTCGCCGCCGGCAAATCCAATTCTTGGTTATTGCTCGCTTCCACACGCTTGATCTGGCGCCCCCTTTCCCTCTACGCCATTTTATGTCTCCCCACCTTTTTTTTTTGAGAACCGAAACTTTGACGACTACGACTCGATTCACCCCCAAACTCCAGTCATAGTCAAAACATGTTTGTTTTTTGAGCTTGCGCTTTTTTTCATAATTTATCCAAACGTTGCTCCACGCTAAAGATGTACCCGTGTGATCCACCGGCAGCCCGTACCCTTTCAATTCCGCCGCCACCACCGTTTTTGCTCTAGGCTTGTTACCCCATCTTTGTTGTTCATTAATTATTTTTTATTGAGAGCAGTCCACCCTTCAACAAACGTGTCGATATTCAGCAAAATTGCCTTTAACCACAGTCCTGTTATCGTTTTGTTGCTTTCATCCTTAATATATGTTTTTTGGAATAAAGTAATAGTATTGGGAGTGGCAAAAGCGGGACCGGAGGATGAGCAAGCAAATAACAAAGAAAAACGTGTTACCAAAGCAACGCTTTTCGAAGGGCCCCGGAACTTTTCCCAAATTTTTTACTTCATATTTTCGGGAACCACACAGAAATGCCATATCCCATATTTTTTGGACGGCATTATTCTTTGGACCCACAGGAAACGTGGGAGCCCTAGGCCCCGGGGCCCAATCGCCGGTTCCGGTAATTTGCTATTTTCTGGCCCCCACCAACCAATAAAAGCCGGGGAAAAGGGATGGTCGGAAACTATAGTTCTCCGCCTTAACTAGATATCCGACCGATATTCCGCTCTCTCTAAAGATTGGACCCTGCTTTTAAAAATAACCTTCCACTCCGCCGGTTAATTGGCACTGTGAGAATTGCAGGTGGTAGCGTGAAAAAGACAAACTGACGTAAGGTCAACATCAAATTTTCGATTTCCATTTGATTCTACTGAATTATCTATATCGCTATTCAGTCAATTTAAAAAAGCTTTAGTGGAAATGTGATGCTCTCAGGCGGCTCATCAACCACCAAATCATTGGAAAATCTCCATAAGGGTGTATTTATCAAAAGTTTGAATGATCGTCCATTTCAAGTTGGATCGTTGCAAGATGCTATGCACCAGGTTGGTTAACACATTACCAAAAATTTTTTGATCGATATGACATACTGATCTTTTTAGTTCGGATTGGTTGACCGAGTTGTATCAAAATCTGACCCAACCTTCTATGCTCTCGTCGAATTTTCAAAAGAGGAATATGCACAACACGCTGTATTACAACGAAGAATGTTCATCGATGACGTTTGTCATTTCCCCTATTTCACCACTTTGTTTTAGAGCGAAGTTGCCATCGGCGAGCGCAACCTGAGCTCGGCAAAATCCCTTGGAGAACTGCCCAGCCTAAATGCTTTCGGAATCATCGAAGATTTAAATCTATTCCCCGGCTTTGCCCAGCAATCTGCACGTCTCCACTCGGTACTTGCCGCCACCCAAAATTCGGTAAATAGAAAAATGCTTAATCAACCCTGAACTTAGCTCCAAAATATACGCGAGGAAATCGACACATTGCGTGGGCATCTTGAAAAATATTTGTCCCATGTGGAGTTGGAGATTTTGTGGCCGCAAGAGTGCATTTCGATTCTTGGCTTGGACACGAACAATGCGGTATTTTGGAAACATTTTAAAGATCGTCTTTTCCTAGACCATTTTTCTGCACCAAGATACATTGGCAATGAAGAATGGGCGCCGGTATCTAGATTTCGGCCGAGATTCCGACGCTCTATTCTCCGCACCAATTTCCGATTTCCTGAAAAAGCCCATTCATCCAGAAGAGCTGAAGCGCCTATCCGTGCCGGGTATATAGTTCAGGAAATTAAGCTTATTTACCGCAAAAAAATAACAGCGTGTTTTGAACGTGACGTTTAGAGAGGATCCGTCTGCACTATCGGCTACTTCTAGAGATCCATCGAGAAATTCCATGGCTGGGCAATTTACGCCTAAACGTTGAGCACGGGTCAATTACTGCTTTTCTCGGGGCAACTTGCTCGTGTGAAATATATCTGGAGCAAGATCCTGCACAACTCTTCCTGCAGGGTCTGCAGAATATAACCCCCTCGAAGCCCATTTGCGAGTTATGTATGGTTTTGCGTGTATGGGCTACATTAAACGGGTTGATCGACGCGTCTGGATCGCAGGTAGGCAATATTTAAAGATCAAGGTACCCCGCTTCAATCTGAGTTCATTATTACAAAAACAAAACCTTAGGCAAAAAAGCAAAAAGTATGGTGCCTCATGCTGGAATCGAACCAGCGACCTTCTGTTTACTAGACAGACGCTCTGCCACTGAGCCAATGAGGCCATGGGGAGGCGGGTGGGGCAGGGGCTTTTGAGGGAGACGCAGGCCCGGGAGAGGGGGCAGACAGCCCCTCGCAGGCCGAGCCTTCATCAGCCCTCTCCCCCGCCCGTGCTCTCGGCCCATGTAGTATAGTGGTTAGTACTCCACGTTGTGGCCGTGGCGACGGTGGTTCGATTCCACCCATGGGCAATCTTTTTTGCCAATTTTATCTTTAGGTGCCGCTACAGTCGACGATTATTGTGCTGATGTTCGCCTTATTTTTTCTCTTACAAGAAGGTAGTAATTCAGCATTGAAAGCCGAACCTTTGCAGGGATTATGGGTATTAACGGCGAACAGCTTTCGGTTTTGCGCGATGATTTTGTTATAGGAAATTTGTTTAAGGTTAGCCAATCAAATCACTGTGAGGTTACTTTAGAGAATGATGATATATTTTTCGAAGAATCATAATTATCAGCAAAAAGTGGTGAGTTAATAATTTTATTTGCTATAAAGTCCTTGAGGGATCAAATAAGTTTCTACAAGCGAACCTCTTAATGGTTCCCCCCAAGTTTTATGAGAGATTGAAAAAGCTGGCACGGCACGCCAGTTCAATAATGGAGCAGTACCCGGTAAGTGGGCCCATAAATATTGCTTATCCTCTTCATCTTCAGGACAGCTTTTTGGAGCTTTTGCGACCGGTTTCTTCTCGAATAGGGACTTCTTATACAAGTTTTCGTTTAGGTAGAGTTAACAATAGTATTTTTATACAAGCATACCACCTTCAGATACGGTATGTGAGGCATTTGCTCCAAGTTGGGTAGAGCCCATCGATCTTCTAGCGGCATTCGAAATTTTGCTAGAAGAAGTTGCGTTGCTAACCCCATCTTTTGAGGAGACAGACGAAGAAGTAAGTTTAGTTCTTCTTTTAATAATCTATTAACAGACTCTCGATGGATTTATGACTCTAGGAGTTTTTATTATGACAGATCGGCTGTGGCTAGGACGCCGCAATATACGCAGAAAAATGCATAGCGAGTTGACAGGTTTCGAATTGGAACGTCAAGTATGTTTTTAAGATTAAGTTTGATAACAATTTAGGTTTCAAACATTTTATTAGAATCTCTGAGTTCTATGACGTCTTCGGTGATTTTGAGAGCGGCTGGTTATATGAAAATCGAGTTCGGGCATACGATTTTGGGTTTTCGTGCACTAGAGGGGTCTCGCGATGAATTGAATCGATTAACGGGATTTGTACAGGTGTGTGGTTTGTATTTCAGGATTATAGTTTGTGTTTTCAGTACCTTCTCGATAGCTGTTTGACCAGTCTTCTCGGCGAAAACCGTGCACCAGAATCACAACCAACCACCATCACCAATATCCCAGAAGAAGACGAACAAGCCAATGGCACTGAATAAATCGAGAGGATCTAGGCAGCCGAAAAAAGTACAACGAAGACATATGGGGGCAATATTAGCCTCCGCACGGATTCACATTATGCAGCTCGTAGAGTATTGACATTTACGGGATGCCGTCGGCCTCACCACCCACCATGGAACGGGGGAAAAAGCCTCTTCAACCCATTTTCCTGGTAGCTCTCACCATACCCTATCTGGTTTTCTTATCGATTTTAGAATTTAGCTTTGTATTTCGCTCATACCTTTTAGGACAATTTTTCAGCTTTTCCATCGAACTGAAATACTAGTAATTACAGATCTTTTGAACATCCACATGAATTGCCCAGTTTCACAACATTCAAGTTTCCCCTTCCTTTGTCCCCCAAAGAACTCGCTCCAAAAAAACACTAGTAATCGCGTGCCCCCTCGATCCCACGCCGCCCCTACTTCATACTTTTTAGCGCACTTCAAATTTTCGAAGCAATTCCAATTCAAATGCCGCTGCCTTTGACCCCACCTCATTTTTGAGATTCACCACCCACGTTTGTTTACCTTTTTAATATTTTAATCTTTGATTTTGAGAAACTGGGAAAAATTTGGGGAAATCAGAGCTTCGAACTTCTTTCCATTTCTTTCCACTTCTTTCCATGCCCCTAACACAGACCTAATTCGGAATACGACATCCCGTCGGCCTCTCAATTACCCGGACCTACAGCAAAGAAAATGTGAGGGCATAGCAACCCCCTAGGGAAGGGCACGTTGAGACAGGATTTCGGCCAAAAACTTTAATCAAACTAGGTAAAAAGTGGAGTTTCACCGGAGCCAACTAGTTTCGGGAGGTTCGACTGCCGTTCTCCCTATCGACGTCGTTTAGACTAGACATTAGCCGGAAAATCTACAAGACTTTTAGCGCCTGGTGCTCGAACGTTTCAAAGCCCGCCGTTCCTAGCCCACCTTGCACACACGTAAAATTGAGCCCTTCCTACGCGAAACGCCCGAAAACAATACCGCCGACCCCAAAATCGGCTGCGAGGAGGAAACGTTTTACCCCCGAAAACAACCCAGAAATACTCGTTTTTTGGGGCTCGATCAGAAAAATCAGAATCTTTTCGGTGCTGCAAACACCTAGCCAGACCGGGATAATTTATGGCCCAGCTGCCCTCCCGGGCTTCACCTCTTCCTCCTCCCCTCCTTAACCAAACGTTCCCAACCCAGCGGCTTTTTTACATGAGTGAGCGCATCGGTTGGTCATATTTTGGTGGGGGAGGCTAGGGGGCTGGGGTTCCTATTCGTCTCGGGCTCTTTTTTGTATCGTATTCCAAGGGGTCCTGTGGTGGCCATTTGTTTTTCACCGTTTTCTATGTGGCAAGGCTGTGGCCCCCGGATGGATGCTTTGCGGTGAGGAGTTCCCATAAGGAACCAGTAATATTTTGTCTCGATTTATGGGACCCGGGAGGGGTGGCAGACCGCCAGCCGTTTGGGTGGTCCCTATTTTATCATCGTCGGTTAGCGAGAAAGAGGGGTGGAGGGCTCTTTTTGTGCTTTCTTTTGCATTTCTCATGTGCCCTATTAAAATGAGGGGGCCCAGTGGGGGTGAAATGTGGCGGAAGCGCAGTTGTGGGGTGGAATACGCCCGGGTTGGGGCGGCTAGCACCAGCTAATTATTCGCACTAATTTACGTCAACGGTCGACGCCTTCTTAATTCCGGTTCCCGGTTTAGAAAATGAATCTGCGGATGGGTCTTTAGAGAGAGTGATCCGGGGGGTTTTTCTTGCCTCATTCCGAGTAATTTATTGAGAGCAACAACCCGAACCTTTAGGAATTTGTAGTTTGTGATAGCATAGCGTTTTAAGATTTCAAATTACATTGACGTCGTGCTATAAAATTTTAGATAAATTTCCTTTTTTATGATAACGTAGTGCTTTTAATTAAAATAAACTACCGCGATAAAATGTTGCTATTATTTTTATCGGAGCACTATAAAATTTGGAAGCCTTGCGATACAGAATTCTATATAATTTCCAGAATCCAAAAAAATCCAGAAAATTTCTTAATAGAACCCGATTTTCACGAGATCGCCACCCCAATAAGGAACTTCAAAATATCTATTTTCCGTTTCGGAAATCCCAATTGGGTGCTGGTGGGGCAAGCCTTCTGGGGTGGTCCAGCATGTGGAAAAGATGGCGTGCTCAACGGTCATCTCCCGTCGATGCTCAATCCGACATGCCCGAGCAGTAGGCTTGTTTTTGATGAGGGCCGACGAGTGCGAATCTCATTTTGTCGCCTCGTCCCGCCTCAAATGTCCTACCTTGTAAACCGTAGGAACAAGCCATCAAAACCATTTAGTTCTGTAAAAACCTTGTATTATCCCTTTAATCAAATTTCACAGTTCATTCCCTTATTTTTCACATTTTTCACGTATTTCGCATGCCCATTACCTTATCAAAATCATAATAAGAAAAATCGCTCATGCGTATTCACGAAAAAGGGGAGCCATTTCAGTTATTTTCTGCGCTTTAGTTGGCAAATAATAACCAGCGGATTATTTTGGGACGGACGTCCAATGAAGGGGAAATCTTTGTGCATGAGTGTTCTCGAAGATTCAATATACGTAAGCCAAGCCCTAGAGTTTTTTTACTCAAACCTATTCCGTGCTTATGCTCATTTTTTGTTTGACCCATAGCAAATGAATTACAGTAGTCTCATTTTGAACGAGGAACTGGGCGGAATCCTCGAAGAAACATCACTGGATATCGTATGCAGATCGAATGCTTTCCATTACTTGATTGAGCCCGCGGGTTCAGGGGCCCACACACAACGGCCCCTTGGCTTCCCTTTGCTCCTTTATTCTTGGTTTTTACAAACTTTGGCCCCCGGCGATTCCTGGAATGATGGGGCTGGCTCCTGGACTTTTTGTTTAGAAAATCGGTAGCTTGGGTGCAAATTGCTAGTTTCAAAGGAGTTTCGCTAAACAATTACTTTTCTGAAATAGTTTTGAAAAATATTCTAGAACCGGCCTTGTTACTATGACTAAAATTTTTTCATTTCATTACATTTTATGTTATTTTGGCGTCTTCGCGTTATCGAGAGGGGGGACGAATTTTTACGGAACGAACGAAATACACAATTGCCTATTAACCCAATTAATCGTGTTGCGAGTAAATTCCACAGTGGAAAACTTTTTAAAAATTTGGAGATTTCTTTAGTTTCGCACTATGGTTGAGAATTGGTCATATCGATGGTGAATTTGTGGTAAAAATTTCTACATTTTGACGTTTCGAATCGTAAGCATAGCTTTAGGAACTTAGGAACCTTAGCTTTAGGAACGTGACCCGTTTATACTACAAAATTCGAACCCAAGGGAAAAGGGAACCCCCCTATAATGCAAAAGCACCTTTATTTTCTGATTTAAAGGTTTTACTACTCTGCTATTTGCCTAAACCCCCTATAAATTACTCTCTAGCGGCGTTCCTTTGCATTGCCAGGAAGTAGGAAATATCCATTTTCGGAATGACATCACGTAACACGACTTCTCCCCCAGGATAATCGTCACCCAAAAAGCAATTTACAACTTTTTAAGCTCTCCCAATGTTTCTCCTCCAATCGGGAACCGCTTTTCAAACATAAACTCTCCGCCCTCGAACGACATGCCCTCCGATTTTGCACATTGTTGGCCCCCAACTAGTCTAAAAAAAGATTGAAGGAAGACCCGTCCTCTGGTTCGCTAGCCAGCCCCGTAATTGCCGAGCCCTTATTTTACGGCCCTATTCTTCCTCAACTAACTGCTTGACTTTCTTCCCGCCCTTCCCGGTCAGTGTCGAAAACATTTGGCCCCGGCCCCGGCAATTCAAAATGTATTTATTAGATAGGTTGGAAGGTAACTAGAACTTTTTCACATTTTTTCCGTAGATTCCCACTGAGAACGCTAAAGTAAAAATATTGACTAGTGTCGAATTTTAAATTTTTTTAGTCAATAAAGCCATGGCTGTGAAGCATCAAAGCGTTTTACAATGGTTATGCCGGACCGCTGATTTTTTTAACAAAACGTTGCCCTAGTGTAGGCGCACTTTAATTTATTCTTAGCTACTTTTAGCTGTTTTTCTCGGCGTTAACTTAGTTCGCCTAATCGCTAACCTTTCTTTGATTTTTTTTGTAGCTTGGTTGCTGCCTTAGAATAGATTAGCCTGATTATAAAATTTTTTTACGCTTTCCTACCAACCTAATATTTTTTTAAGCACCATCTATTTCTAGCTGCCTCCGACCGCTTTAAATTCGACCGAACTGGGCAACACAAGCATCCGGGTTGTCAAGCTGTCGAAGGGGCAAAAACCTCACCGTGAACAATGGGTTTCCGGGAAGAAAAAGGTCGGCTTTACTTCACCAAATCCGGGGGTGCGCTAGTGTAGAGGGTTGTTTTTGCAATGCAGGGCATGGGAGGGGAGAGATCAAATTATTTCGGCTGCTCGACCTGGAAGTCGGGTCTTCCGGATTAATCATATACACGAGATTGCAATTTGCGTTTAGGCCTCTCGATCTTGTGTTGATTTTAACGTCTAAATTTTTGCTGCAGGCAACTAAAGGATTTTTTTCAATTGTCGGCTACAATAAACCCCCCTAATTTTATATGCAAGTCCCCTTGTAGACGAGAATTTTTTTTTCGGGTTTTGGAAATTCACGAATCCGCTAAAAATACCGTACTCTTGATTCACTTCCGTAATTCCCGATCCTTGACCAAACTTTTTCCAAACGTCACCCCTTGAACCTATCCCGTGCATTCTTAAGAGCCCTCCACATTTTTTGATTTCGACCCAAAAGTTGCGTTCCTCCCTTCCTACCCTTCCTACATATTTACTTTTTTTAGTTTGTTAGCCCGGCGCACGGGACTTCATTTTTTGGCCCCAACGGCCTTCCTGAAATTCGAGCTCCATGGGTTCTCGTGTGTGCAACATCAGAGGTCGTGCTACTGGCTGTCTCGCCTCCTTTAGGCGGCTGCCCCGTTCCGAAGTGTAAATTGAGGATATCCTGTGCCTCTGAAATCAGCTCTCCCCCCATGTTAGACCCACCCTGTCGAGCTGTCACATCACCGAAAAAGTCTACGCGGGGCGGCTTGAACAATGCAAATTCGATCAAGCCGTCGGGTCCATCCCGTACCCATAAGTCTCTTTGTTTACTACATTCGCAACAAGGCGCACAATTTTGAACGCAACGCTCCTTTTCTTGGAATGGACGTTCTTGGTTCTTTAATTTTTTTCTGGGGAGGCTTAGGGAGTAAGGTGGCGGGGGCAATTTCAGCTTCTCATATATTTTGTTTTGAGGGCCGGCTTGGCTGAATAGGTTTTTTGGATGGGTGGGAGGTGATGGAGCACCGATGAATTTGGGGAGGTTGAAAAGGCTTATTAGTAAAGTGACGGAGTATAGCAAGGAATAATTCCGTCTGGCTGGCCGCCCACAGTGTTCCAAAATTCAAATTCCAGGCACCGACAAAAATAGTCTCTCTCCCTTTTTTTGGCAAGAGGTTCAACTTGGACCACACGCTTCAAAATGCAATCAGAGCCCCCCTCCGGCCTTCCTCCCCCGACGGGAAGCCACTAAAACGAGCCGCCGCTTCAATGTTGCAATAAATAAGTAATTCTATTCCTCGGACGTCACGCAGCCTTTACGGCTCATAGCCTTGCCCTCGGATTCAAATGTTGCCACCCCTAGCTCCATCTCTAATTGCATTTTTTGGGCTGTTTCAATGACCCGCTGGACCAAAGACCGGAGTTAGATGTACATGTCGAGAGCTATTACATATTAATTGGGGGCGCTGGCACTTTATATATTTTTTTGCTGGCATGTATGGCAACATTTTTATTGGGTGATCCCTTGGCGCGCTATTGCAAAATTGGTGAGGCTAATAAATTAATGATGGGTGGCGTAATTGATGAGAGTCTATGCCAAAAAGGAGCTCTTTGGTCACCTGCGGAAATTCAGAAAAAGGGTGGTAAAAACAGCTGGGCACTTCCTTATGAGGTGGTGTTTGATGATTATATTTGGGAAATTGAGTTACACTAGGAAATTCGCGGTGGTTAATTAATGCGGGATCTTTGGTACGAAATACCTGTAGTGTCTGGCTGGTCTGGGTTAAGAAACAACGTTAGGTGGCGGCTATCAAGGTTTCGAAAGCGTGCTGAAAGCTGTTTTGATCGTTTATGTAACATGGGGAAATGAAATGGACTTTTTACGTTAATGATTTATTAAACTATTTTAATTAGTAAAAATAGCTTCGCTACAAGTTTTAAGCTTTTCTTAAATAGTTTCTTTCTTTCTCGCTGTACTTTTCTTAAATGGTTTTTTGCTTTTTTAGCACCAGGTCGTGGTCAGATTTTTGACAAAGTCTCCAAAATGAATATTTGCGATTTCGGGGATGGTCCAAAGATTTTTTCGACTTTTCTAGAACGATAACCAGGTTTTGGCGAAGCTCATCTAAGAAAAACATTTTCCGATTTTTGAGGAAAGACCTAATATGTAGTATATGTACATTAAAGCTTGGTTATTCCTAACAAATAAAATCCCATAAAACTCATTTTTCAAGCAGAATCGTTGAGCGTGATCCCCAAGCCCTCTGGCAAATTGATATAGATGATTGGCATCCTGTTGATTGACAGTGAGCACGAGGATAATTTTGGCCATGTGTTGGCGGGCCCTCAACTCGATGGGGGTCACCCACAAAAACCACGACAAGCCACACCGGGCAGCGAGGGGGGGCCCGGGCCACAGCCCAGCCCCAGCCCCAACCCGGTGGATATCATGGCAGCAATCCATTGTAATTCGTGGCCGGGCTGTTCGGGATATGGGCGTTTTTGTGTGTGGCTCGGTTTTTGCATCGGGTAGCCACAGGCAAGACCGATGAATTGTCCTGATTACCCTCACGAGCTCTATCCGGGACTCTCACGTCGACAAGACACGGGCTAGGCTTTTCTTTCATAGGTCTCGATTACTCATCCATTTCATAGATTAACGGGCATTGGAAAATGAGGTCTGTTGAGTTGTGAATTACAGATTTGATTCGGAAATTTTGTAGTTGCACTCTAGAAAAGGTCTAAGGGGCGGCAGGATTCATTTTTGTAATCTTTAAGGGAATGCCGGGAATGCATTCGTGGTTTAATGGGCAAATTTGACGAACTTCCCCCGTACGCAGTCTGCAATTCTTGCATTTTTTCACTCATCGAGATTCCGCTAAACATTTTTTTGTTCTGGAAGTATCTAAGATTCAATAAAGACTAAGCCATAACTTTAAATTGATCTCAATTTCGTACCTTATACAAATTTGCTCGGATTCCGGAAGGATCCTGTTTTCGCCTTTTTTTTAAGCTTTTCGATTATACAGGACATCTGTTATTTCTAAATTTTGCATTTATCTGACGTGATGGTAATTTTTAAGATAACTGACAAAAATAACCTCCCAATTTTTGGCAAGTGGTTCAACTTTCGCCACGCGCTTCTAAAGGCAACCAAGCTTCAAGGCCATTTTTCCGCTTTGCAGATTCCCCGTAAACATTCATGTTTTTTTGAATATTCCTTTCCTTTGTCGGTTGCCTCGTTATGCTGTCAGCACAGGCAATCGTCCCTTCATCCCTCCCTATTCTATGTGTTCAATTGGTAGCACCCCCCGAAGTCACCGGGTCGTCATGGGCCGTGGCTTGGAGACATCGCAATGGCCGACCGACTGGCCCATCCCCAAATAAGGATCCGCCAATCGTCCGATTTTAAGGGGTCCCTCAGCGGCCCCTTTGTTTCCGAGACTCCAAATTGACAGAAGGCTGTTGTGCCGCTGTGTGCTGCACTTTTGGTACAATCGACCTCAGGAACCGTCTAGGGTCAAATTAGCACCTTACTTCCGTCAGACTCCGGGTAGACAGACGGTTTCTAGGCACGCGTCTCCTTTAATGGGCTTCGCTATTTAGGGATCCAAGAATTGCAGAAGCGTCAGGCACAATTCACAAAATGACGGCTTCAAGAGTACGGGCTTCTATAACCAAAGGCTTACTTTCAGAATTTTTGAGTTTTTTTACAGAGCCTTGATTCGGATCATCAAACCGGAGAAATAACCCTCATTTGACTTAAAAGGCCGGATTAAACTTTCGGAGTTGGGTACGCTTAGGCTTAGGCTTAGGCTTAGGTTAGGCTTAGGGTTGGGCTTAGGGTTAGAGATCGACCATGGAAATTGGCCATATCGATAGGCCGGGAAAACAAATCTGCCCATCCTATCTACGCAATCCAAAGATATATCAAGATATTCGGAAGTAACGTAATTCATGCATTCCCTATGGAGTCACCCAGGCAAAGAATTGTGCATTACCTGGCACCCTCCTTGGCAAAATAATTTTTGTAGCCGATGAGGCGGCCGTGTTTTTCGATATGCTTTCATATTTTCTGGATGACATTTAGCCTTTGTATTTTAAGTTTAGTTTTAATTCGGGTGTCTAAGGAGCCTGGTATAGCTTCTTATCCACTTTTTCAGCATACAAACCTTTTCGAATTCTGTCTTGTTGGTCTGTATCTTTTCCCAGAAGCGCAAGAGGACCCTCCTTATCCCCCAAGCAGTTCCTTCCTGATACTGAGGTTAAGTATTTGTGCGTGGGTCCGAGGAGCTTCACCCACACCCCTCCAAGGCTTCTTCTCCTACTTCTTCTTCCTTGCTTTTCCCGGTTGGCACACCGCAGAGATCCGGGACCCGCGCCGTCCGACTGTTTACTCGTTTCAATTAGGGCCTTCCTCTAGCAAAAGGAGACGACGTTCTCCTTCCCGAAAATACGCGAGGATCCTGTCTAGCTTTATTGCTTTTTCGGTACCGCTGCCGACCACCCACAAACACAAATTCGAGATCCGCGGGTGAGATATTGATGATTGAGCAATATTTTTCGGGGGTGGGGAGCATAGCCCTAGGGTATTTCGGCAGTGGAGGGTAAGGGTTGGCTCGGAATACGTGCTTTTCATGGCAGGGTCATTAGGGAAATTGCAACATGGCCCTGGGCTCGCCACTTGGAAAGGCTGGGCTAGCACATTCTGATTTATTCTAGGCTTCAAGTGCCAGTTTCTCCCAGAATAGAGGGCGCATCCTAAAAAGTAGTTCTAAGGTCACTTCTTTCATAGATCTGCATAACGTTGGTACTCGGGGGGCTCCCTCTTCGGAACCCTTCTTGCAAGAAACGACTCGGAACTGAAATATGATCTATTCCGAGCTCCTGGACCCCAATTTTTTCAGTTTGCAGCCCTTTAAAAAAAGCTGCTACCCCGCTTTTTCTGTTTTCTATGTTGTGGGTGCACGAACGTGCTAGAGTGAACGGTAAACCGAGCAAACTCTCATCCCGCATTTCCCATGTTTCCTCTTGGCAACACATCCGCGGTTTAGCGGGTTTGAGGGGCTGAGGGATGGATGGCTGTTGCTATTTCGACCTCTCAAGGAATATGTCGGGGGAGTGTGTGCCCATCATCCTTCCGCCAGCCATCCCTCCGCGTTTTCCACCTTTTTTGTGGCCGTTGGCCCCGCTAACAGTTGGCCCCCCGCGAAAAACCAACGAGTCCATGTTGCAAGATACACCCTGTTGATTGGCCGCTTTTTGAACGTTTTCACCCGGCAGCGCCACGCGCTCCTTCCATTTTTTCGTCGTTTTCGTAGGCAAAGATCGTCAATCGCTCCCCGAAATTCTGCCACTTCAAATTTTATTTTTTTCTAGGATTTCGGGCTATTTCCGACTTATCCTCCAAAACGCTGCCCCCTTAAACCCGAAAATGAGGTTGCCCTTTCCCCATTCGGTTCATCCACTACCGACCAACTCCATTAACGATTTGACTAAAAAACGGGCCTACGCAACACTTTTAAAAAGCTCGTCCCATTTCCGGCAGCCCGCATCATGGTTCTGTTGCCATTTCGGATGCAATTTTTGTTTTTGGAAGACCATATTCCCCGGTTTGGAGGAACGGACCATCATCCTGGAGGCAAAAAGCCGGGAGGTGCAGATTAAAAGGAACCGATGGAAGGAAGGGTTAGATGAATGATGGCAGTCTATGATAATCCGCGGTCAAATTCCCCCAGAAATAGCAGCCAGAAATAGGGTATTCCGTGTATTTTATATTCCACTAGAACATTACAGCCCCGATTTGTAAAGTGCGTCGGCTTAGGGGCGGTGGGTGTTTTTGAAAATGCTTTGCGTCAATGTTCGATGATTTCTGCATCTAGTCATTATTTCCAGAGGGTGGCTTTCCACCAAAAAAGATTGACAGGTGTTGATGGATTCCGAGACATTTATTAGAGAGTTGCGTTTTCGGCTTTTTACCTAGGCCATAGCCTCGTGCCGAACTCTGACGTTATTTGGGTTTTGGTGGACGGTTGTAGTTTTTAGGTTGGAATTATCTAAAAACCAATGGGATTCGGCGTTGAACTTCGAAAAGGTTTGGTCGCTCCCAGGTCTTAATTAGTATCTCCTAGGGTGTAATTACCTGGATATATTATATAGGGCATTTGCTGAGTAACGTTATAACTCAGTAGTTTGGTTTTACTAAGGCATCGTTGGGAACCTTTGACCGACAAGAAATCTGGGGGAAGGGGCAAGGAGGTTCGCCCAGTGTTTTTGGGTGGGGTAGTGGAGAGTGGGGGATGCCTATCATGGGCCATCCTTTTCTTGGCCACCTCCAAAAACGGAACCTCGTTTGTTGTGCATATTGAGCTCTGGGTGAGCAGAACAGCGAGTGTATGGATGTGCTAGCTGGTCTACACGTTGTATGACGTCTATATGCCAATGGAACACCAGATTTTACACACCATCCTGGCTTCCTTCCTGCTGCTCCCCCCCCCCATATTCAATGCAACCCCCTTCAATCCCACCCACCCACGACATTCTGAATTTGATTAGCGTGCAACATACGCTACCCAATGCTTCCGCTTTCGACTTTCTTGGAAATCCATCCCCATATCCCCATTTCCTAAATCACCCTCTAACACAAAGCCACCAAAAAGGCATCCCCTCTCAACCGTCACCAAAATCCCCGCATCACAACAAAAAAACGGCGGAATCCCGCAGATTCCACACCGTTGTCTCTTTTTGATTAGACTACTCCCCCCACCCCGACCCCGCAAAGTTTACCTTTCTGATTAATCATTGTTGATCATTTTTGCCTTCGCTACCTTTTTTGAATACTTACCGGCTACTGTTTTTGATAAAAACCATTTTATGCTTTAGCATCAATGATAGTATGAAGACTACGACATTATCCCCTCCAACGGTTCTTTTGACTTCGGAAGCCGTTGCCTTAGCCACCAAGGTGGCGACAACCTCGGCTGATATGGAAAATAATTCTACAAAAATAGCGACAAGAGCTGTTGAACATATTTCAAGTTGTTTTCAATGTCAGGTAGGTAATATTAAACTAATGGGATTTTTTGGGGCCAGGATTCAAATTCCATTTTGAATTTTAGCCCCTACACCTGGTCCTCCTCTTCGCGATCGTAATTTGCATAGTGATCGTCGCGGGTGTGATTGGGAATGCTTTTGTGGTCGGGGTCGTGGTGACAGACCGGAAGTTACTCCACTCGTCAGTAAATCTGTTCCTGCTCAACCTGGCCCTCGCGGATATGGGCAATTTGATATTTTGCGCTCCGGATGCTATATTGGTAAGCATAGCTTTCTAATAAATAAGATATAAATTTAAAATTTTAGGTGCTCTTGGATCGCGGCTGGTTGCTACCTCCATTTTTATGCCCAATTGTTCACTTTTTGCAAGAGTACTATTTGTACGCGTCGGTTTTGTTGCAGGTGGGCTTTATAAAAGGTTATTTTCAAATTTTGGTGGGTCAAAGGATTAATTAGAAATTTTATCTAATTTAGAAAGGATTTTATATAGAATATCCCTGATTTAAACCAGAAATCTGATTTAAAGTCTGAATCCTATTCCACGCCCTTGCGGAATTTCTCACTTCCCAGGATAGCTTCTGCGCTTGTTTTTTCGCTAACTTCCGATGCATCCGATTTCTTGCAGATGTCGATAGGAGTGGAACGTTACATGGCAATCTGTTCCCCGTTGCGGATAACCCGATTCACGCGACGCACCACCGCCTATTTCTTGATCGCTGTCTGGGCCGTCGCCGCCGCGTTCGCCTCGCCCTATTTCCTATTCCACGTGGGTGGTGCTCGTCGTCTCGAGACGGCAAAAACAAGGAACCCAACGTTTTTTGTAGGGCATCGTTCACCACAAACACTTTGCTTTCTGCTACTGGCTGCCCGGGAAGCTGAATGGCGCTACAAAGTAAGTGCTTTCGCATTAACGCCTTTTCGGGTGGGCTAGGGTAGAGCGGCTTTTAAGGGTGAAAAGGGAGAAGAATCGAAACCGGAAGCAATTATTTAGTATTCAAATGGGTAGTGCTAGACTAGATAGTTAGCGCTTTCACTCAAACAGAAAATTCGTAAGGTGGAGCTAGAGGGACGGGGGAAGTCAAATTTGAAAAGTATTTCACTGTTTTTTAAACTAATTAATCGAAACGTTATAGAACCCTCTTCCGTTATTCTGAATTTGCTATCCTCTATGGCGTACCCTTGGTACTGTTGACAGTCCTGTATTCGATCATGGGCAGAGTATTATGGGGTGGAAAATCGGCAAACATCGCAAATGAAAGTCAGCAAGTAAGCCTCATTCCGTCTTCCACTTAATACATAACTAGGTTGCAATCCTCCGACTCCGCCGTTCTGTCGTAAAAATGCTGATGATTAGTATGCTAATCTACTTCTTATGTTACTCCCCGATCCAAGGTAATAAAAACCCTTTAGAAAACAATCTTAATTAATTTCCAGGAATGACAGTCGGCGACATTTTCTTTAACAAACAAATCTACCTACCCCCATGGATCCGCATCTTCGTCAATGTGCTCCCAATGGCTAGGTAAGTTGGGCAATATCTGCTCTCTTCCCTTATCCCGCTCGACAAATGAGGACAAATGGGCTACAATTAGCTGCCCTCCTCGTCCTCCTCCTCTTCAAACCCTAGCCGCCGTCATCAACACGATTTATTGCGAACGGAGGCTCTGGGAATGCGGAAAACAAAACCGCTGTCTCGTTCTGGGGCCCGGGTTGGCCATGGCCACTTTTTCGGGCACTTGCTGCCCTCCACGCCTGTGTCGTGGTTTGAGTAATCGTATTTGAAACGCGCCCAAAAAAAGCAAGGGGGCTCGTCATCTGGATGGCCGGTGCGTGCAGACGCTAAATGGGCCCTAGAGAGGATTTTAGCGGGTCATAAAAAGGGGGAAGCGTAGTGGGGAAAAAACTTGATTGAATTGGGATAGGAAATTGTAGGGAAAGTTTAAAAAAGGATTAGGGAAGGATTTTTAAAAAAAAAACTAATTTTTCACTTCTTCCGCGAATTTAAGAGGATATTTGAACGGAATTAGATGGGAAGTGGCAGACTTGAAAAATTTGTAATTTAATTTAAAAGGGTATTTTAGCGGCTGTAAAAAGCGGGAAAGCGTAGTGGAAAACAATTGTTAAATTTGGATAAAAATTGCAGAGAAAATTGCAACATTTTCAAAAATATCCATATTTTTAGTTCTTCCGCGAATCCAATCGTCTATATCATGTGCTGCCGACACTTCCACCAACGCTTCGTTGCGCTGATGCAATGGGCTTTTGGTTGCTGCGGAGTCTGCTACTACAAACCCGATCGCTACGTAACAACCCTCGAGGATAAACCGGTAGCCAGCCGCACAAACTCTCGTTCCCCGTATGTCTCATTCCGAAAATCGGTTCGTCGACACAATCATCACTCTATTACCTTACTATAAAATGTATTCTCTCCGCCTCACTTTTCTGGACTTTGTCTGGGTACATCTTAATCCCATTAAAGCCGTTTCCCAGCTAGTTCTTCTGCTAATACAAGCTATCATCTGTTCCCCCGCTCACCGGTATTAGTTGCTCAACTGTTTGAGTTACATTGATCTCTTCCGTTTTGATTTTATTCTTTTCACGAAGCTTTATGATGTATGCAAATATCTGTGATAATTGCAAAGTGTAAATAATAAATGACTGGGTATTTAGCAAGGCTTCTAAAGGAGTTTTATACATCGTGAGTTGTTTTCTTCCAGGCGGGCCAGGGCGTGCCGCCGATGATCTAGGAATTTTGGGTTATGGTTTTTAAAGGAAATAGAAATTCAAAGTTAAAAATTTGCCCATTTTTCAGTTTTGCCAGACATTACCATAGGACTCTTCAATTTCCGTTCGATACGACAATCCCCATTTCCCTTGGCTTCAGGTGAATCAAGCTAAAATTCAGACCTTAAAAATATGGGTAAAAACCACCAATTCTTTTGCTTCTAGAGAACGGCTAGCTTCGATTGAATTTTTGGATACTTCTCCGCTTCTAGCGACAAAATCCTCCTCTTGTTGAATCAAAAGCGAATAGCTCAGCTCGACAAACCGCCCACGTGTTGGTTGACAATTCAGGAAAGGCAGCAAAAAGACAAAAAATATGGCAAACATTGGCTTTGATGCTTTCACGTAGATCTACGCGGTATATAAAGCCATCAATAATTATATGCAGAACACATTCAATTTTTGAAAACCATCAGCGGACAGGGAGCTAAAAATAATCATATTAAAAAGTGTCGCTGTCATGTCGTGTTTGAAACTTTTATGTAAGCATTTATTGATCGAATCATCTAAACTACCAGTAGAAATTTGTACATAAACAGCTGATTATGCGGGAAAAGTAAAGGCGGTGAAAAAGCATGAAATTGTAGACCCGTTTTAATATTTTCTGAATTCGTATCGTTGGACACGGACACAGTCTCGAAGCGGGACCGCGATGAGGCCGCGTGAGCATGCGAAATGTGTAATCTAAACTATTATATTTATCATCCCAGTAAATTAGCTTACAACTTGATCGACAACAGTCACGGCTTTATGAGCGCACCAAGACAGGGTATCAACGGTGAAGATACAGGCAGCAGCTTTGTTTAGAACAAACAAATTTCCTGAAAATGTTAGATTACGGAAAATAGCTTTTAAAAGAAATGTATCATAAAAATTTTGAATAATTCCCGACCTTCTTCATCCTGTGTAATTGCACCCGGCCTCTCGACGACACCCAGCTTCCGCCGTTCCGCCACTTGTCCATTGATAATTGAATATAGATGAACGTAGTTTTTACGGCCTAAATTAAATTACACTTTTTATGGTTGAAAAAGCCATACCCTCAATAACCAAAATCTGCGTCACCGGCCCGACAATGCAAAAAGCGCAGATATCCGTAAACCGCTCGTCCAGCTTGTAGTCCAGCTCGGTCCATTGCCCGCCAGGGGTAAGCTCGTAGAGGCCCGTGAATGTCTGAATTTTAAAAAATTAATCAATTTAAAAATTCATTCCTTACATCAGCATTAACCGTCAAATAAATATTCTCAGCTGGCGACACACAAATCCGCTCAGACACGACCACCGGCATGTTTTCCTTGATCCACATGGGGCATTCTAAGCGGTTCTAAGTATTTTCTTGTTTTTTTAGCCTACCAATTCTCGAAATCAGATTCATATCCAAGGAAAATTTGCAAATCATTCGCTCCCAGAAACCATCGCCATTTCGGACGGATTGAACGAGCTAAATTGGAATAATTCATTTAAGTAAATGAAATGATTTCCTACCAAAACGTAGCTTCGATGGGCATATGGAGCACATGGCTCCTTCCAGCTCTCGTTTTGCAGATGTTTCACGATTTCGCCTTCGATTGAGAAGAGGAAGATACCCTGAAACGGTGCATTAATGATCTCCTGGATACCCGCTCGTCTGCGCAACCTTTTGGCGCACTAAGGATATTTTAAATCAGGTGCTTTTCACAAATAGGTTAGCTTACCCTTTCTTTGTCAGTCACCAGAATATTTCCATCGGGCAAAATATCTACTCCAGTTGGATGGACCAGCACATTTCGGCCAAGAATTACAGATTCAACGTGGGAAGGTAACCCTCCACCAATTGGTCCGAATGCCATAGCATCGAAGCTCTAAAACACATTGTAAAATGTAAAGTTACTGCAAATTAACTTAAATTGTAAAAATGCGATCACTTACCACTCGCTTCTTGTGATGCTGGGTTGGCGGATCAGCCGCAACTTCGAGGGCCCTAAAACCAAAATCAATTTTGAAAGAAATTTCTTACATCTTGGCGAGCGCCTCATTGTTCTTCTTCGCCTGTTGAGATTTGTCGAAAAGTTTATCGACCAAAGCCTTCATTTCTTCCGTCTTCTCGTTCATCTTCTTTTCATATTGATCGATGTCAAAGCTAAAGTAAATTTTATAAAACGTGTCATCACCCTACTTGATGTGATTATCATCTTTGGGAGGAGACGAGGGAGCAGGTGCCGATTCGCAAATTGTTGGGACTTCTCGGAGTTTCTAAATGTCGGATACAAAAGGCCAAACTCGAAATAAATTACCTCACAGCCTTGTTCCAAATCGCTTGGTGGTGCTGGTTGGGTTTTTTTCGCCTCTTCTTTTGGTTCCTCAAAACGTTCTTTATTGCAAAGCTAAAAAATTTCAAACCAACCTCTTTCATAGCTGCCGGTTTGGCACTTTCAACCGGTGCAGCTTCTGCCGGTTCAGGCACCTTCTCTTGTGCAGGGGCCTAGAAAGAACTTACATTACCAAGCGAATCAGTATTTACCTGAGGCTCAGGATCCTTCTTCTTACCATCGTCACAAATCCATTCAATGCCATCGTCCGGAAGAGCAGACGGGGTTGGCTTTGACTAAAGTTAAATGTATCTTGTGTACGCAAAAATCCACCTCGACAGGCTTGACTTCCTGCTTTCCAACCGGCTTTTCTTGAGCATCAACGAGTTCGGGGGCTGACTTTGGTGTTTCCGGAACGTTGGTGGTCTCCGGCTTCAGCGCCTCTCCTGGCTTAGCCTCTTCAATTGGCTTGGTCTCCTCAGCTTTGTTTTCAACCGCAGTTTGCTTGGGGCTTTCTTGTGGCCTAGCCTGCTCACAAACTGGCTTCACGTCTTCAACTGGTTTTGGCTCATCAGCGGGCGTCGCTCCGTCAACAGGCTTCGGATCCTCAGCGAGTTTTGGCACATCGGTAGGATTCTGTTCTTCAGCGGGCTTTGCTTCTTCAACCGGTTTGGACTCGTCCACTGATTTCGTTTGCTCGGTACGCTTTACTTCGTCAACAGGCTTCGATTCCAAAGAAGCCTTCGAATCCTCAGTTGGCTTCGGTTCCTCAGGAGGCTTCGATTCCTCAGCCGACTTCGATTCCTCTGTTGGCTTCGGTTCCTCAGCCGACTTCGATTCCTCTGTTGGCTTTGATTCCGCAGCAGGCTTCGGTTCCTCAGTAGGCTTTGGCTCCTCAGCAGGCTTCGACGCCTCAGTTCCACTTGTTTGGGTTTCACTTCCCTTCACCTCTTCGGCGGCTCCTTGCAGCTCCACTTTTGGCTTCGCGTCATCAGCATCAGAAATCCAGGCAATATTGTTCGCCTCGTTGACAGTCGGCTGCTCTTCTTTCGCTGGCGGAATAGATTGCGCTGGTTTTTGTTCTTCCACTGGCTTCGATTCCTCGGCCGTTTTTTCTTCGGGTTTCTTGTCAGTCGAGGTATCAGAAGAAATAGTTTCGGATGGTTTGTACTCGACGGGAACTGAAGGCTTATCTTCCGTAGCAGCCTTCGATTCTTCAGCCTTGGGCTCAACATTTTGCTCCGCCGGCTTTGTTTCCTGGGCCGTCAGTTTTTCGGATGGCTTTTGCTCATCTTTGTTAGCTTCCACCGCCTCGGTCGCTTTCTCACCAGCTTCTGCGAGCTTTGATTCAGCCGAAGGCTCAGCTGACATCGACTCACTCAGCTTGACTTCATCATTAGAGTGCGCGTTTTCCGCAGATGCAGAGGCCTCGGCACCGGAACATTCCGGCTTGGCTTCCACGGCTGACTTCTGTTCTTGTTCTCGCTGCTCGGCCTTGGCGGCGTCGGCGGATTCGGTCGGCTTTTCCTCGCATGGCTTCTTTTCGTCCTCAGAGGGCTTTGGAGTTTCAGAAACATGAATCGAAGGCTCCTTTGGAGCATCACTTGGTTTTTCTTCGGGTTTTGCAGGCTCCTCTTTAGCTTCGACTGGTTTTGCGTCAAAGGATTCCACGCTGATCTCTGCCGATTCAGGTTTCTTCGGAGAGTCCGCTGATCCCAAAGCGACTTCATTTTTCTGATCAGCCTCAATGGGCTTCTGTTCGACTCGTTGAATCGTCACGTCAGCATTGACAGTGATGTCGGTGCTTGGCTGATCGTTCGACTTCTCGTTATCCTGGCTTGTTTGTGCGGATTGGCTGACCTCACTGCCAGAATCAGCTTTTTGCGCTTCATTGCCACGTGCTGCTTCTGTTTTCTGGGCGTCATCTGGTTTGGCGCCCGCGTTTTCCTGCTTTTCGTCACCTCCTTCAGCCGGTGATGGTTCAGACGGGGCAACCGCTTGGAAGGGCAATTCCGTGTGCTCGGGCTCCTTATGGGCGAGATCCACGATAATCTCTGGGATCACGGGTGGAGTCGTCTTTCCGGATTCAACTTTTGGTTCCTCGGTCTTCTGTTGATCTGAACCAACCGCCGTCTCTTCTTTCTTCTCATCAACATCACCAGAGCTTGGGGAAGGTTCGGTTGGCGCTTTGCATTCAAAAGGAAGCTCGTTGTGTTCGGGTTCCTTGTGCTTGAGCTCTAGGAAAGACTCCGGGATGGTTGGGGCTTCTCCGCTGGGATGACCGCTCGTTGAGTCATCCGCCTTTTTGTCATCCGACGCGTTTGCGTGGGATGCCAGAACCTGATCCAGAGGCTTTTGGTCATTACCTTGTGCTCCCTCGATCGGATTGGCGTCTTGTTGAACCTCCTCCGGTTCTTTAGTTTCTACCCCCTGTTCTTTCGGTTTTTGCACCAAAGGTTCTTCTTTTTGCGCTTGCTTGGTAACCGGGGTCAGCACCAATCCGCCCACAACCTGCACGCTGCCAGATTCGGTGGTGATTAGGCCACCAACCAAGGAAGCGTAGGCGGGAGCTTGAGCTTGCTGTTCGGCCTGGTCTTGTCTTTTAGGCTCTTCCAAAGTAGAATCGGGCTGAGTTTTGACCTCACCGTCTTTTTTTTCCACCGACTGATCCATTTCTTCGAAGGGCTTCTTCGCTTCCACCTCATCAACCTTCTTCTCAACCGGTTCTTCTACTTTTGGCTTGTCATCGGCAACGATTGGAATATTGGCAGCCTCGATAGCCGCTCTTAATGCATCGGCTTCAGCAGAAATTGCACTGATCCGCTTCTCATCAGTAGGCAATTCTGGAATCGGTTCGGCCAATGAATTCTGGGGAGTCACATCTAAAGCTGTAGAGTTTTGCGCGGAGTTGTCCGACAGAGAATCATCACGCTTTCGAAGGCTGTCCC
Organism: Mesorhabditis sp. LJ9110; assembly: GCA_038088335.1. Lineage (NCBI taxonomy): Eukaryota > Metazoa > Nematoda > Chromadorea > Rhabditida > Rhabditidae > Mesorhabditis > Mesorhabditis sp. LJ9110. The sequence continues at coordinate 199,581 of JBBGBA010000014.1, read as the reverse complement.
CAGCTCCGACGGATGCTTTTCTTGACTCAGATCTTCTGTATTGCAGAAGCTCGTGCTCTGCTGCTTGCGATAAAGCAGACAGCTCCGCAGCAGCGGCCTGGGCGGCTGCAATCAGATCCGCAGAGCTTCGCGGCCTTTCAGGAAGCTCTTCGTCATCGTCGTATTTCGACTTCTCTTCTTTTCTATTAATGGTCACTACAGTAGTCATTTCTGTACTCTTGAAATCATTGAAATCCGGCTTGTGCGAAACAATGTCGGAAATCACAGCAGGTAATGGCGAAGCATCCGTGTCGGATGGCTTGTCTTGACTTGCCTGCAGGCCAGTCTGGCCATCAGTTTTTTCATCTTCTGGGCATTTTCGGAGCTCACAAGCCAGCACTGGAACATTGATTTTCTTCTCAAGAGCTTCTTCATCCTTCTTCTCTTCTGGGATCGTTGAGGCGACCAGACCACCAACCACTTCGGACTTTCCATTTTCTCCAGTCGACAATCCATTCACCAAAGCGACATAGTCGAACGATTGCGACTTCGATTCAATAGTCACTTCAGAAGAAATAGCGGCTCCATTCATGGTTGCCCCAGTTGAGGTGTTGCCATCTTTCCCAGCCTCCGGCAGGCCCTGTTCGTCTTTTCTGTTGTTTACCTCGTCCACGGGTGGCTGTCCTTCTTGACTGGCAACCTTAGGTGTTTGGTCGCCCGTTTCCGGGGCTTTTTGGGCAAGCTCCTCCGGTTTCGTTCCTGTAGCGCCGGATGATGGCTGGTTGGGGGCCAAAATTTGCGTAACATCATTTGTGGAGCTGTCATCGAAGCTTTTTGAGAATGTCACTGTTGCTTCCATAGTAACCTCTTTCTTGTCTTCGAATGATGTGGTCGTTCCATTCACTCCTTCGTTGGTAGAATCTGGAGATCTACATGGAGACATCGAGACCGGAATTATGATGGGCTCGGGCTTGACTTCTTCGATTGCATCGGCTTGAGGGCGATTGTCAAAGCCATTTTGAGGTGGCTGCGTTCCATCTGACGTCTTGGTATTTTCTGACTTTGGCTGCGCATTAAAGTCTGACCCATTCTGCCCCTCTTGTGGTGATTCTCCAACTTTATGGACGACAATCTTCTCCAATGATGAAGTGATACTGCTCTTCGCTTCTCCGACCTCAAACGATACGGGTGCCTGTTTTTCGGTAGGCGTCGGCGGATGGAACTGCACATGTTCTTTCGATTTCATCAAAGGGACTGGAGCAATGGATGGGGCTGCCACAAGGTTTGCCTTCATCATGTACGTCTCCTTCGGGACCATGGCGACCGAGGCCGACGACGGTGTTTTCTCGGCCGTCACATTCAGGGTTTGCTCCTCACGGAGCTGCGGCTCGGACATGGTCGAGGCACAGAGGCACGCCTGCAACAGGTTTGGACTATAAAGTTCGATGGAGGAGCAAGATCATAAAATAAATATAGACGGAAAAAAAGGGCATTAATGGAATCAGAATTTAAATTAGGACATCGGCGTGTTTTTACACGGGATTTGTGGTCGGTAGATGAGAAAGTTCGAGCGTTAGAGTGAGAAAATAGAGATAGGGGGATCGGTGGGGAGAGAGAGAGAGAGAGAGAGAGAGAGAGAGAGCGAGAGAAAAGAAAAAGGGAAATAATTAGGTAGATCTAGATCGAGTTCTCAGAGAATCTGCAGGAACATATTAATTTTAAAATAAATTTAGTACATTGATACATTTTGTGTCCAACAGCCTCGAGTTGGTCAAATCACAAAAATACTTCATATAAATTTTTCAGTAAACAAGCAGGGGCACCCGTTGAAAACCAAAAAAAGACGATACTGGCGCCAAGATCCGAATGACGATCGGGAAATCATGATCATAATTTGTACAAGATGGCATTATGGGTTACTGTAACGGGCTTGATTGCGAAAAAAGAATCTTTGCCTAAACCAAAACGAACGGGAAAATCAAAATGACCAGTGCGAATTTTTAGCCTCAAGCTGCCAACCCAGCGGGCCCTTAATGATGCTTTGGTGTGGGGGGAAAAGCCGGGCCATGCAACAGAAAACACGATCCTCTAAGCATTACACCCCCACTTCTCCCCTTTTGCTAGATAAAATGGCCCTCTTGGGGAGGGCCCGGCTGTGGTAAAGGAGGAGAACAAAATGGAAAAAGGTTTGGCGTGACAGGGAGGGGGAGAAAGAAGGGTAGGCGAGCATGAGCGCCTGTTCACGGCGCCCACGCCGGTCGAAGAAGCGGGGGAGAACCCCCCTTTTAGCTACAGCTGATTTCGCTGGACGTTAAATGGGAGAAAAAGAAATTGGTAGTTCTCGGGTATATTTTAAGAGTTCTTAAAGTATCGATTATGTTTATCGATAAAATCTAGAGATTCCTTAGTAAAGAGCAGGTGGCATTATAAGGAATTGTAGGCCTAAAATAGAATCTGACGATAAAATGACTGTTTTTAATGATAGACGATATCCTGCAGTAAGTGAAAAAATTAACACAAGCTTTTGACACAATTTCCTATCGCGTTCCCTTTAATGTGAACGGATTGCCCATTTGCTTAAAACCTCACAGAGCACACCTAAGAACTATCATGACACTGGCGTCTTCTCAATTTTAAGCATTAGATTATGCCCTTTGAAATATGCGCAAAATCGTACTACCATGCCCTTCGGATGGCGGGCAACGAGAGTTCCTCGACCAGCTGAAATTGTGGAAATTCACAATCTTTCGAGTTTTATTTTAAAAACACAATTCCTAGAAATGCGCTTCAAACTCTATATAATAAGAAATTCCTCGTGCCTACCAGGGTCAAGATTAGATAACTAAATTTGAAATGTTTGGTGCCGTCGTAAAAGCCAACCCGAAATTCCTCTAAACTCCAAAGTTTCGCGGTCAGCGAAATTACAGCCAGCCTCGTTCCCGACCTGGGATTGGGTTTATGAGCTTGAGGACAAGCGTTGCTGCCCCTCCTCCCTACAGAGATCTAGGTGCCACTAAAAACGTTGGCATAAACAGGCAACAAACGGCTGCCCGGGGGTCGTCGGGAGGGTCGGCTCTGGTTGATTGATGTCAGGCTATTGTGGGCGTCATCACCCACTTGTTCTTATGTCCTTACGCAATCCGCGATGCTGATTAGGTTCAGTGGTAAGTTGGATAAAAATAGACTTCCGGTTTGTTTTTATATGCATGTTTAGCCTTAGGCCACCCCCAAAGACTTTTTGGCTTGAAAATTGCATTGGTTTTAGGGTTAAAGTTGAGAACAAATCAAGTTTTGGAGTGCACTTCCTGTCCATGCTCTATATACATATTTATTAGCATCTTTAATTTTTTGCATAGCCAATCCGATCCGATTCCAGAAATTGATCCAAACTAATCTTGTTCGCTATCGCCTTCACTAGAAACCCTCTCGGCACGGCCTTTGTCCCGTTTACGCGGTTTCTGGCTATCTGAAAATTGGCAATGCACTTTGTAATAGATTTAAATAGATAATTGGAAGCCAATCCTACTCTTCCAAGAACTGTCGGACCCTTTGGCACATTGGTAGAGACATCGATGGTGAACGGGCGGCCGTGGCTGTACTCGGAGTTATAAACCGTCTCGGCAGTTCCCATTTTGCATGCGATATCGGTTGGATCTTCATTGTCACAATGGTTGTGGATAGCTAAACCCGCATGCATTTTGCGTGTTAATTTTTAAAGTATATACGTATTGTTTAGAGTTTAAACTTACGACGTTCATAACGTAGCCTCAAAATACCATCCAAATCCTTATAACAAAAATACGTTCCTCCACGCTTAGCCGCTGCTACTTCTCCAGGCTTCATCAAATGAACCCCATTGCCTGGGTAGCAAGCTGTAAAAATGCCCTTCACTTTGAAATTTATAAAAAACAAACATATAGCATGGAATAAAATGCTGCCATCGGTCTCGTTCTGTTTACATTCATAAATAAAACTATCATGATATTTGGTGCGATTCACAGCCAAAGGGGCGAGGAATAAATGGGTGCTTGCTCCTCGGGTAGGATCGCAAGCTAAAGGAGAAAAACATCGAAAATCAAAAAGATTTACCAAATGGTTTTATCGTCCGGACATCTCCATCCACGGCACAGGTATAAACAATATAGTCTCGATGTATCCATTCATGATCTCGGCATCGATCTATGTTAATCGGGGTAGCAGATCGAAATGCCTCGGCAGTCCAAATAGAAATTAATGCGATTAGCAGCAGCATATCCGTATTATCTGTGCCCTCAGGGGGATCAGGAAGGGAAGCGCTCCCCTCTCCTTCGCTTCCAATATTTATGGACGGGAGGGCTCTTGAGCCGGACTCAATTCAAGTTTCCATAAGAGCCGATCCACACCGGGAGAACGGCTTTTTCGACCATATTCCTTCCGTATCCTAGAGAAAGAACGAAAGAACTTCCTATTCAAAAAATTTCAAAGACCCCCCCCCCACACTCTTCAAACATCATGGCGACAACCTGTTATCAGCTGGTTTGGGGGGAAAGTGGAGGCAACATTTCGCGGAGGGAATAGTAGGCTTCTAGTCGGTCAGTTCTTAACTATACCAACACAATGGTTACCCGAAATTCCAGCTCACTATTGAGCTTACAGTTCATTGGTGCAGTAGTGGTTCTAATAATTGGAGTCTACCAACTAAAGCCGGTTGTCGAAAAAAGGGTAACTCGAGCGGAGTATGAACCTAAGTATAAGGGTAGTGCTGATGCGTACTAGTAAGTTTTCAAAAGCTAGAAGTGTATTCATTAAGTGAGATTCTGCAAAAAGAAAACCAAGGCTCGACTGTTGCGATTTTGCATCACGGGAAATTGGTTTTCGATATGCAAGGTGGTTGGGCAGATATGTGAGTTTATGAAGATTGACTATGACTGAATTAAAATGCATGACTTAAAACGTAATTCACGTATATAGCATTTTTTGCGTATTATATTTAATAATTTTAGCGAAGCTGGCAGAGAATGGTCAGAAGACATAATGACCGTCGCGTATTCGTGCACAAAATTGATAGGAGCCCTCTCAATTGCCACGCTGGTTTCAAGGGGACATCTAGACTACCATGAAAAGGCATTCACCATTTTTAAAGTCGACCAGGGTTGAAAAGCCGCTTCGCGACTTTTCAACCCTGGCCCCGTCAACCCTATGATATCCCTCGCTTTGCATAAACCTTCCGCACTTTTATGTCACAAAAATGAAAATGCGTCCTCTCCCCGATTATATAGGCTACTCCCACTTCCGGCGTATGCTAATTTCTTCCTAACAAAGAGGGTATCCGATTTTTAAGGAAAAATTTAAATTTAACGTTGAAAATAGCTGATTTTGCAAAATCTGGTATGCGTGCAGTCATCTACAGGCCATTACGCGTCTAATGACGTATCATACGCCCCCTTCATCCCTCCCCTCTTGAGATATCCTCCGGACACGCTGACGGAAGTTGCATGCAAAGTGTCATACACACACACAGACACTATTTTTTTTATATATAGTAGGATTTGCATATTCTAGGTCACAAAATATTGGCCTGAATTTGGGCAGCATGGGAAAGAAAATGTGACGGTTGATCAATTGGTGAACCACCAGGCTGGACTGATCACATTTGGAAAGGATTTCACATTGGCAGAAGCAAAAGATGATTTGTATATTTCGAGGTTAATTGAAGAGGTTTTTACCGACCTTAAGGATACGAGTGCATTTTAGAGCCGTCCACATTGGAAGCCCGGACAGCATATCGGATATCATGCACTGACTTATGGATTTTTGCTGGATCAACTTTTCCAAAGAGCAGATCCTCTGAAAAGGAATATCGCACAATTTTATGAGGAGGAAGTTAGAACAAACTCTGAAAGTAGAGTTATCCAATCGATTCAGGGTATCAATTTTAGATGGTGATTTTTATCTGGGGTTGCCAAGAGAATTATTGCATCGTAAAGCCCGAATTTCTCCAACTTTATTATCACAAACACTGCTGAATTTTGCTACACATCCCTCTCTGTAAGTTTGATTTTTGTTTTGAAGGTTTAAATTTCGATAATGCTCCGTTTTGCTGGATTTGGTTATATGTAAATTTAGGACAATGTCAGTAATAGGCCAAAACGTTCGGCACGGAGGGCTGGCGTTTCTTTCTGCGGATTCACCTCGTTTTATGTCTGTAATAAGAACGGTAGGTATGTCGGAACGGCTGGTAATCTAATTAGTTGCGGTAATCAAACTAGCATTAAAAAACTCGTTCCGCGAACTTCTTTAGGACATGCTCCCTTACAACAACATTGATGTGCTCGAGCTGCCATCAATTAGTGCCCTAGGCATCGGAACAGCAGCTGGTTTTGCACATGTTGTTCGACAATTCTGGATCGGCCAGGTGCCGCTGAATGGGTTTTTGTTTACGATCCGCTAAATTTCAGGTCATCCCGGAGACTTTTTGGAAGGGGTTGGAGGGCCCGGAATTACATGGTATGGATATTGTGTTGGGTTTGGAACGCCATATGAATCATGGGTTTTATTATCGACCTATTGATGGGACTGATAAGGTCTGAAAATTTCAAAAAAATACTCGAGGAATTACAATATCCTTGAGGAACTATTATTTTTCTATTACCTGGTGTATTCTGGTTCTACTGTACTTTCCAAAACAACAACGTAAAACCACGTAGCGAAAAGAACCCAAAAACCACGTAAATCTGCCACTTCATTTCCTCAACTTTTACCAGCACGCGCCAGGCATAGCAGTGGGCTTTTTCCCAGAAACCCGCCTGCCCTGATTGGGTTTTTTCTATTGTCTGGCCCATTTGGGGAAAGGTATCCCCCAAGGGGACCCCCCACTATCGCTTCACATGGAATTTCCTTCCGCTGTTCAGTACACAATCGGCTTCACCGGCAATGGTGGCCAGTTCATCGATATCGACAAGGGGCGAGATCTGATCATTGTCTTTCTACGCAACGGCCTTCAAGGAGGTCTTGGCTCTTCACAATACGAACAATTTCGTCAAAAGATCCTCGAAGTTTTGGACTCGGAATAAATTTGACGAGTTTAATATATGCTTTTTTGGCTTGACGCTTTTAATTCCGGATTTCTTAGTTGGTTTTGCATTGATACCGAGGCCGGGTGCCCGATAAATCTTGTTTGGAGCCATAATTGGAGTTGACGAGTAAAAAGCGACCCGCGTTATTGGAAAGGGGTGGAACTAACGAGTCAGTATTGTGGTTTTCTCATTTTGCTGGTTCTAGCTGAATCCACGATTTACATTTTACGCGCTCCTAGATTTTGTCTATTCACCTTCTGAAGTGTACATTCTCATGGTGAATCTGCTTTTAGTAGCGCTTCATATCTACTACTTTACATATTCATAGATTTTTACAAAAACCGACAACGATTTGAACCTTAATTAAAAAAAAACTTGATTAATTGACTGCATGGTATCATACGTATATCATTTATTCGCTTTCGAACAAGTAAATGGATTCGACAAAAATAATTAGCATGATGGCCGAATAACATAACTTCTATTCGATTCTACCATCACTGTGTTAATTGATGCAAGATTCCCAAACAAGCTTCCACATTTCGCCTATGCACCTTCCAGAGGCTACATTCTCATGTGCGAACCCATGTATCGGATCAATTTGTCGAAATGGGATTTGTTGGTGGGTCTCCCCCATCCCTCGGTGCTGTCGACGGGAATGTCGTGGAGTGGTGCTGATTTTCGCACGAATGCCCGAATTGTTTGAGGGTTCGGGGCGCCAGTAGGGGAGGGAATAGCGCGAGTCGCCCCGGCAACACTGCCCAGTCTCTTGGGGGTGTTATTTTTTTTTTTTTTTGAAGATACCCCCGGGTCCTTAAATCTTGCGATTTTAAGTCTTTAGGGGACCGTAGTTTACTCCTTATATTGAGACGTTCCGCTATGAATTTGGCATAGCGGATTAGAGTTGGATTATCCATTTAAATACTGCATGCTTAGATCTGCGTTTCCTTCTGTCGTTCTAATAATGCCGCTCCATGAAAGCTTTACTAATTATTCAGCTCTTCAGAAAGCTTGTTAGTTAAATTAGCATATTAATAGAAATCTAATCCACCGCAATGGGCCTTTACATACCCAATTCCGATTTTCTCGACCTTCAAATGCCCACGAAAACAAACCCATTCGAAATTCTAAAAAAGCCCAGCACCCATCCTCTAATCCTTCAACTTTGTGGTGAAGCCCCCCTAACGAGCCAGGAAACGTCATTTGCAGCCCACCGAAAATGATTAAACCGCACCGAAAAAACTACAGCCCCCGCCCCGGAATTCGAAGCCCGCATTTTCCCATTCAAGGCCAACTCCAGATGTTTGTTGTTTTAGATATTAATCGTGTTTTGCGAATTCATAGAACCTTTTGTTTTAAATTTTATGTAACTTCTAACATAAATCGTGTATTCCCTTTCTCGAATAATCTGCCTGATTGTTGACTGACGGCTCTTAAAATGATTGAAGGAAATCTAAGCCTTCCGGTTTCACCTGCTGCCGCTAGGCGCATTCTATCGGTGGTACTGGTTGGAGCAAGACGTGGGTGTTGCGCCAATCTCGGTGCCTTTCGCCTGGATCTGCGTATTTCCTGCCTTCTTTCTACTCTAAAGGGCAATTTTTGTTTTCCATACTTGGCTGTGGAGCACTCTATTTTCTGGTGAATTCCTCATTTCGGCAGAATTTGACAAACAAATTTTTTTACGGTTATTCCTTATTTATTCTGGTTCTGGACGTATTGCTTGTTTCTTAATAGTGGTACTACGATAATCCCGTACCACCCCCACCCCCAATGGTCAATTTGAATGCCTAATACCTTCCGATTTGGATTTGTTCGACCGGAAGTGTGAATGGTGGGGGTGGTCGCTAGTTTGCTTTGGCTTCATAACAACCCCCTCCTGACTGTGTTTTTCAAAAATCCATTTTTGGCAGCATCTCAGCAAGAGAGCCGCATCTCGCGTAAAAAAACTGAGCTACGAGACAACGAATGTCCCTAAATCTTTATCACGTAATTTGTCGGAGCGTCGCGTCGTCGCGAATAGGCGGGTGTTCTGAAGCGGGTGAGGGGATTATGCGAAGTGGCCCTTCGTTTGCGCCTTCTCGGGCGCGCAAACTGCGTTTCGTGTTTTTTGACGGCGGGTGTCTGGGTTTCGATTTTCGGCTTTCATTTGGTTGTTTTTTGATGGTGCTTTTCGGGATGAAAATTGTAATGGGTATAATTGCAGGTCGAAATTGCGCGGCTGGTCGAGAACACATTCGATGGGCGCATGCGGGTCCTGTTTACGGATGATGCTGGATGCTGAATCGGATGTGAAAATTCATGGTTGGTTTTAAATGTTTTAAATTTTGAATCATATATTTAATCTAAATCTAGTCGGTTTTTTAATTTTGGGTTTTATTAACTTTAAAGGGAGAGGAGAGCGAGCATAAGTCGATCGGTTACGCGGGGAAAGAGGGTGTCTCTGCATTTCTCGCCGAGGCGCCCTCCCTCCGCATTGGCTATTTGCCAAAAATCTATGCCGCCCGTGTCCCTTGCACTGTCCTTCTTTGATTTTATATCGTCCGGTTTGAAATGACTTTTCAGAATTACGACATAAATTGAGTTGCATATCGACAGTACAGGGTGTCCCATAAAAAAGCACCCCTCCGGCATTTTTCCGTATTACATCCGATCTGTCCCAAATTTGGACCAGAGGTGTATCAGACCCTAAATAACCACAATCCCGAGTTATAACCCGCCAGCTACAGTAATCTTCGAGATACAACAAAAATAAACTTTATTATCCGTTTTTCATATGGTTTTCGTCGGAATCGACCCATCGAATATTAAGTGAAAATGAAGCGGCAAGCCTTCTTTACCCCTAGAGATTTTTTCTGATTAAAATTAATCAAATAACCGCTGATTTCAACAATTTTTGTAACGCAAAGTCACCCCGATATTAAGCGAAATTAGGATTTGCATCCGGAAGTCGATGCAAAGCGATGCAAAGTCCAAAAAATAGCCGAAAAAACTGTTGAGCACCGCGTAAAAACAGTATTTTGGCGATAACTCGAAAACTACTATAGCGATCGGGCTATAATTCAGGATTGTGGTTATTTAGGGTCTGGTACACCTCCAGTCCAATTTTGAGACTGTTGGGATGTAATACGGCGAAATGCCGGAGGGGTGCTTTTTTTTGGGACACCCTGTATTTATAATTGAATTCCTTTAAAGTAATCGAACCAACATCGATAGCAGCACCCGAACAATCAATCGTCATACAACCCACCCGACCACCCAGTGGCCCCATGCTCGAGGTACCCTCCGAAGAACCACACTTTTAAATCTCATTTTTCTAGGTCCCGTCTCCTCATCGCAAAACTTCCACAAATCATTTGTCCGTTGGAGAAGATTGACTTACCTCTAGATACTATCAATCTTCTCAAAAGCTTTTTTCGTTATCAGAAATCTACTTGTTTTCAACGTTAAGCGTCAATGATTGGCTATACATCTATATTTCACTCTCTCCTATCACCGCAGCATAGCTCCACGGGTCCAAGCTTTCACTCAGTGCTTCACTCTCAGCCCCCAACTGTTTTTCGAATTATTTATTTTTACCCATTTGATGTGTTTCCGGAAATAAACAAATAAATAAAATCAGAAATCGATTTGAAGAACCATGAAGAGATCGTCAGTGTGTGCGGGGTGGGGTAAGGGAAAAACGGGGAACCCGGCACTTATGCTCGCACACTAGAACAAATTATGGGATAGCCAGAATGGGGGGACCCAACGAGAATCTGGCCAGCGGAAGCCAAAAATATCTGTTAACAAAGTGGAAATGAAAATAGGGGAAAAGTTAGTTAATATGTTGGTTCGTTCAAAGCACACCGGCATGCAGTTATCGGTCACAGTTTGGACAACGTTCGGGCATAGGAAATCATAGAGTTTTAGGAAAAGATGGGTTTGGATTATACAATCAATTTACAAATAGCATTATTCATCAAATAAATTCATTAAATAGAGGCTTTTTTGGCGAACCGCACCCAATGCTCAACGGTCTGCCTGCCGAGCCCCAATACAATCGATCTCGTCTCCCGTGTTGATACATTCTCAATACTATCCCCATTCATCGACTCTGGCGGTTTGGTTATCTAAAAACACCATTTATAAAAATAGCTTTAGTTCCTTCACACATATAGGGATGTTAAGCGTTGTGAGTGAATTCGAGTACGCGAAAATTAGCGGCAGATTTTACTGACATCCGGTGGAAGCAAGGGGGAAAAGCAAAGGGACGCCGGGATACCCTTAAAATGAATAAACTCACGCTCCTAACGAGCCCTGCGGTTCTTGAGAATCATCTGGCAATTTCGGGTTTAAAAACTATATAAGAGAATTCACCTCCGGGGCAAAATCATCGTCGTCGCTGCTTTCGCGCCAGCCCTCAGATGAATCGTAGAGTGGATTGACCCTCATTATAAATTCGCAAAGCTGCTCGAAATCACGGGATTGAAGCTAAGAATCTCGTTAATATGACTAAGTATCGATTTGATACCTGTAAGCTGTTTCGCACAAAGTTCCCGTCACGACTTCTCCCCGAACGAGCGGACATTCTGGTCGATTTAGGTGCGTTTGAACGCCTAAACTTTGGCAATACAGCATCCTTGCTGCTTGTTTACCTGGACACATTATGCCTTGGGTTATGGCGGAAGCCACGGCTTATCCGTTTCTTTCGCAAGTGATACCGTAGTTGTGCACAGGTCATCATTTCTCTGGAAAAGCGCGATTAGACGGCTGCTTTTAGCGAAAAAAAATGTGACGGAGCCAAGGATGCAGAAAGTTCCGATTTTTTTTAGGGGGGATTAGTGAGAATGGTGGTTGAATGGGGTGGTCTTTTGTACCCTAATCCAGGCTGATTAAAGGGTATATTTTCGTCGGGTTGCTTTCGTCATTTTCCGAGGTGATTTGGATCTTGCACCCATTATTTTAGAAGCTATTGCTGGTAAAAGCTATATTATTGCTCTTAAGAATTTACCTATATGTCAACCTCATCCGATCATTGAAGTATGCATAGATGAATGGATTGCAGGCGTGATTGCAAAGCCAGATCTAAATTTTTAAGGTTAGAAACAGAATTTTGGATGTTGTTACCAAATGTAAGGCGACCAATTGCCAGGGCCACAACTTGTCAACGATGTATGGTTTGCAGAAATAGACGAGAGAAGCGATGGTGCAGAGGAGTGATGGGTAGAAGAATTGGAAGGTTAGTCTCGCCTGAAAAAGGGTAATTTAATTTGTGCATTGCCGCATTTCCCTTGATATAACTTCAGAGCTTATTTTGGTTCTATAACTTGCTTTTCTATTTCTTAAGAGGTTATTTTTGTTTATTTTAAGCAATTATATCTATTTTCCGCGATCAAACTGTCAAAAAATAAGTCAAGAGCGCCGTGAAAAACTCTACGAGTAGAATTTCTGATAGCTTTAAGTTAATCTTGATAAAATGATGGCTATGCTGCCGAACATACAATAACAAATTTTTGACTGGTGCTTGATTTGCAACACTTTTTCTTTATCCCCATTCCAGCCTCCGCAACCACAAACCTGTTTCTTGAAGCGATTCGCGCTATTCTGGTTGATCTTATTGCGCGAGATCTTCTGCTTGACGCGTCTGATGCGGAGCATCACCAACGACGAGCACACCCACTGCGCTCCCACGCCCGCTCCGTTGATGGCGAGCATGAGGAGAAGGAAGAGCTCTGCAAAAGCGGCTTTTTGGTTTGCGCCTCACTGGCTTTCATCATCCATCAGGGTAAGATATTTTTGGCCGTGTTGGGGGAGCTTTCAGGGGATCAGTTGCACGACCTTACTTATGAGCCCTAAAACTTAAAAAAAATCGATAAAACGCAAAACAAGTAATAAAGGGTTTTTAACGCTAAAATGCGCGGCAAAATAGCGTTTTGTTCAGCCAAAGAAAAAGTTTAGCCAAATTGTTACTTAAAAAATAAGCTAATTCAAAACAGCGGCAGCTGTTTTTGCGAAATCGCAAAAAATTAAATAATGGCAGGTGTTTCCGAAATTTAGTTTGCTTATATTTCGGCCCAATATATCGCCCCATACATAAAGAATAATTTCCCATGCTATTTAAGCCTTTCGAATGCATCTTTCATTCCGCCATGCAACGCCTTGCAGCTTGGCTTTGCTGTGCTGAACTCATTGAACAAATCGGGTGTATTGATGGGGTGGGGCATGCCTTTTTTTCGTTCCAATAATTTCTCTTTTCCGGCAGAGAAAAAGATAGGGGGATTCGAGGGCACCTACCATCCGCGTGTGAGTCTGAAATTTGGGGACCATGGTGTTTTCGGGGAGATTTCAATGGAAAACTTACGGGCTCGATCGCCATGGAGCTGGGTGAAGCTGAACGACCACATTTCGCGACGGATCCCCATTAGGGGTTCGGGCATGCTGCCGAGGATTGCTACATGTGGATTGGGTCATAAAACTAATCGAAAAATACCGATAGAACCGCCAAGGACCCAGGTGAAGATGGAGGCGATGATGGCCACGGAAACTCGATTCAAGATCCGGGCTTTCGTGCCGTAGTAGCAGATGGCAATGCAACGGTTCATACCTGAAAAATTGTAAATTATGCTTTATAAAACCTATTTTTTTCAAGTAACCAAAACTTAATTTGATTGATATTATTAAAATACCTAGCAATGCATAGCTAATCACTCCTGCGCTCCAGGCTGCAATCTCACATAAAGAAAGCAACGTTCGAATGGTTTCCCGTTGGAATGGTGATGTTATCAACTAAAAAATTTCTTTATTTTTCCTAGTTTCTAAGAATACCGTAGCATTTGTGTGATTTGCATGCGGAATTAGGGTTGGGGCCAGCTGCTCGTTTTCCGGCCATATCAGCGCGCAACCACAGGCAACACCTAAAATTGATAATTATTTATGTTTTTGTTATTTTATTGATTCAATCATTAATTTTTCACCAACCTGCTATTAGCATCATTATACTATCGGCCAGGGCGATGTTGGCCATAATGGTATAGGCGGATAGTCGATAGACACGATTCGTGCCGATCATTACCACTAAAAATAACGTTTTTTGCACTTGTAATGTATTTTAAACGTACGTACAAACGAATTTTGGTGTAATTTAGCATCTAAATAAATGTAAAATACCTGTAGCTAGGTTACAAATAAACCCGACGAGCCCGATCCCGACATAGGAGACGCCGACGATGAATTCATCGGACCACAGCGACATCTTGATCAAATCCTGTTTTCACTTCTTCTCAATGACTACACCATCCTCATGCCAACCCTGCAAACAAAACCTATTATTCCAGGCCTGATTTCGAAAGCCCCGAGTCGACGCACAAGAAACGGGTCACTCCGACTGGGTCTTGACAAAGGAAAAGGGAAAAAACTGATCGAATTATGCGGGGCATGGTCCTGTAGCCATGGCAGTTCATAACGCTCATTACACATTCATCAAAAGGTAGCACACAGAGAGAGCTGGCCGATGGGCCAATTAGTGCCCTCCAAGGGGGGGGGGGAAACGGAAATTGTCCGTGGGGGTAGTCGCTATTTCCCTATTTCTAGGCATTCACTGAAACCAAATACTACTCCGAAAAGGATCACTTCATATAAACCCAATGCAAAAGGCCTCAAAGACAATCCCTTGCGGTTATTGGCCACCTATTTTCAGGAGCAGAATCATTGGATAGGAATTTACACGTGGTCCGGGCCTAATAACGGCAACAGGAAGCACAGAGCCATAAATGGCGCTCTTTGATACCGGCCATGTTCACCGAAGAAGCCGAGAAAAATGCTGATTAAGTGACCGAGCAGCCAACGGGAGGCCATTGGGGGTGTTGCCACTTATTTAATGAGACTGGCTGCAGGTGCGCGTGCCAACGATTTTTGAGCATTTTACCCCAATTTTCGGTAGTAAGAAGAAATTAGGGCTGATCATTGACAGCTGAATATAGAAAAAGAGGGGAAGTGTTAGCAGAAAGTGAAATAGAGAGTTTTCATTCACAAAATGCCACTCAACTCATTTTTTAAGAAAGACACGAATTTGATAGGAATTCCCCAAGGGTTTACCCCTACCCCGAACTCGACTTATTTGCTTTTTATGTAGGTTCATGTTAGCTCTCAGAACATCTGGGATAAATTAGGGATGAAGTCGTAAAAACTGTGTGATGGTCGAGCTGACTATTTGTACCGTAAACTAACTTGAAAAGCCCTTTTTTCTAAGCATCTATGGGAATTCAAATTCGCTTTCAAAGAGTGGATTCTAATTTTGTTATTGCCAGGTAGAATGGCGGTAAGGTGTGGTGTTTTTTGTGGGTGTCGAGTGCGTAAAGTTCATTGCTTCAAAAAATTGTAGTGGAATGGGTATGGGGACGTATGAAAAGAAACCGATTCAAAAATGTGGGGCAGAAAATAAGGAGATCTTGAAAATTAGCTAAGTGGGTATGGTATTAGTGGGACCAGGAAGGGCCGCAGATCAGATAGCATCAAAAATTGGCAAAAAGCCAACCGGAAACGCTTGAAAAACGGAGCATAACCGATTTAACCTAATTCTAAAATTTGGGTCAATTACATGCTAACTGTCATGTTGTCATTGACATTTCTGGTCCCCTTAAAAAGGACAGGTACGTTTAACCTGTACCTAAATGTACTAACGACGTCAGTACCTCAGCTGACCCCCCGGAACTACCCACAACCAAAAACGCCCTCTATGCCAAAAATAAAAGGTTCAACGAGTTGATACTCACACCCCCCGGCCCCACACTTCATCCAGTAATTCATCTGGGAATTCGGAACATAGGTTTCTCTGGCATTGATCGCCATCCCTAATTCACGAGGTCCCGGGCTGTGGAGTGTCTTTGAAGCGGAGAAGGAGAAGGGAAACGACCGGCAAAAAAGGAGGGGTGAGGCCCTTTAGCAGCCCGGGGGATCCTTCGGTAAATGCGCCAAATTATCGGCAACCTTGCAATCCGAGCCCGCCCACGTTTTGCACCATGAGTCAAGATGTTCAGAGGTAAGTCGCGTAGTCTTAAAAATTTAGAAGATGGAAGTTTCAGGGGTCTAGATTTTTCGCGACGCTATAGGGGGAGTAATGGCAATGAAAAAGAGTGGACAATTGGTGGTTTGCTGTAGACTAATAGCAGGGCGAGACATTGTATTTTGGGGGAAATATTGGAGGATCGGGAAACGGGGAGGTGAATTCAACTCTCGTCAAAAAATTGGAAAGTTGATCTATGGACATATTTTTCTTATTTCAATCATCTTTCGAAATTTACAATTTGCTTTCAGGTAACAAGGGCGGTTTCTAAAAAGCCTAACAAATTTAAATGGGATGTGACTAAAAAAAATTCGAGTACGGACCTTTAAAAAGATCATGATGTTTTTAGAAATAATCAATTTTTGGTAACTAAAAGATCACATCAAAATTTTAGAGGGCAGCAAAATAGGGCGCAAAATTTCTAAAGATACGAGAATATTTAAGCTCACAACCGATGCTAAACTCTTGGCTCAACCCCAACGACGCTCACGAACGGCCATGCAGGAACTTATTCTTCCGAACCCCCTTTTCCTAGGGGTATATTTAGGGATCGGGGCCGTGGAGCTGAGATTTCGGACGCTTAGTGCTTGGGGGGACCCGCGATGGGGAAGGGAATGAGAAGGAGAGGCCTTTTTCGTTGGGAGGGGAGAGTTTTTATGCCGAAGTGGCCACACAGTCGCCATGGATGGACTCGAGGCTGAGCCGGAGGACGAGGCAAGCTTGGGTCGGACAGAGCCAAGTAATGGCCACGGACTCATCGGGGCTGTCCTAAAACACTTTCCAATTCCAGTGACACAGCCGGCGCTAAAATCGGGCTAACTAGTTGGTCTGGATGTCGAAAATAGAAGTTCTTGACGTTTTTGTGAGGTTTAATGCAGCCGGAGTAGTAGATTTTTTAAATGAAAAATCGGCAAATTAAAGAGAGCTTCACCTAAGGGAGGTTGTACATTCTAATTAACACTTACGCGCAATTTGCATAATTAATTGAGTACGACCTGTTACATGGAAAATTATCTTTAAGGAGAATACGGTAGTTTAGTGTAGTGGTCAGGAGTCGTACTGTAACAGTCCAAAACAACTATTCTATTGAATCATATTAATTAATTCGTTATATACTCTATGCGCGAAACGTATTATTAAATAACCGGCATGGCAATCGTATTAGCTAGGACACAAATTAAGATCTAAACAATTTCATTAATAAAATATACCCTCCAAAGATCACACTTGCAAATGAGGAGTCCAAAGAGATACTGCCCCCAAAAAACCACCCCCACCGCCCAAATGACCATCTTGAGCTTGCAGATATTTTTGAATGTGTGGCAGAAGGCGAATGCCGTGTTCGGGGTCGTCAGATCCGAAAATCCACACAACCCCTGACTAGCGGCCCGGGCCCCACGAAAAGACGAGTTGAGTGTGAGGGTGTGAGGGTGTGCGGGGTGACGAGGTGTCCGTCTTGGTGGATGAGGAGGGGCCGACCGAGCAAGGATATGTTGGGTTTTGAGGAAGATCCCGAAGGAGGAGGTCTCCCCCCCTTCCCTGGGCTACCTAACAGCATTTCCCGAGGCCTGGGGGGGAAGTCGGGAGAGGAGGAATCTCCATCCACCCCTTACTCCTTCAAGCCCCTCAACCCATAGGGCGGATGGGCCAGTAAAAAGGAGCCGCACATAGACAACGACCCCTTAAACATGAAGCGCGCGCACGATCAGGGATTCTTGGTTCACCGACCTACACACTGAATACGTTATACAAAAAAGTTTTAAATGAAAAGTTTACTATCAAATTCTGAATTCGGTGCTCAATAAAATTTTAAGGGGAAAGGAAGTGACGCGTTTTTGTCTAAATCATAACTCGCCAAACAATTTTAGTGGTTAGCGTGTTTTTCGAATTTCCGAAAAAAGGATCCTACCGTATACAAAACTGTATTAACGGGAGTAGATGGTGTGTTTCGAAACTCTCAACTTACTGATGGTACTCCTTATAAAAATATTAAGGGAGGAGCTGGCGTATTGTTGCAATTTCAGATCACTGCCCCGATTCTATATAAAAAGTGACATAGAATTTTAAAAATGCTATTTTCGACACGAAATTGCAGTTTTTATGAATATTTCGGCAATATAAATCAATATTTTTATGAATTGCACTTAAAATAAAATTGGCATAGACCGGAAGTGAGAGCGGCTTCGATAAAGGGGCAATAGAGCGCTTGTTCCTATTCCATGTCAGCAGGATTTGGGACAAACCATGGTGCAGAACGGGGTTAAAAATCTCCGATGCTGTGGTTGTAGCTCTCCTGTATCAAGGATGTTCAAAATTGACAGAACAAGCAGACAGTCAACCGCACCTACGCCCAGACACGGAAATAATTTGCCATCTATCAAGCACGTACACCCCCGAACGCAAAAACCCAATGCCGCTGACATTTCACGCAGCTTCTCCGCTAAATTCCTGCCCGCAAATTACAATGGAACTTTTTTCCCCCATTTTGGAATTTGGCACGGTCGACT
Source organism: Mesorhabditis sp. LJ9110 (assembly GCA_038088335.1). Lineage (NCBI taxonomy): Eukaryota > Metazoa > Nematoda > Chromadorea > Rhabditida > Rhabditidae > Mesorhabditis > Mesorhabditis sp. LJ9110. Next base: position 181,000 of record JBBGBA010000014.1, on the reverse strand, counting down.
AGATGAAGGGCATTTCATTAACCCCCTTGATCTTCCGGTGCGAGAGGGTGCACACGGGAGATGAAGCCGCTAATCCCGCGGGGGTAGGTGGGGGAAGACTTTGCATCTACATAGTTGGACTGGAATAACGATCAGGTGGAAAGGAATTGCCGTAGCGACAGTCTAGCGGAAACAAAAAAGTAAATTGTGAGCAGGGTCCTGGGGGAGGGTAACAATTTGGGTGGTGTTCTTCTGAAATCTGAGGAAGGCAATGGTTTTCTTTCACTTACGGGCATCCCGGAAATCCTTATTCGGATGCCGGCTAATTGCGGGGCTGCGTCTTATAAAAAGGGGTTACAAAAGCCTGCTTTTTAGGTATGGCGTAAGGATTAAAGGTATGGGAAAGGAATGGAGAGAGAGAAAGCGAGAGGGTCAGAGCGTAAGAGAGGGTGAGAGGCAGCGAGAAAGAAGACACAAAGTAATGTACCAATTCGAGCGTTTTTTGGCTCGAACTGTATTAAACCATGTGAAAAATTTGAAAACCAACGCTTTCTCCTCAAACGTATACGGTAACGTATTTGGCGGACCTCCAATAACCCGCAACGCTATACCCAGTCCCCTTACCCCGGAACAATACCCAATTTTAGCAATTTAGGGCCTCAAAGTGAGCAATAAAGATAAAAAATTCCGGGAGACTACCCTACCAATAGCCCGCCATCAGCCCGGCCACAAATTGACCTTGGCAATAAAGTGGAAGCGCCTCGGCGAACGGTCAAAGAGCGACCCCGACCCGTGGGACTTGGTGGTGCGAAGGCTTATCTGCCGAAATGCAGCGGGGCTGAGGCTGTAAATGGCCATTTTCGGCCCGGGCTCGCCTGGGCCCACGGAGCAAATAATAGAAGAAGAGACGGCGACTGGACTGGCTGGGTATAGACGAACAGGGCCGTATCTTGAAGCCATCAGCAGGAGTCAACGGTTTCACCTGGCCGCCGCAGCCCAGGTCGACCCGATCTGCTTTGGATATTGACGCACGCGTTGAGCTGGGAAACTTTTTGGTGACCTGATCTAGGTGGTTAAAACACCTTATTTTGGGGGAATTCCAGCTGCGGCCATTAATTTCGCAATTGCAGCCGGTTCATTGGGGCGCAAGTGCGCATTTCGGGGGGTCTGAAGCCGGGAGGGGAACGGTAGTAAATGCGCTATGGCACGCACGGAATAGGTCTGCTCATTGAACGCTTAGATACTGTAGGCTATCGCAAGAACATACTGTAAATATAACATTTCGGGTTTTGCCTTTGAACTAAGTATTAGGCAATTTCCAGAATAGATTGTATAATTGAGAAAAAGTTAGAGACTAAGGAATCGCCGTCAGATTCGCATATCCGGGTCCATATGTCCGAACGGATCGCTTCACCCGTCTCTGCATAATGGGCTCTCCGACCAAAAACGGCTTATGCTCATTTCATCCAAAGATCAAACAGCTCGAAAAATTTGACTTGCGGCTAGGGGGCTCTAATAGAGCTAGTCGGCTCCCTAGGGCCAATGTTGCTCAAAGGAATCGAGGGTTATTCTTGTTTCACTTAATAATTGGGCCTGGAATCCCTGCTCACATGACTCTGGCAAGCTATTTAGAAATGCGGAGGCTGAGGTGGAGTCCTTGGGGGTGAAATGACTCAAAAATTGGAGATTTTAATTGCGATAGGGTTTGTTTCATGTAGATCACAAGTAGCAACATAAAGAAAACAAAGAAATTTAAATCAATGACAAAAAACTAGGGAATATGAATGCATATCCAAGATCTGGAGCTAGTATTTTGGCATTTGCTAGCGAGATGGTGTACATTTCAACAGAACCCAATCGTCAGCCAGGTCCCCCAGCTCCCCTCCAAGGGCTCATTTTAGGAAACACTCGTCGCGTGGAGTGCCGCCTGAAATGAGCCGTCGTTGTGGCGCCGGGCATGAGATGGCAACAGGAAAGGAATGAAAAGGCAATATATTTAGGCTATTGTCTCATACATACACAAGACCAAGGGCAAGATGCGGGCAAACGTACGATGGTCGCTGTCACAGCAAATTGCGGGTGTGTCGTATTTCCGGGGGTAGATTGGCTGCTATCACGGGTTTTGGAGGTGGTCAGGGCACTTGGTCAGTTACTGTAGTCTAGGAAAGTATCAGAAAATGCTTATAGAGGCCAGGAAATCTAAAAATGACTAGATTTTGCCAGTTTCCGAAAAAGCTGTCAAATGTACATCATATGCGAACGATTCATCCAGAAGTTTTTTCCAAAGGCCCAAACCCGATTTATAAACTTAAGGGACCACCATATGGCAAGATCTGCCTCCCGCAGCACAGCGAGACGCTATGTACACCCTCAAAAATAGATGCTTTTTCCCTTTCAGGGTAAGTTCCGGGTTAAAGAAAACAGCTGGACAAGCTAGGCGGAGATGTCGCGCCTAGGTGACTAAAAGATTATGGCACAAGGTATCGGTTTCAACCTTAAAAAAGGATTTGGAAAAACGTGGCAATATGTGTTATTTTCGGCTGGTAAAGAATCTTTGGTGAAGTATAGATCTCCTTCAGCCGTTGCTACAAACGGTACACGTATAGGTTCGACATCTAAAAATTATTTTATCAGAAGTTGGGAAGATTCAGAATTTTTGTGGGATTTTAAGATGCAAAGAATTTTTTAGAAGCTAAAGGGCACATTAGCTAAAAATCAAATAGACTTTTAGTTTAAAAAGTAGTTCAATCCAGAGTTTACAGGAAATCGGAATCCTTTTGTAACGTTAGAATGCTGTAATCTTTCGAAATTAAAGAACTTGATCAAAAATGGTGAGACTTGTCATAACAGCTAAACTTTTAAAACCTCCAAGGTTATTTTATTTGGAAATGCTCTTATAAGAAATGAGTCTCGACTTTAAAATTGATGCTATCCAGATTTCAGAAAGTGCCGGGTTTTTCTATAATATTAAAAGGCTAAAAATTCTTTACTAACTGTAAAGTGTTTTTACTCAACTTGGAGTTTCGGTTCGGGACCAAGCGCATCGTGTACAGAATTTTCGCTGATTCCGAATATGTTTTCCAAATTTGCTACGGACTTTTATTTAAAAATCATTTTTGGTAACAATTAGGCCGAAAAATGCCAAAAATTCAGACGCTGGCCCACTATTCCTGTTTGGGGCTATGGTGCCCAGGGCCCTGAAGTACCCTCTGACAGCACCCTACCCGGTTGGCACCATGGTGCATTGGCAAAGTACTCGCTTGCCAAGCGCAGGGCGGCGGTTCGAACCCCGCCCTGCATCATTTCTTTTGCTTTTTGCATAAAAATCTCATTTTTTATCTAAAATGCTTGTTTTGAGCTGTAGGATGCTTGTCGAGCCAACGCCTAGTCAATTTTGACGTTGAAATTAATGAAGAAAATCGAAAACTATAACGATACCTTCATTTTGGTTAAAACTAGGTTCATAATTACCGTATAACTTTCAGAATAACGGTCCGTAGCAAATTTGGAAAACATCTTCGGAATCAGCGAAAAATTCTGTACAAGATGCACTTGGTCCCGAATCGAAACTCCAAGTTGAGTAAAAACACTTTACAGTAAGCTAAAGAACTCGATCAGAAATGGTCAGACAACCCTCACTCCCCCACCCCCATCCACGGGATAGCATCTATGCTGAAATTTAAGCCAAGTCCAGGAAGATGATTATGAATGGAGGGTCCGCTTCCCGTTCGGGCCCCAACCCTGCAATGCCCGCATATTGCACAAATTTTGGCCCGGAAAAGGGTGAGAGGGCCGCCGAATGGATGGATGGGCCCGGGTCCACTTACAGGTGCAACATTTTGGGGCCGGAAGTTCGGCAGTAGATCATCAAAAGAAGGTATTCGTAGATTAATGGCTAACAACTCCATATATAACTCTTTTTTTGAAAACCTACCGCTTGCGCTTTATCCTCCAAAAAACCCCATGACAACTAGTACAAAAAATGATGTAGCCACCGGAGGACCGGCCGCTGGAATGAAGTATAAATTCAGCCTGGTGCCCGCCATAAATAGACTGCAATAATTTGTGGAGTGCATCGGCGATGAGGGATGTCACACAGACGGCGTCGAGGGCAGTCTCCACGGCAGATTGGCCTTTGAAAAGTCCACGGCCGCTAATCCATCACTATCTCGACGGTGGGGTGTGTGTAGCTGAGAAGGTGTTCCGCATCTGGACCCATGCCATCCTCATCATTTCATGAGGAGGGTTGAAAAAGGGTTGGGAACAATTTTGGATGAGTCCAGATGATGAAAAGGACGGATCGGATGGATGGTGCGACAATAAGACGAATTAATTTTTACGTTTTTGGGAGGGAGTATTGTGGTTTTGAAGGGGTTTTGGGGACTAGAATGCAAAATTGTGAAGCCGATGGACGGAGTAGACAGGCGGTACCTAAAGTTTTGGTTAGACAAGCATTAAATATGTTTAAATCCCCGATAGCTTCAAAAGCAAGATATAATGGATAATCTCTACTGAATGATTTTAATGCTCACCCCAAATTTTATAACTAAATTTAAAGATCTTTCCTTGATAGATATCGCAAACGATCAAGAACCCTTCTCCCACAAATGTCACCTTTTATCAATTAGGCTCAAATCCAGGGCGACCTCGTATCCACGGCTGGTCAACGGGGCGCCATTCCAGTTCCAATTTATAAACGCATTCCCGGATCTGCAGCGTCAATTGATTTGCTTTTTATAGTTCGTATGTCTTGGATCATGCAGTAGACTCGAAAACGTTAGTTACCTTTGAACGTCCAAAAATTTTTAAACGATTTTTCCAAATTGGTGATAAAAACTGTGGAACTTCATATCCACTTTAATAACTATGCCCGCGCCCAAAATCCGCTTCCCGGGCCTTGGGTGCTGGAATGCTGTCTTTGCATGGGAAATTTGACTGTCTAATCGCTCGGGTCCAGCGGACCCCTGACCACACGCGCGCGTGCTACCCGAAAAAATGAGGAAATTTGTATTTTTTCACATTATGCAAATTAGCCCTCCCCGACCCACAAAAATGAATAAAACCGGCTTTAACTTTGTAAACTTATATTTTATCGAAATTCTGAGAACTTCATCGGAAACAGAAGGGTTGATTTCTCCCGGTGACGGAGAATTAGGGCATTTTATGCAAGGAAAGGACCTCAAATCGGGCCTCGAGGGTGTAATCTGCACACACAACGACACGCCAAAATGTTGCCTGCCGTTTCCTCGCTTCCGCGGGGGTCAAAACCTCGTTTCAGATTTATGGCCAGTGCGTGCCACTCCCCATGCCATTGCTTAGCCGCCGATGCTATGCTGTTCCTCCTCGGTTGCAACCCTCCCTCCCTCCGCCACCCACACCCACCACTCATATCGCTTATTTTCGGCCGCTCATCGCCGCTTCTCACAATAGATTTTGCGATACGGCCGGTCAACAGGCGGGTGGGGTTGTAGGATAGCAATCAACCGGTTTTAGAGATTTTCTGGACGGAATTTGGGGGAAATTTGGAGGTTTAGAAGGTGAAACTTTATGGAAATGGCCTTTTCCATTATATTCGGGTTTAGCAAATTACATTTTCGTCACGTCATCACGTTTTACTGCACTGGGAAGCGTGGAGAATCAACAGGTTTTAAGGATTTCGTTAAACGGATTTTTATGTAAATTAAAGGGTATTTGACCATCCGCGCTGGACGAGCCGGTAGCTAATGAATTGATGAATGTCGGAGTGTCCGGGAAGGCGCATAGACTAAACAGTACAACATTCCGTTCCTGTCCGAAAGAGACGTAGGTGCTGGTTTTCCTTGTTGATAGTAATAATTCGCTAATCTACCAAAAATCAAAAAAAATAATGTTTCTTGTTCTGAAACTTAATTCTTCTGAAACTTAATTCTAGACTACCATAGGTAAAATCCGCGACTCCCAGACCGCGTTACCGACCAGGTAGTGCCCTAAAATCGGCTCGCAAGCACACATAGGATACCTCTGCTATTGGGTGAAGGGTTGTGGGTCTGCCTGGTTGCTGCCTCGTCCCAACGCCCGACACACCGGGCCTATTTTTCCATTTTTCGGCAGCATTGGGCAAAAAGGCGACTCGCGAGAACAGGGCCCGGGCGCCCCTCTCAGCTGACTCACCAGCCCTTCTCTCTTTCAAGCCACCCCTATTACAATTCGATTCTATGCGCCCGAATTTTTTGGACCCGGGCCCGTCATGCATATACAAAGTAAACATGTAGTGGAATAAGAATCGCCTCAATCATTGACGATAAAATCCAATTTTTAAGAGGAAAGGTTCACTAGGGACAAATTCATTTGTTAAAATTTATAAAATTAGCATAATTTTGCACCAGCGACTCCGCCCAACAAACTTTGCCTTCTTCAAAATCAGTTCTATTTAGATTTGTTTCTATTTAGATCTCTCTTTTTTTATCTAATTAAAAATTCAAAGCTTGAGCGGATCTCATATAAGATTTTTTTAATTAGCATATTTTTGCAAGGTGCTAACTATAGTAAAAAATTCGGCAGTTTTTATGCAGCAGTCAAGATTTTTGTTTGGTCTGTAAGGGTTCATAGCCCTGAAATTTCACTTCTGTACAAATAACCTTCGCAGCTCTTGCCCCCATGACTCATCTCTTTGTGCATCCTGGGAAACCGCACACCTCGTCTCATCATACCGCACGATTTTTAACGACCCGTCAGCTGCCACAAGTTACATTATTTATTTTAAATTTGCCCGAATCCAATTTTTTTCAAAAAACTTACTTTTTTGTTGCTGGAAATTTTAAAATTATCGTTTTTTTCACTATTAAACGTCTCTATGGCTTTTTATAAAATTATCGCAAATTTAAGCTCACCCCAATTTTATTTAGCAAAATCGCAGAGTTTCTGAAGACTCGATGTTTTCATTTCTGCAAAAACCTGATTAATAACGGAATTTGCAGATTTCAGATGCCGTTCCGCGCCATAATTCTCGTCCACTAATCACCCAGTCATGTTTTTTGGATTTGTTTTCTGGACGGTTTTCCGCTCATTCGTTGCCTTTCTCGCCCATTTCAACTGGTTGGCTGCATTCAAGGTCGGTCCCCATCCTTTCCATTCCTTTTGGGCGAATCTTTACCCCACCCAGTAGAATAACAACGGGTTTACATGCAAAGAAAAACCGCGAAATTTTGCAGATCAAATGTGTCTATGTAATCTATTGGAAATCATTTGACCTGCTATGGTTTTGGATGCATTTATTACTCTGCATTTGCTTTCGAGCTTTGCGGAGAGAAAACTACAAAGTTATCTGGTGGAATCTGGTGACTAGAAGATGCACTACACATAAGGCGTATAGTATAAAGGTATAAATTCTGGCATGATAGTTCTTAAATTTGCTTAGGAAATTTATATGATGATCTATGGCCTGGGGAATGCCACGGAATCTGAAGTGGAATTGGGACGCATCGAAACTGTCGAAAAGAAAGAGCTGAAGAATCGAGCTCTCCGACGAAGCATGAAACTTCAGGCCAAAGAAAAAGCCGAGCGACTGGCGGTAAGAATAATTAACTTTTGCTGGAGCTTGATTTTAGACACTCGCTTCAGCAGCTTCCAAAACCGAAGAACCAGAGCTCTCTAGTGCTTCTAGCACCGATAGTGAAGTAGAAGAACTAATCAAACAGTATGTAAAAAAACTCTATTTTTAATAACTGATTTTAGGGGCCTCCCAGATCCGAACAAGAAAACCGGTTTTAAAGCTGCAAACCTACGACAGGTTGTGAGAACAAAATATCAAGATTTGAAGAATAGTAAGCAAATTTTAGCTTACCGATATACCGTTGGTTTCAGAAGCTGAAGATATTTTACTGCCAAAACAAGAAGGAGAGGAAGAAGAAAATGATTCTTCAACTGAGGGCCATAAGAAGAAAAGTGAGAGAATCTAATATACTTAATTCCGTATTAATTTTAGTTAAGAAGTGGGATGCTATTAAAGGGATTTACAAGTGGGTGACGGCTCCCGAAGACGAGAAAAAGCTAGAGGAAGGACGTCCATTGGTTGTTGAAGTTAATGGTAAGTCAACTTTCGATGTACTAATTTTTTTTTTGAGATACACCTAGAACATATCCACTCTATCCCAATTACTCAAATATGTTTGACATGACTGAAGAGAGGAGGTCGAAGCGACGTGAGAAGCGAGACGCTAGGAATTTGCGGAAAAGGGTTAGGCAAAGAGTTCGAAGGGAGCTTGAAGCGAAGGCGGAGGAAGAGCGAAGGTAACTACACCGGATTTGAAAAAATTATAAAATTAGACGCAAGCTGTTGACCGATGCGATCGATCTATTGTTAAATATGCTACGTATGGTGACTATGTTCGCGCTGGTGACATGGAACATCCGGAAGCACAATCCGATTGGAGCTTTTAAGCATTTGGAAATTGGTTTGTTCTTTGAAAAATGCCTCAACAGGGTTGATTATAGATTTTGACCCAGAACAAAACGACGAAGATATCGACGCATTACGGGAAGGGACCGTTTCCACCAGATGGGTGATTGCTTTGAGGTAAAAAAATCTAGGTCCAGACGGATCCAAACGATCCAAAAATTTAAATTTTCGTTGCAATGAATATATTTAAGTATCACCGTATTCCTGGACGTCTTCATGTCACTGATTCAATTCCTCATCGCCTGCTATCAACAGGCCCGTCTTTTCAAACGTATGGGCCCCTGGTGGTCCCTCTTTTGGTTCTCCATCCTAATCTCGGCAAGTTTACACATTTTTACATTATAATAGATATATTTAAATTATAATATCCCCCGGAAAGCACAATGCAACGTCAGTGACCCATGGGGATAGGGTAGCGCGTTTTTCGGGCGGGTACATAGGACAGTATAATTGGAAGGTAGAGGAGATGCAGAGCTTCTTGGAAGGCGCACATGGATCTTTCAAATTGGGCTTTGAACAATTCGTGATTTTTTTTTTGTTTTAGGTCTCTGGATTCGTGATGGTCTTCCCGATGTTTATGCTGCTGGGAAGTCTAGACGTTTCGTGGTGTAGGGTGGTGCCGCATACCGATGTGAGTCAGAGATCGATATCAGATCAGAAAAATCACACCTCTGGTGCTGTGCAAAAATGATAATTAGATTCAGTTCAAGCTGCAAAAATTTCTTCTCAAGCTGATTCTAGGTGGCTGATTAACTGAAATACTTTGACTTTTCATCGCTAAATTCCTTGAATATATCCAAAAACAGTCTAAAAAGTAGACCGAAAGCTCACGCAAATTTCGAAAAAGCGCACACTGAAGTAGCTAACTAGCCAAATGACGCCGTCAAAAGCTCCACTTTCAATTACGGATTTCCATCGACTCCCCAGAGAAAAACGACCCGATTTTTCTGTTTTCGCGTTAGCAATATCTAACAAATCAAGCAATGTTGATGAAAGATTGAGTAGAGATTAAAAAGGGGCCGGAAGGGACGGAAAAGTAATAAAATAACTGATTTGAATATCGTATTAAATCAAATTTAAGATGGCCTGCTGGATGCCGCCTCATTGGGTTGATTTCCCACTGGACGACCCGAGAATCAGCTGCAATTGGTGGTTCAGCACGTTAGAGGGTGGAGGTCACCGAAGCCCGGGAGGATATTCCGATTTTGTCGATCCAAATTACAATCAGGAACCAGCGCCTACCCCCGGGAATCATTCTTCTGTATTCTATTTCTTCTAAATGCTACTACTTTGGCGTTTACTGCATTTTTTTGTCATTTTGTGATCGCCATACCGTGGCCTTTGTGAGCAGTTTAGTCATGTCTGTAATATTTCATTTTGGTGCTAATCCCTGCCATATTATTTTGCCTTTCTTGTATTGTAAAATTTTATAACTGATTTTAAGCTCTAATTTCAAATTCTACACCTTAACCCCTTCTGCCAAACCTTGCGCTACAATTTGTTCTTACACTACCAAAGAAGTTGTTTGCCTTCAACCCCCTCCCCCCCCCCATCGACCTACGGGTATTTCCTAGATAAAGAATTTTTTGGGCAACCCCCTACAATTTCTTTCTTCGGCCCCCCACCTATGAGATTCAATTAGAATTCCCGGTGGGGAGGCACTGCAAAGAAAAAGTTGTTGTACCATTACAGTTAGTTGGGAGGGGGGCTTTTCCCTCGAGGGAATCAGAAGGGGAGGAGAAAGACTACCCGACGGTCCACTCAAGATCCATTCCGTCAAAAAAGTGGCCACCGATTTGACTTCTTGCCATCATGGAATATGGAACTTTTTACACGACCGTTGCCTGGTTTGAGGCGTTTCAAATACTGTCGATGGCGTATGTGGCGTGGAGAGTAACCGATAGCTTGCGCCCGATTTTTCGGGACCCGTTCTACAAAATATGGGTGGCGAGAGGTATGACGAATTGATTTTGGGTCCAGCGTAGTTTTACTTACCTAAATGAAGATTTTTTCTTTCTCGTGACTTTTCTGCTTTCAAACGGGACCACGCTTATTTTATACAGACTTTTTTTGCTGTTTTTAACAAACCGTTTAAATCTGAAATATGGCAAGATTAGATTACTTGAGGTTTAAACAGCGAGAAAATTGGGCTTTTTTCGCAATCTGGTCTAAGCCTTGATACTTTGTTTAATAAGGCGGTTTTTTTGTATCTAATACTACGTTTTAATCAGTAAAAATTCAGCACAAACAGGCTTTGGCGGTGACACTAGGAAAACGACCCTTTACTAGAAATCAACGACATTCTATCGATCGTGGCCAACATTGTCCTGAGGCATTACCTATTTCAATACCGTGGTGCCGAACAGGTGATTTTTTTGCTGAGCTTATTTAAGTGTTACTTAAAGTACAACGAATCGATCTATCGCTTGGCCTATACGGTATCGACCATCACTTTTTACGGGACCTATGGCTCGCTACTGTTAATAACGTTGAATCGGATGACCTCGACGTTTATGGGGCATCAAAAACACGTGGACGTAAAGAAATCGATACCTTTAGAAAGGAAATAATTTTAGCGCTGGAGATCCCTTGGACGGTACTGCTACATCTTAGCCTTCCTCTTCGGGTTGCTCTGCACCAGCTACCAAATCCCGGTCGCTCTCGACGTCTTCTACTTTAGCGATGGGCGAGCCGACCCGATCTCTCTAGCGCAACCCTATGGAACTGTAGGTGCCCACAAAATTTGGCTCACAAGTAAAATCCAGATTGCGGCTATTCAATCGATCGCCATCTGCCTTGCCCTCACGCTCGTGTCAATCGGGATGAACTGGTGCATGGCTTCCGCAATCTTCATCTGTTGCCGTTTCTACCGCAGCAGCCTCAGCCTCCCCGCTCACACAGCCATCACCTCTTTTTTCACGCTACTCATGACAGCCCTTCAGGTTTTTGCAATTTTTTTGAGCGGTTAAGGTATCAGTGGTGGTAGGCTCTTGAACGGGCTTATTCATATCATCTGGTCTCGCGCAGAAAATTGGAGATTTTAATAAAACCGGAAGCTAAGGCAGAGCTTCAGAGTCGGGCAAATTGACTATGGCGAGCTCTAATATTTACCCCTCTTTCAGATTAACCGCTTCCTCTACTACATCTTTGGCGACTACAAAACCGTCCGTCAACTCGACTGGCACTATTTCTGGATCAACGATTTAGTCATCGCCGCCAATTTCTTCTCGTTGGCCCTCACCAACGACCCGGTCCGCAAAATATTCTTCCCCTCACGCAAGATCGCCCCGATAGGCTTTTCCCTCAATCTCATAACAGAAACAGCCCCCGAAACTGCAATGTTTTACCCGCCCCCACCGCCATACAGTGAGAACCCGGACCTCCATCCATTTTGAATTGTAATAGCTGCTTTTTCACGGTTTCGCAACCAGTTTTTGGGGAGCTGTTTAGACAGTTTGATTCTATGCATCTTTTTTTTATTCTTGATCTATCTACATTGAACTTGACCTGTGTTGGAATGCAAATCACCTCCGAAACGATATGTAATAAAGTGCAAATTTTTATGTTTCCATCTTTTGATCGGTTTGTTGGGTTTTTATTTGATTTTGGAAAAACGCTGCAGATGAGCTTTGCATTGAAAAACTTGATCCTATCCTCTTCCCATTTATGCAAATGATTTCTAGTAAAGATTTCTTTTCAAACCTTGAACATGCAGTTCACCGCCAAAGGCAGCTCTACGAACAGACGGTTTTTACATGCGTAAAGCAACATCATTTGCGTCTTTGAATACCGTTGTCATAGCCAGCTTTTTTCGCTTTTTAAGATGATGTCCGGATTGTAGCCCCGCCAGCCATTTATTGGACCCAATAACCCTCCCGGAAAGCAATGACTTGTTTCGAAAATTCTCAAATTTCCCTGACATGTACCGTTAAAGTATTTTACAAGTTACTCACCGAAATTCAACGTTATTTTTGGGCGTAGATATATTGTACTGAACAGCAAACAAATCGACATTTAAATAAGTTCAAACAATGTAGGGTAGAATAATTAGCGTAATCTGCAATGGCTGTTGATTAAGTATAGATGGTGGGCATCTTTATGCCAGAGAAATCCCAGGGGGGACCCTAGGTAAATTGCGGATACCGGTTCGGGTTCGGACTAAAAACCAAACACGATTTTCGGCGGGATTGTTTTTGCGTTTCCATATTGTGAATGGTGTTTAGACAATGAGTTACGGGATACTTTACGAGCTGCTGCCATCGATTGAAGCGTTTATGTGTGCACTAATGGCTATTGTGATCTATCGGGTGGTGGTTAGTGAGAGATACCATTTGGCGACGGCGTTTTTCAAGATATTCGTTGCTAGATGTAAGTTAAATTTTACATAATCCGTGTAATTTATGTTTATTTAGGCGTAGGTGATATCATTTCCGTCCTGCCGAACCTACTCTTAAGACATTATCTATTAATGCCTAGAGCTCCAGCACAGGTGTGGAAATGGATTGTATTCAAATTTAATCTTTGTGCAGTTCGACGACATCTTATATCGCACCGCACATATGCTTTCTTTCCTCTCATTCTACAACCTGTACGCCTCGGTGTTCTTAGCGACGGTGAATCGATTCACATCTATCCATGCTGCCACACATAGACACGTATTGGTAAGTTTCTAACTTAATTTTATCCTAATCCAATTCCTATAGTTTTGGCACGCTCTAAAGCGCTGGCCTTACGCCCTGGCACCAATTTTTGCTGGAATTTGCATCCTGCCCAGACTTCCAGCCAAATTCACGGTTGAACGTGTCGAGGATTGGCATAGCGACTGGATCACTTATACGGAGCCCTACGGGATGGTATCGTTTGCCGTACTTATGCATTAAAAATCTTTACATTTTCGGTCTCGAACGGCGTCACCATGACGGTCTGTCTGATTGTGACTATCAGCGGTTCGGTCATGCACACGCTCAATTTTCGCAACTGCTATCGGGTACGTCTCGGGTTCCAGGGAGACTCGAGCCTACCGTATCATACGGCTTTCAACTTTGCTTTGACGCTGCCATTAACTGCCATACAGGTAATTATGCAAATTAGAATGGATCAAAAAAATTTTGTCAGCTTACTCGTTACGTCCTGGTGCTGCACAAGAAACACGAACAAATCGCACATCTCGACTGGCACTATTTCTGGGTTTGGGACGTGATTATGTGGCTCCATTTTGGGACGCTTGTTTGCTTCAACCCGGCTCTTCGGAAGGAGTTCCTCCCCAGCTTTGCTACCACCACCCGGCAGCCCTCGGCCAACATGATCCCTTTTCGCGATTTTTCCCATCCGAATCGAAACATTGATATTAGGCGCATGATTTTTGGACCTCGTGCTCAGGATTTTTATCCGACCGTGAATGAGCGGATTGAGGAGAGGGTTGTTGAGGGATCGGTTGGTCAGACGACGGCTGAGACAACTGCCTAATTCACTACGTCCTGATACTTGTTGTCGTGTAAGCGGACACCGTTTAGCATTTCTTAGCTTTTTGCAAGCGGCCATTAGCTTCCATATCGCGTCTAGCTTTGATTTATGATTTTCTTTTTTCCATGTGCAACGACAGCCGAAAATTTACTATATGTCTATGAATTACTTTTTTCTTTTGATACTATGCAATAAATAAAAAATTCTCGATTTTAATTGACGAATTTTAATTTAAAAAAAAGAAGGAAACTCCTTAGCATAGCTACGATTTTCGTTTCTTCTTTTTTACTATGAACTGAATAAATAAATCCGAAGAGCACCACTTCGTTAATCTTTCAACCGAAACCACATCCCCTCACCAGTATGCCCAAAGAACCAACCCTAGCAAAAGATTTGATTTGTAGAGGAGAGGCATCCGCCAGCAAAAAGAGCCAATCTGAAACTCCCCCCTCCGCCAAGACGCCAAACCCCCAGCCCGCACACACAGCTGGGGGGTCTCCAGGCATTCTAATGAATGACTTTCCCCTAGTTTTGATTCCGGACCCCTTTCTTTGAGAATCATGCTTTCCGGGAACAGCTGGTCTTTCTGCCCCTCCTCTAATTGCATAGGGGCGGATCAAATATTTATTTCCTTCATATCGACGTCTGGCCAGGATGAAATCCAACACGTTCGACATTCTCCACCCACAACTTTGTGTTTGTTTATGTATATTTGAATTATTGATAAGTGGCCAGCACTTGGTGGAGTTGCTCATAGCCCGTGGACAAGAATTGTTTTACAAATCCGGGTTCTAAGTTCTGTTCGTCTAAAATGCGCTCCGGATCAACTATTCAATAATATTTTACCCATTTAATACCCGAATCCCCAGGAACCTTAAGAGATCAGTCTTTACGTTTATTTGACATATCATCCCCCTCGGTGTAACCTGATCTTCCTCGAGCCGTCGAGTCATCTGCAGCGTTCGCTTTCCCGCTCCAAATGGCACAGCGTGGCCCACGCCGTCGGCTCCCTTCCAAAGTGCGATTTAATTATTAAATCCTTGGAATCGTTACGTCTATTACTGGCCAGTTGCGTCAATTTCCCCGTTTCTGGGCAACAAATAGCATTTAGCGCGTAACTACAGGTTACTTCCTCAATGAGGCAACCTGGTATTTCGTTTCGAACAGGTGAAAAATGCTTGCATTTTAAGCATTTCTGGAAATCATTTTTCTTTACATACACCCATAGCCTAAAAGGGCGCCCCTCAACCATAAATATTCCCCCCAAAATCAAGCCAATCGCCATGGGCACAAGATGGTGCATGGGCCCCCGACAAGCCTAGGAAGGCAATTTTCCGGAATCAAGGCAAGATAGAGCGCTGTTCCTCCTCATTAATTGTGCATTGGACATCCATTCACTCACTCTTCCTCCACGGCTAGCACTCCGCGATTCAAGCTAGCCCTTTTTTCGGGAGCAATCTCGGCACTAGGCGCTCCCTATTTACTTGGTAAGGATGCCGGATGGCCGGGCTGTTAGACGCAGTTCCGCGGATTCACACTTCTTCTTGCCCTTTGTGACGGAAACTGGCTGGGAGACGCTAAAGAGTAGACATCCAACACCAGAAATGATTTAGTTTGCTCGAAATTGAGCTTTTCAAACTACATTTTCACTCCAATATCGTGATTGGCTCTTTTTCAAGGCAAACCTGGGTTCAAATGCCAGGATTTCATTGAGCCGCCAGCTCCTAGTCAAAATTGCAAATTGCATGGTAAGCGTAGAAAGAGGTATGACTTTGATCTTTCTCACTCTTCTGCAATAAATTACTGATGTATTTTGCATGCCAAATTGGGAAATTTGAATACGAATCGGAAGCTTAATAATATTCTGAGATTTTACCCCGGTTGTGGGTGGCTGCAATATCACTGCTCCGAAACGCCCAGGAAGAACGTTTTAAGGCCATTTTTTACACCCAATATAAAACTCGAATTTTGCAGCATCTAGAGATCCATTTTTCCTATCCCGGTCTTTATCCCAATGAGCGCAGATTTATTTTTGCCCCATCAACTTCCGGCTTTTCGACCACCACCATCCAGGATTACGACCGCCCCTTGACACGGAAATGGAATTACTGGTTTCGCCGCCCAAATTCTTGTTCTTCCCCGTCCTTTAATTATATGGTTGCCAACAAATTTTGCTTACCTTGACTTTAGCCTGCCCAAACAGCCGAGATCCCCTCAATTTTAGCGTTTCAAAGTTCGCTAGCACTTGAAGGCGTTTGAAGTGATGTCTTCGCAAGACCCAATTCTCACCATTTGATACATCCCGAATTCTTTATGAGACCGCCGTGAATTTATTCCGGGCTCTCATCGCACATCTTTCCCCCCGCTTTGCCGCATGCATTGGAAGATGCTCCTTGACAACAATGCTCGGCCTCCCTTTCGCGCCCCCTCTTCATTAGGCATCGTGCGGGCAAGTTTTGAAAACATTCATTCCTCCCATTTACGCTCCCTACACATCTCCTGCGACTAACTGCCACCCAGTAAATTTGAGGCTACCAGCAAGGCCAAAAGTGTTGTTATTTTTGCTCCCCAACCAGTTGCCTTCTTCTCGTTTTCCATGCGAGCGCGTGATTATGAGTTCGGGCATCGGAAGGGTGGATGCCCTGAAGGCCTTCTCAATGTGTCACATACAGCAATTAGTGAGTTTGGCTGGGTTTCAGGGAACACGGCTTTCCGTCAGGGTCTTTGAGTGGAGGGGCGGCCGTTGATGGTGACGGCATCCGGTGGAAAACCACCGTATTCGAGGTCATTTTCGACGACTTACGTCCACCCGGGCAGTGAGACTGATTCTGGTAGGTATTCGGATCCTTCTGTATTGATCTAAAAACACTAACGTCAAAAGTAATCCCAAGCAATAACGTCCTATTTTTTCAGAAGAGCGCCCTGCTCCTCGCTATCGTCCAAATGTCGACAAAAAGCTATTTATCTCCTCGATAACCGCAAAGGTATCAGCAATTCCAAGCCAGAGATCCAAGGCTTATTTTTAGCACGCCGGTCTTGCAGCCGCGTGCGCAAATGCGTTCCAAATATTTGCCAATTTTTTCATATTTCTTCGAGGTGAACAAAATATTTGCTTCGTTCAAAAAAATTCAGGATGCGGCGTCACTTCTGGAGATATGCTAATGGGGATTATCCCAGTCGTCTTTGGCTTTATCACAATCGGACTATTCCTCTATGCTATTCTCAGCAACTTCTCCTATAGCGTAAGGCCATTTATCGTTCATCAGGTCTGTTTCACCTTTCAAAGGCGTAATTCAATTTTTAGATAACAGCGATAGTGATTGTGGCGGTCGTTTTAATGTTATTTCTCTATTCGCTATTTCAATTACAAAGTATTAGCGGAATTTTTCAATTTTCTTGGCTTCGGACGAAGATGCTAATGTTTTTGGAACCTCTATGTAAGCGTTTATTATGACGTAAAATTAAAGATTCTGGAGATAGTATACTTTGGGGAGGGGGGCAAAAGATTTTTTCGATCAAAATTTCTCATTGACTTTTTTGTTCAGTTTTTCATGCTTGTCTGTCTTCTTGCAGATATAAATAAAACCTTTATAGCAACTGCTCAACGCGCGGGTTTTGCCCTATTCCTACTGGTCAATATCTCTATTTCTGCACTCTCATTGCATGTGGCAATCATGTAAGTGAAAAGTCAAATACGCACACCTGTCGATTTCAGACTGCACTCCTACCTTGAGAATTGCGTCAAAGTGGTGAGCAACGATGTCACAGAAGTATAATCTGGCTTTGATTACTGACCCATAAATAAATCATTCACTATATTGTAAAGTCCGGATAAGTACACTTTCCAGCAGAATAACATGATGTGCATTCTGTTCCCTGCTAGGTCCTTTGGAATTCTCATACCATAATGATTATTTTCCATCCAAACGCAACTATTTTTTGCAGAAGAGAGCCAGTTCATCTTTCCCGAAGGTTCTTACGGTCAGGAGACCACTCACGGATCTACTCGTAAACCCCCAATATCCTAACTTAACCCCCGCCGCCCGGACTTGGGGTTAGGCCGAGATTTGAAGAATAGGAATCAAAAACTTTTTGCCGGATTGCAGAGTCAATCTTTGAGGTTGAGAATGGATACTGTGTGGCAGAAAACAGAAAAATCTAGTTGCCCGAAATCCTAAAACTGGTAACCAGACCAAACTTTGAAAAGTCACACAAGAATCAAGCCAGAATATCAAAAATATCCAGAACATCCAAAGATATTCTTGAAAATTCCATATTCATGCCTCCCACTCAGAATCCTAGAATAGCCCCTCGCGTTCGTGCAAATCCTTCGACTTCCTGAGTGAGGTCGAACCAAAACTGACAAAACACCTAGTTAGGATGATTTTCACTTCGAAATTGAAGGTGACGTCCAAGCATGGCCTTGAGCCCACGGCACATTGTTCGCCTCGTGACCGTTCGCACCACTTACCAAAAGTCATCTGCCCCTAGGTGTACCGTATCCCAAAAACGGCAACGCGAATCCGGGGTCAATCCCCCTCCCTACTCCCGGCCACAACTTCATAATTCAAAATCCACCCCTCCTCCGGCCCGTACACGAAAACCTTTGGAAGTAAAAAAAGCGAAGAGTCCCCGTCAAGCCCACTCCCTCGCGCGTCTTAGATGACAATAAATCGAAAACAATTCGCGTAAGTGCCGCATATGGTAAATCCCCGGTCGCCCCGCCTTCTGAAGGGATATTGGTATTTGAAGGGGATAATCGTTGACTGGGCATTCATTCCCCTAAAACTTCCTAACAACTGTTGAAATGCGAACTGATCGACGGAGCCGTCAAAATACTTTGCTAATCGTCTTCGCCTTCTTTTGGCTATGCAGCTGTGAATTTTTGTTGGTGAAAAGGCCGGCTTTCGTTGTATTGAGGTGAGGACAGTTCTGTGGAATGACTCAATTTGCGAACCTTTTTAACAAGATGTTTCAGTGCGCCTGCGAAACCGCCAAGAAACTGTTTCTTCTCGCCAGTTCAGTGTACGATGAAAGAGCGTTTCATCAGTTTCAGCGATCCGCAAAAACTTTTGGCCTACAGCCAATTTGCATCCCGTCACAAGAAATCGTTTGATGTTGTCAATTTTTAATGAATTGCACTATTTTGCCATATCGACATTATATGGAGTTTTTGTGCTGCTTTTATTGGATTCCCACTATTTTTCATGCTTCATTTTTTATGAAATTTAAATCCTAATTGTTCAGCATTAATAAAAAATTCAGGTCTGTATAGCTTTGTGAATGTGTTTGAATGTGTCCGACTAACCCGTTTTCGGCCAATAAAAATTGAAACCACTCCGATCTATCCGCGCTCAATTTTTTTACTACGGTACCTTGGACTCGTCCATCATGGTTCACTCCGAACGTGTGTTTAAGGAGAAGGGCCCCCCAGACATGTGTTCCATCTTCTCGCCACACCGAGGGTTGCGATTTGATGGTAATTCGGGGCGAAAAGTGACAGAGGGGCTAGCAAATATCTGTTTTTGTGGCCATAGGATGGTACAGAGGGATCTCCCTCACCCGAGAGGCTTGGGTTCAACGAGCAAAATTGCAGCGGGCGGAGCCTCAACATCGTCCCTACATAAAGCGGGTCATTAGAGGGTTGAGACAAGCATTTTCGTCCTTGGGGTTTCTCCGCGATCAACATTTAGAAACGTCATCTTTTCACAAATTTCGTTTTACGGTTTAAAACAGAGCCAGAATTGCGTTAATAATTTTATAACCAAAGCTTTTGGTGAGGACTTCTATTAAGCTATAGTAAAATTAAAAAAACCGCTCGTTGATTAGTTAGCTTAACGAGTTTATTTAATACTCTATATTTTTATTCACATCCATATGTCTCATATTGAAGGTAAAAGTGAATTTACTCAAACGATGATTTTGATAACGGATAGCGTTCGATTAGCAAGCACATTTTATTAGCGAAAAAGCCTATATTTCACTTAGCTCCTCGTTCTCAAAACTAAAAAATTTATCTTGTTATTTTAGCTATGCTGTGGCTTCTAGTCGCACCCGAACTCTGGGCCTCGATACTCCTCGGAGTATCGGCTGTATACTTTTACCTCTGGAATCGGCAGCAATACTTCAAACGTCGCGGAATCCCCACCCCTCCAGTTGACAGCGTCTTCAGCGGTAATTGATTATGTTTTTCAACCAATTTCTTGAATCCAGGTAACCTGAAAACCCTACACGATGGCCGCATGCCGCACACAAAAAATGTCCAGGAATGGGCGAAAACATATGGCGACCTGATGGGATATTATGAAGGGAGCATGAAGGTCATCCTCACTTCTCGGCTTGACGTGATTCGGGATGTGTATGTTGATAAGTTTGAGAAGTTCCACGGGCGCAAGGTAAGAGTCAGTCTTGGGGAGCATATGGTTTCGTCTAGTCGATCAATCCGTTCCCCTTCAATCCGGACACCGATCAGCGGGCTTCTGTCTTTATCTCGAGGGGCCTCCGTTGGAAGCGTTTGAGGGCTATGTTCGAGCCGTCTTTTAATCAGAAAATGACCCGTGTGCACCAGGTATGAAATGAATATCAAAATGTCAAAACTCAATTTAAACTTTAGACCGTCTTCCGCGATTCTAACAACCACGTCATGGTTTGGCTTGAAAAAAACTGTCATCAGCCAATCGATTTCCATGTGTAGGTTCAAACGGTTTACTTTCTATTTTCCTAAAAATCCCTTTTCTGTTTTTGACGGCGTTAGGCTTTTGCGGCCCGTAAATAGTTGCTCTTAGCTTTTGAAACCTAGATTGCTACCGTGGAGTTACCAAATCGGCCTAATTTTCACCAAAAATTTTGGAAAATTCAAAGTAGCTATTTATGCCTTTAGCTTCACCTTGGAATGGATCTCGGATATCATCGAACGATTGTGCGTCGGAAAGCCAGTCTCCACCTTCGGAAATGGCCCATCAGAAGTCTCGCGCCTCATCGACCTCTTCTTCCACCCGCCCAGCTATTGGGAGAACCCCCTCTTCCGTCTCTACAGTAGACACATATCTTATTATCTAATTCTTTCATTTTTAGTGTCCACCCACGAGTTCTCCGACTACACCCAATACTTCCACAAGTTCCTCAGCATGCTCATCCGCAACCCGTTGTATAAGATTGAGTCCAGGATGGCGCGGCTTATCAAGGAGAAGAGGCGCAACAGAAAGCCCGGAGATGCTGTATGTTAATAATATGCTAGTTAAGATCCGATTTTGTAGGCTGGAGACATTCTCGATTTGTTCGTTGACTACCGTGCCCCAGATGAGGAGCTGAAGGAATTGAGGCTGTTGAACCAGAAGGCTGAAGCAAAATTCCAGACCCAGGTAATATCTAAAAGTCATTCACTAATCATATATTTGCTATCCAGATCCGCAAAGTATTGACCGAAGAAGAAATCCTTTCCATGTCAACCATGACCATCTTGGCCGCTGTCGAAACGACCCACACGACGCTGAAGCAGTTCTTCTATTCGCTCGCTGCTCACCCGAAATGTCAAGAACGTCTGCAACAAGAGATTGATGCTTTCATCCAATCCAGGGTATGATAGGGTTTCATATTATTAAGTTTTCGATTCAGCAAGACATCAACTTGGATACGGTCAACACTATGGAATACCTAGATTGGTGTTTGAAGGAGAATCAACGTCTTCACCCGGTCGCTGTTGCGTAAGTTTTCAAGAAGGGCATAAAAAGATAAAATAAAGGCACAAAAAAGATCCATAGTATCTGCCTTTCAGGGCTATTTCCCGTGAATGCATGGAAGATTGTAAGGTTGGAAATGATGGGCTGATCGTTGAAAAGGTGAGTGATATCCTCAATATAGAAAATATCATTTCTAGGGTGTCCACGTCTATGCCAACTACTACCAAATCCACCGCGATCCTCAGTACTGGGGCGAAGATGCCGAGATGTTCGACCCTGAGCGGTATCCTAGATTTTAACAGCTCGGATTATACAAAATTCCAGCTGGAACCCTCTAAACAAGCGCCTTCCTGAGAACCTCTTCGAAGTCTACGCACCTTTCGGCCAGAACGGAGCGCCACGTGTATGCCCTGGACGGTAGCTACATTATCAGCTTCTTAAAATCGTTTTTCCAGGCACTTCGGAACCGCAGAAGTCAAGCTGGCCGCTGTCGAGCTCCTCCGCAAATACTCCCTAAACCTTGCCGAAACACCGAAAACCGAGCACGGCATTCTCGTGTACTCGCTGGACTCGGTAATTTCTCAACTTTCCATGAAAATGATTTCCAGATTATGATGCGCGTGAAAAAACGCCCTGAGCCGGCGGTAATCTCCAAGAAAGTGACCGTGGAAGAGGCCAAGCCCGTCATTATGTCCCCCTCTCCACCAGTGATCGACGATACCTTAGCACATTTGAAGGTTAGATCAGAATACAGTATCCGAGAGTTCAATTCTTTACAGAAAGCCGCTGAATTCGGACGTCACACTCGCTTCGAAATCGACAGCCGCATAGCCACCAGTGTTGGCTAAAAAGAAGCTGAAGGTCACAACCAATCCGCTGCAATTATGCATTATTACGTTGCTTTATTTTGTGGGTCTGTGCTAATAAAAAATTTGGTGATGTCTCGTGTTGTGGTGCAGACAGCTGAGAGAGTGGATCAGAGGCACTGGAGATGCTGTCAAGATAATTCTGGAGGGTTGAATGAGGGGGGAGCACGAGGAGGGGAACGGAGATTTGAGGCAAACAAATTGGGGAACGGCCCACTTTTTGGGGTTCTGGAAAAAGGAGCAGACGAAACATGTTTGGGGAGGACGAGTGGTACATGTTTTAGAAAACAATTTATTTAAGGGCTATGACGTCTTTGGTAGTAATTTGTGCCTTGTAACTTTCTCTTAAAGGCATCTTTTTAATATTTATTAAAATCCCCATGTTTCAATTAATTTTCACGCTGCTACACGCTAGTTTGAGAGCAATGAAACTCAAATATTTTTGCACAATATTTCACAATATAACACATAAAATCAACGGTTGAATGCAGCAATGTACACATCAGCAAAACTTATCATTTTACTTCAATAATGAAAATTATTGAGGTGCTGATAGGCAGACATTGTATGATTCGTCCTCCTTATTGCAATATCCCCAACCGGATAGTGGAGCCAACTGATTACACCCAGCACGTCTTCACGCCCGGATGGCTTCTCCTTGGACAATGAGAGAAAGGTGCAGATCATCACCACCACCTGAAAAGCACGCTTTTTTCATCTATTTCTGTTTATTAAAATGGTTGCAGATCTTCCTTCCGGCAAGGTATCTTTAATTTAACATCAGCTTGCAACTAGCTAGGTGAGCTCTGACTGCGCAACAAGCCTCTAGCCGCCCTTTTCCTTTTTTTTGGATTGTGCTTTCGTTGCCATGGAATCGGGCGGCTCCTCTAATTTGATGGATGTCCCTTGTATGGGTCCGTTGCCAGAACACAAAACTGGAGAAGATTTTTGGAAAGTTTTTGATTTTGAAGCGTGCAATTCATGAGATTTTGCGCCCGTGAAGTATGAGGGTTTAAATATTCCAAAAGCCAAATATTTCTAGAATGATGCTTGAGGGTTGTCCATTACTGCATACCAAAACGACGATCCCGAGTGCCAAACCCAGCAGCAGTGAAAAAGCCAAAAGGGAAGCTCGAGGACATCGCCATATCCGATGAAGACAGACGAACTAAAAAAAACGCGGGTTCAGGATTTATGAAATATTTTTACCTCATATATCTCTTCCTGGCTTGGATAATACTCTGTCTCAAATTCTTCATTTTCCATATATCCACTCGGCATCTCTTCACACATCATCAGCTTCATCTAGAAACCCTAATTTTCAAATCATCCTTCAAAATTACCTGTTCCTCACTGTCATTGAACTTGGTGACGCTGAGCTGCAGCTCTGGAATAAACCTCCCCTTCTCCTTCTTTCCCGCTTCCACATCAACCATCCTGCAAACTTTTTGTAAGAATTCAAATAATATTAAGGAAAAAAACCGCTGAATAAGATTTGTTGGGCCGGAACAAGGCTTTGTGGATGGCAAGGGCGTGGGCAAGGCAATATGGGCTGTGCGTCGGCACTTGAGGACCCGAAATGGGCGCCGAGGTCCTTCTTTGAAATATTTCCCTCCTGATTAATTATTCAGTCGTTCCCAAACGAGAAAACTGCGACCTCCTTTTGTTCTCCTAGCCCGAGGGCCAGGCATCTTGGGTTTGGGGAGAACGGATAGGAGGAGGTAATTTATGAATCCCGGAAGTGGATACATCCCAAGGCATGAAAAACAAAGCCGATTTTGGTAAAATGGAAAAAAGGGTGTGTGTCGGGGGGCATGGACTAGGTTGGGTTGGGAACAAAGCGAAAAGCCCGAGGGGGTAGAAGGGCTCGATGCCGAACTCAATTAGTCGCATTGTTGGATCGGCCCATTCCCAGTGATGACCCTAGAATGCCCCCAATTCCTGAACCCAAATATCCGCTTGAATGGAGACAAACGCTTTTTGATCAATTTTTTCAGGTCAGAATATAGGAACCAGCAGCGAAGCGCTGCCTAATTCAAGGCCACTAAAAGCCCAGGGGGAGGCAGCTGTCAAAAACAGCAAATGAGCACTAGTTTTTTGTGGGGTGAAGGTTTGCCTACGCAAGCCTTCTAGTTGAGAATGTGTATATAAAAAATACAAAGGTCCCGTTTTCAGAGACCGAGTTTAGAAACCAAATGGCTCGCCGGCGGGCATCTCGAATTTCTGGCATTTAGGAGATTAATGGGGGTACATCTAGGGGAACACGAGATGTAAACTGAAAAGTAACGTCCCTTTTCGTAGCAAAAACTAACTAAAAAAATTAAATTCGGAAGGAACAATGCGAAAGTGTTGACGTACGCAACCTGACACAACTAAGGAGCAGGAGCACTTTGAGTGAGGTTAGCTGCTCAGTAGAAGTGGTCCCTTCTGAGAAGGTTTTGTCTTCGGGTCTCTCATCTGGAAGGGGCTTCCGTAGAATAATAGAACCCATCAGCCCATCTGGCTATGGGCATCTTATGCCCGAAAAGCAGAGCCGAAAATAAGGTTCTTTGGGATGGGAATGAAAAGCGAGATATGGAAAATGAAGACTGATGATGGCAGTGAAATGCTAAAATGGAGCCGTGTCTGTGAGTCATTTAGACGCAATCGCGTTTTTCTTTGCAGTTAAGGATGCCAAAAAATTGAAGTTAGAGGAGAACCAGCTTTGGAAGACACAAAAAATTGGTATCCCAGAAAGATGCCAAAACTTGGACTCAATCTGACAAGTCATCAAAACTCGACGCACTGGAGCCATCTAGCTCTGCCAAATCCATAGCCACTTGAGAATTTTCTTCTCACAAATTTGCAATGGTAGTTTCTTTAAGTAAAAAAACTGTTCGAACTACGATTAGGATTACGGTAAAAGTTCCTCTGCTTACACCGAACGTAAATTACGAAATACCAGCAGCAGCAACATGCTAAACAGCTCCTGGATCTCATCCTCCGGAGAACCCCCCAGGATCTCCACCCTGCATCCCATTATCGAGGCACCAGACAATCAACTCTAAAATTACCCTAAAAGGCACCTCCCCAGCTCTGGACACACAGAACTCAAAAGCACAAGGCTGGTGTTCAAGACCCTGGAGAGGGACAAAAAAGCTGGAAGAAGCCTGGCCGGCCGCCTAGGAGAAAGACTCGTCTCATCCTCCGGCTCCCCAGAGGCAATCGTCTGCCCGGCCCAAAACAAATTTCTATTGAAAAAGATCTGCGGGCGAGGGCCGTCGAAACCATCTACATCTCACTCTCTATCTCTCAATGTCTCTCCTCGAACTACTCTCATGCCTGTGTTTCTTTTTATGCGGCCACCTCCTCTTCCGGCCCATTCAAGTAGATTTATTTCGCGAAGTAAGTGAAACCGACAACCCGAGCGGGCTAACACATGAGTGTAGGGGGTGGTAAGTGAAATGGATGTAAATGCTGTGAGGAAACATTTGGCTGGGCACTAATTAAGGTACTTGAGATAAAGCCTAGCGAAGGTGAGGGGGAACCGGAGGAGTGAAAGCAGCAGCGCCAAAAAGAAATTTGGGGAAATGTGTTTGTCAGCAGCAGCGGGAGGGATGGGGGCCCGGTTGCGTGACGGAAGGCCACTATACTTGGTGGAGATGATGGGAGATGAAGGCACGTATTTCTGGGCTTGTAGATTACGAAAGAAAGGGGGAGTTGAGGGTATCTTTGTATGGGAAGGGCACAGGCATTAGCACCAGATGGTGGATCACAACGTTGTTTTTGGTCGGGTAGACTGAAAGAGCTGAGGGGGCTGTAGTTAAGGGAAATATGGTCGGAGGTAGAAGCTAATCTTTTGCTCCAACTAGGGGGTCACCAGAGCCAGCACCGGCTGAGTCTGGATCCGGTTCGATGATATGTGCGAAGGGTTGTCCGATCTGAAAATGAAATGGCGTAGTTATTAATTCATACCAGGGTTGAAAAACCGCTTCGCGGCTTTTCAACCATGGCCGCGTCTAGGACCTATGAAAGTAGTGACTTTGCATAATTGTTTTCGAAAACCGATCACCAAAAAAATGAAAACCACGCCCTCCCTTCCTTTTTATAAGCCTCCTCCACTTCCGGCGCATGCTAATTCCCCCTAACAAACAGGGTTTTACAAAAACCTATTTTTAATAGCGAAAACCACAATTTTTTCAAAATTTTTATCTGTGTGCAGTCGATTCCGGACCATTCTAAACCTATTGTCGTTTCTTCCCTATCCAAAAAAACCCTTTCCCGAGGCTGTAGGAGCGGAACATCCTAACGGAAGTGCATGCAAATATACACACACACAAAAACACTATTTTTTTATATATAGTAGAATATAGTAGGATAGCGCATTAACCGCTATCGGGCTGTTTACGTCTTCGATATATACCTTTACGGTTAGCGCTAAAGAGCTTAAATTCAAGGCTAAAAGGATAATTTCATAAATTACTTCATAATAACAGACTACCGCATACTATCAATGCAAACTTACATGTATTTGCACATCTCTTCCACTTAATGAGCTCGACCGATGCGAAACGGCCTCATTTCGACTGGACGCCGTGTCTTCGGCACTCGCGTAATCCAATTCGCGCTCGCTCGTCGAATCGCCCTGTAAACACAGCTCGTTTTGGGTGGTTTACGCGGTGTCCCACCTCTGAAGATGGGCGTCGATGGGCAAAATAGGTGGCTTCTTTCAACTCGATTCCATCATTTGTCTCCACGGCTACTTCATTTACTGACCGGACCTGCATGAGAGAATTTGCATATTGTTCATTATGACAATTACAAAGAAACATAGCAAAATGCAAATCAACTTACCATTGATGCGCGGTTATTCCTGGTCAATTTTGGTGAAGCCTCCTCCCCCAAAATTGGTTGATGATTCAAGGTCCCATTCAAAGCCTCAACGATAGTCAGGGATTCATACCTATAAATTTTTTTGTATGGTTTTACTAGGTTCTTCACCTCGGCTGCACTCGATTGTATGTGTCCACCCGCTGGGCGGCCTGTCGTAAAGCTTTTACAGTCAATAACGCACGGAACGGCGATCGGCAGATGGGGCAATTATTCAGCTGCAAAAACGTTTGTGGTCTCTCGGATAAATCGATACCTTGAAGCGTAGATTTTCAGCACAGCCTGCGCAGATGCACAAGTGACGGCAGGGCAAGATTAGGGTGTCGCGTATCTAAAAAAAGAAATAGTCAATGTTCTACAAAAAGCGTATTCTGACCTATACCCAAAACTTACCTCAGTCATGCAAATAATACACTCAAAGCCAGTATCCTCATTATTCTCGCAATGCTCCTTGTTCTCGAGTCCGAAAATTTCCTTAAAAATGGGTATCACCAGAAATAAACGTTTTTGCATACCTGGAGCAAATAAATGACCCCATCACACGCAACGCGTTGCCGAAGAGGCTTTAGGGCAAACCCCCCAGCATGGTCCGTCGCGATCTAAAGCTCAAATTAATTATATAAATTGATATTCTCACCTCGACACTACACATCGTGCATTGAAGCTGCTCGTTTTCAACTCCACTAGTTGAAAGTGCGATCACGACTGGGAATAATTGACCTCCTTCGTAGCGCATCTAAAATTTGGATCTGTTTATAGGCTGAAGTTTTACAACGAACCTGCGAAAAATCGAATTCCTCTCCTGAGAAGACGAAATGATTAAAGTTATGACCAGCACCAGCTTCGAAAAGAAATGACTCGGTGGTCTTCTGGCGCGGTGACTTATACAAAAACCTGTGGAAACATCTTATAAATTTTCTTTTGGACCTACTTCATCTCGTGGATATCCTTTTGGTAGACCTCTCGCGCATCAAAGTGTATTTGAATCCCGCATGCGCAATCAGCATCGAACACAAATTCCAAACGGTACTTCTCGGCCCAGGACCCGTCTTCGTTTTTCAACCTGGATCGCGGTAACTTCCAAAAATATAGGTTTCCACTTACCGAACAAATTTTACAGTTTCTTTTCTGATATTTACAAAGAGGTTCAACGGACGGACATGATCAGTGACTGGCTGGCGGGCATATGGAAACTGTAATGGGTTTTTCTGGGATGCATGGCAATACATACCGCAGTTGCTCTATTGCCGAGCATGTCTAAATCCGCATTTTCGCCGAATAGATACGCTTCCGGTTTTGCCAATTCGTACCGCTCGCCACCCATTAAGAAGTGAGTGCCGAAGAATGAGCCTTAAAAATAGGACGGTCATGCTTTTCAATGGTTATTGTATTTAACAAATGAATTATCGTTGGTTCCGTACCGACGGTGCTGCTATAGGAGAGGAGTGCATCTGGATCAGGTTCTCGACTTTCGGGTGGTTCCCTTCTGAACAACCCAGTGACACGACTTGACGCCGTGCCCATGCACCTATAATGTTTTACTTGTTTCTAAGGATTATTCTGAGCTTTTTTTTTGAAAGCCAACGAACTAAAAAAATGTCCTTGATTGACGTAATAACGCTTTAGCTAATGACACAAAGCTCCATATGCCCTGAGGTTATGAGAAACGTTATGTAAGAAACCCGGGATCATGTCAGCTGTCGCCTACTTCCACCCCGTTGTGTGCTCAGTGGATCCGGTTCCCCCCAGGGGTGAGATCGTTGCACGGCCCTCGCGCCGGGACCCCCAATTATTTGAACACGTTTTCGGGGAAAACGTTTGCTCGCCGAAAATAAATAGAAAACACTACTCCAAACTTTGCTTGCATATCCATACAGGCGCAAAAATGTCCTGTACGAACTGCGTGATTTTCAGGCCTTTCATTTTTATGTTTTCTAAATACTGGCTTTGAAGAAAATGCCCAAATTGCTGTTACTCTACGCTTTTCAGATGGGTCCACCGCTTTTAAAGCGGCTCAAGGGTTATTTTTTTGGATTCTTGGTGTTTATCACCTCGTTGATGGGCAGCATCTTTATATTGCTACCCTTCCTTCCGGTTGCCTATTTGTCTCCAATACAGTTTCGCTGGTAGGTTACGCCGAAAATATCTAAAGCTCCTACATTTAGGATAGCAGACCGAGCCGTTGGCTATTGGTTGACGTTTCCAGCGGTAATTTATAATTTTCAACCCTTATTTGCTGTAGTCTTTACTAGAATTTGTCTACGGCGTCAAGTTCCGGTTGGTCGGTGATGTCATTGATCGACAGAAACCCGCTCTGATTATTATGAACCATCGAACAAGGTAAACTTGATGATAACTAAATACAAATATTATTATTGGTTTTAGGTTAGATTGGCTTTTCCTCTGGAATGCTCTTTACAAAATGGATCCCTGGTTGCTAACAACTGAGAAAATCACATTGAAAGTAAAAAGGCTGGAGTGGAAATTCAAGCTGATTTAGAGCGGACTCAAAAAGATACCAGGAGCTGGTTGGGCGATGAGTTGTGCGTCTTACATCTTCCTGGAACGGAATATCGAAAAAGATCGTGCGAATATGCACCAGTTGTTGAAATATTATTCCGAGAGCGGGCAGAGCTATCAGGTAAAAAAATACTACCTACGTAAATGTTTTTATTTTATAGATTTTACTGTTTCCGGAGGGCACTGACCGAGATACAAGAAGCATTGAAATTAGCGACGCATTTGCTGAAAATAACCGTAAGTCTAATGAAAAAACATAGAGGCTTTTCAGGGCTGCCTAAATATCTGTACACTCTGCACCCACGGACTACTGGTTTCACCGAAATATTGAAGCAAATGAGAGAAAGTATAGAAAAATTCGAAACCTAATGAGATCCTATAGACCAAAGCATCTCTTGCATCTACGATGTGACCATCGCATATCCGGTCAATATCGTACAAAGTGAAAAGCAGATGATCACCGAAGGCGATTTCCCAGAGCGAGTAGACTTTTGCTTCCGAAAGTACGATATCGATGCGGTTCCCGAAGAGGACGTATGTTTTAGTATATTTTCACTAGCTAGGGTTTTAGAATCAAGCGATCGAATGGCTAAATAATCTCTGGAGACAAAAAGAGGCCAGCTTGGAACGGTATTACAATGGTGAACGCCAATTCAAGCCAGTTGTCGAGCATAATGTTTGGCCGGTAAGAAGAGCTACAGATCTTGATCGGTGATTTCAAGGAAAAAACAACTGGCATCGGCTATACTGTAGCTTTTGGATGGTGGGTCTTCATCACGCTCTACTGGATAAACGCCACGTGGCATTCATTTTGGATTAAAGCGTATGTAGCCATCGGGATAGTCTTCTATATTTGGACCTTACGGTAAGCCATCAAAAATACATGATCTCACTTTGCCGAACTTTTAGCGCATGGAACGGCATTGAATTCCTACTAGCGCATTGGTTCTTCGGGAAACAAGTGCGAGAGGGAAAAGAAAAATGAGATCTTTTGTACATAGCTGTTGAATGACAAATGAGCTATTAGTTGTGATGCCATTGTTGGTTGTGATCCTTGCATAACCTCTACCATGATTCCAATGATCTCCGTTCCCTAGTCGATAACTTTGAAGTACCCTTGTTGTTTTTGACTTGATAAATTTTATTATAGAATTTATTACGTAAAAACAGTGAGAGGTCAGTAAATATATTCATTAATGTGAGGCGATCAGCGCTCTTCGACAGCGTCTATGCGTAAAAATAACATTTGAATTGTTTACATCTGAAGGCTTGTAGTTTGTAGCGGAATCTCGTGTCGGTGGAATTCTGCTTTCGCCCTTTTTTTATTTTTACACTTAGAACAAATCTATTTTGTTTCCTTCATTGGGCAAACTAGGAAAATCCCGAGTCCGTTGCTTGGCTCCAGAAAATCACTTCCATCTGCCAACCCGGCCCCGAAACCCCTTACCCTCCAAAAAACGCTTCTCTGTCCCCATTCTCTTTCTGGCCCTTTTTGCGCTGCCACATTTTTTGTTCGTTTTATGGCTTTTTCTCTGGGCCTCGCGCGTAACCCCGGTCCCTACACCCCCCAATTGAAAGCATTGATCTGTTTGGGCACTGCTCGGGAAAGTCCTTGCATTTCCGTGTTGCTTTCAGCGTTCATCTTTTTTTGGCAGGGCCAAGGTCAACGCTCTCGCGGTTTAAAGAGAGCCTCTCCCCCCGGGAACCCGAGACCGCAATTTTCCCTAGCTCTTTCTTCCCATTTTTCCATGTAGTCGATTGGTTGTTTAAAGTTTCTGGAATGCTAACAAGTTTTGACAAGGAAGAAATCATCTATGTTGACCTGACTAAGCCTCTATTTGCTGCCGAACTTCAGCCTGTCGAAATCGACCCCCTTTTCGAAAAGCAAAAAAAGGGAGGGGCGCTGACTCACCCCACGGCTGGGCCTATAAAATGCGGGCGCAAATACCCGAATACTCATTTTTACAGCTCTCACGCGGCGGTTTCGCTCGATACCGTAGCGTTCTCTTTCCAGATTTTTGGGGTACATTTCTCGTTTCTACGTTGTTGTGGGCCATTCCCTTGGTTACCCGTCCAGTGCGCTTCTAGCCCTGCTCTTTAGAGCCACTTACGAAAATCATTAGCAAAACGAAAAATCTGATTTGCTGTCTTTCCACCCCGAAAGCTTGCGAAATCGATTCCAACTCTACGATTTCTATCACTACTCCGCTAATTTCACGAGTTAAATATCTTCCAGCAAAAATGTCGTCCGTCCAAATGATCGAATGCCGTTCGGCCCCGATCGAGCGAGTTACGGTATTCAATGACCGGGCTGAAATCCGCCGCAATTTCTCCATCAAGCTGGAGGCTGGCATGAATGATATCAACATCATCGTGGGTAGAACTCTTTTTCGAAACTTTCTTTTTCTAGAATTTGCCTGGTGATATCGCTGATGACTCGGTTAGAATCTCCGGAAGTGGTGACGCTCTCATCCACGAGGTGCAGATTGCCTGGAAAGAAGCCACCGCAAAGGAAAAAGACTGCTCCAAGGTTTGAGATTTAATTTTGAGTAATATACTGTTTTAGGCGAGTGAACTGCGCCAGAAGGTGGAAGAAGAGGAGCGCGAGCTGAAGACAATCAACATCAAGAAGACGATCCTCCAGAAGAAGAAGGCCGCCCTTGATGAGCTTATCAACAAGCTTGGAAACACTGATGGAATTCGCTCGATTCAGATCAGCAATGAAACTTTCAACAGTGTCAACACTCTCTTTGCTTTCTACGCTGAGCAGTTTGAGGGCTTGAGGTATGGCATCGTCTCGTAGGGTAAACCCTTTATTTTTAGCGTCGAAGAGTCAAAGCTTGAAGATGTACAAAAGGAACACCAAGAACGCCTGAACAACTATCAAACCGAGCTCCACCGATACACATTCCCAGGATCCGTCAAGTAAGCTCGGAGGTTTAAGATTAGTCTGCGTTTTAGGGTCATCAGCATTGTGCTCGAGGCGGCTGAAGCCGGTGAGGTCAGCCTGACTGTCAGCTACCAGGTGTTCAACGCCAGCTGGCGACCTGCCTACGACATTCGTGTTGAGAACAAGGAGGAAAAGCATATGAATGTGAGTTTCAAAGCTTTCCGATTTATATTTGAGATTTAGATTACCTACTATGGCCGAGTCCAGCAGGGATCCGGTGAAGATTGGGCGAACTGTCAACTCGTTCTGTCTACAGCACAGCCCTCGGCCGGGGGAACTATTCCGGAACTCGGAACGATGGATGTTTCCCTCTACGTCAAGCCGGAGCCAATGGAAAACCAGGGATATGGTGGCCGTGGGGTTGGTTTTTCTCTTTTCTTAATCCATGCAAAAGTTGCTCGCCGTGTTTCATTAGGCCAGAAAATTATGGGCCATGGTTTAACGGCCAGTTTCAGCGTTATGTCCGACGTCAGAACAGCGTAACAACTTTTCTTCTTTGTTCTTCGTTTCAACACGTTCATTTCTGTTTTATATTGCTGCGCCAAGCGCACCCTATGCAAAATTCGAAGATCCATAAAATTATGAAATCTAGCTCTTCACAAAATCCTGCGTGCAGCAGGAAGCGTGCTACTCTGTCAGCTTGGATGCGGCTCCGTATATGAATCATGCTGTAAGTTTCAGATGGCTTTCGGAGCAACATGTATGCAATCAGCCTCCATGGCCGCGCCTGAACGTATGCGTCGTGCAATGAAAACAGTAGTGAGTATTTGTCAGAACTTTTGGTGATTGCGTTTCGAAAATACTAGTCAAGCGCGTAGACTAAGCTTACTACGAAAATCACGCATGATTTACAAAAGATAATACGTTCATAGTTTGATTTTTATAGACGGCTACCGTCCAAGAGCAAGCCCTTTCTTCCGAGTTCATCATCGCACGTCCAGCTGTGATCCCACCAGACAACTCTGAGCATAAGGTACGTTTAGCGATATTAGGAAATAATTATTAAACAAATCTAGGTCACAATCGGAGCTGCGTCATTCGTACCCAAGCTCAACTTTGAATGTGTGCCCGCAAAGAATAACAATGTGTTCCTGACCGCTGCCGCAGTGAACTCCTCCAACCTACCCTTCCTCCCTGGAGAGGCTGCCGTTTTCTTGGACACCAACTTTATCAATAAGGTCGGGAGAAATATATCTAGAAGTATATAGTTTTTCTTTTTTTAGTCTCAACTGAAGGCTGTTTCACCTGGCGAGCATTTCAACGTTTCTTTGGGTGTTGACGCGTCAATCAAAGTCGATTACAAGCCGGCGCACGACAAGAAGGGACAGGTACATTTTATAAATTTGATTTGCATCGTTCAGGAATAGTGATTAATTCTATTTTTCAGAGCGGCTTGATCACCAAAACCTCTTCGACCCAACGCCACCAAAAGGTTGTCATCAAGAACACCAAAAAGGAGACTGTCCTTGTCACAATTCATGAACAAATCCCAAGGAGCACCGATGAGAAGATTACGGTAAGCCCAAAAAGCCTCGTCATTGAGCCCCATATTTCAGGTGAAAGTCCTCTCCCCGACGGCTCCCGTCAAAAGCGCCGACGAAGGCGCCGGAAAGGAGGAAGGAGCATTTATTAATGCAGCCACCAACAACCTCGAGGTCACTGTATCCATCCCGGAGCATGACAAGAAGGAACTCGACATCAAATACCAAATCGATTTTCCCGGCGGCGAGAAACTCGACTACAACGAGAAATACTAACGTTGTTGCGCAATTTGTATTATTATGTAATAAACTTTATGTCAAGCCCTGGTTGTAAGTACAGTTATGCGAGGCAGAAAGTGGCGCTGTCGTAGGATCGGGCTGATCTCAGGGCACAGGTGAATTCTTTTCGGCATTTTTCCTCGAATGGGCAGAGGGGTTCTTGGTCTTTGTTCCGGTAGTAGTGGCTGAAACATCGAAAGATAATTAGAACCAGAAATAAATTTTTTAAATAAGAAAGAAAGCTTACGTATGGAATTTCTGGAACAGGAACGCATCATTGTCAAAACGGTTGATCAAATCATTCCAGCTAGCCGGTGACAAGTCAGGCATCTTGTATTCTTTCTAAATCGTTGTTTATAGTATTACAAAGCTCCTTCGTGAAACTTATGCTTTTAATTCAAACCTTGGTGGTATATTCCAACTTCCAATCGGGCTCCCTATTGTTCTTATTAGCCTCGTTCACATCACCCCAATACGTCTCGGCATCAATAACGGTCTAAGGAACAGCATAAATAATTTATAATTCAATTTACGTAGGTGCTGCCAGTGTATGCCCCATCAATAGTGTAGATACGGTATGATGGGTTCATAAAATCGTAGGTGGTTAAGGAACCGGCAATAAAGTTGAAATGGGTTGGCCTTCCTTTCGGGTTGAAATCTTCATAGAAAACCTAAAAACGCGTTTAAAATTGCGTCAAAATGAATTCGTACTTCAAAGTGATCATTGTGGGTATGGCCGAAAAATTGGGCAGCAATGGTATTTTCGAATCTAAAAAAAAATTTCAACTAATCGCAGTTTTTAGGGACCTGTTGACAATTTTGTAGTAATTTGACGCCCATCCCTTCAAGCAGTAGCCATCACCGGTAGGAATATGTGAGATGATATGCACCTAAATTAGCGTCTCTTAGTATCTTAAAAATGTATTGCCTTTTCGCCCTTCGCTTCAGAATCCAATAGCTCGTCAATCAACCACTGTAGTGTACCATCAGGATCAACTTGGTCCAGGTACATAAAGCTTAAAGGTATCAGTTAGGCCTAAATGTTCTCTTAGCACTTACAAATTAAATGCTGAGCAATAAACCGAATTTAACGACACCAGCTTGAGGTTGGGCTTGATGTAAATCGAATAGGAAGCGCGGCTTAAAAGAGTTTGATTCATGCCTAGCGTTTTTAGTGGTACTAGATAACGTCATTGTACGCCTTCGCAGTAATGTCAGGTTTCCATTGATCGGCCAGTTCCTTATACAACCATTCAGGGCTGTGCGTGTCATAGCCATCCATTGTATGTGCAGGCATTCTATAAGGCGTATTCCGTATTAATGATTCATTTCTTACCCATCCATCGGCACTCCCTCGTGATTTCCAATGGTTTGATAGATTGGGGTATGCGGAAAATATTCCCTCAAAACAGCCGTGATATTCTCAATATTGGCCTTGGTGCGTTCTCGCGTGTAGTCCCACATGTCGTGAGCTTCAAAATCTCCGGTGACCATGATGTAGTCAAACTGAAAATGGAAATCCTTGTTATTAGAGAACAAATTACCTTTTCGGTACGGTTGATGTACCGCATAGCACTGTCAAAAGTTTGGTAAGGTATGTCACAACGAGCTGTTGCTCCCCATGGGCCGGCAGGAGATTTGGAAGCTAAAAATTGGGCTTATAAGATTAAATAGGGATAAAAGCTTACCCTTCTGCTCTCGGTTTGCAGCGGTTGGTGGGTATTCGCGACAGCACAAGGCGTAGGTGCCAAAAGCGTCTATTCCTTTTCCATTGTTACAATCTAAAATATGTAAGCAGCTTTTTTAAGATGTTGTACCCGAATCCGATCCAACCGAATACCAACGATCGATGTGAATATCCGACAGATGTAGGACTCTCATCGTAGGTTTGCCACTCTAAACGTTTAGAAATTGGTGAGGTTTCTCCCACTCTATCTCTCTCTTACCGGCACCGTAGGCCATGGCTTTACAGGAGGTTTCCCCTCCGGAATCGTCATATTCCACATTTCTTGCAAAGGATTTTCCGAATGCCCGCAATCTAAAAATACATCACTTCCCGCTGGGACCAATTACCGGCCACCAGTCCACCGCAAATCTCATCCGGTGTGAACACCGCTCGTTGTAGCACAAAAATGATTTCTGGCTAAATGTCGTTATGGATTTGAGGCCGGAAAGTACATACGCCAAACATTTGCACGATGGAATTGCAGACGTGGGGCTGTTCGACGTTTAGGTTCCGGCAAAGGGCTCTGAAAGGGATTAATCGGTAAGGTTGTCCTACTCACTCAACGTCCTTCATAATCGCCTCATCAGTCCGGTTCGATTTGATGGCTATTTGCACAAAATCCACCAAAAGTCGACAAAGCCCACAAGATGCCGATCGGACTTCCGGATCCCGATTTCGGGTATAGCTCATCAACGCTTTGGTAATCTAAACCTCAAATCCTGACGTGCAAGGGCAACTTACAAAATGTCGATTCAGCTTCGCATCCTTCGGCACCGGCGATTCCTTGACGATAACCCCGGCGGCAATTAACCCCAAAAATAGGGAAATCCAAAAAAGTTGCCGCATGGCGACGGCGTGGGTTCCGGAGAAGGAGGGTAGGGTTCAAGCAGTGTATGCCCCGGCTACCTGGCCGCAATATAAAGCTCATAAAGCCATTTTGATTGTGTTTCGATAAGGGCCACCGCTGACGCGAATCCCGGATGCTAGACTCTTTTCTCGGATATTGGGATGAGATTGTGTAAACATCATGATTGGGTGTTGCACTGTAGTCTTTGGGGGGGGGGGTCGGTCGATGTTTTTTTGACCTACGGAAATTGCCATCTCCAGGAAGACCCGTTTTGG
Organism: Mesorhabditis sp. LJ9110; assembly: GCA_038088335.1. Lineage (NCBI taxonomy): Eukaryota > Metazoa > Nematoda > Chromadorea > Rhabditida > Rhabditidae > Mesorhabditis > Mesorhabditis sp. LJ9110. The sequence goes on along the minus strand of JBBGBA010000014.1, from coordinate 143,629 downwards.
AACGATATCTACTATTTTTACTAGATTTTTCACGCGTTAAACTATTGTGCGTCTTTGTTCTAATAGTTTTGTAAAGTTTAATTCGTTTTTGAATGTTTGAATGTAGAAATTTTAGAAAATAATTATATCTTTATAGTCACAGGTATTTTCAAGACCTGAGCAAGTATCAGGTCACATCACAACATTGGTTTTTGGTACACACTATTGGATCTAGAACTTTTAAAAATAACAGCAACATAGTATTAAGCAGCAATATTTTGATGAGGCTGAGGTCAGTTGCAAGATCATCACAAGTAAATCGGTCAGCTAGGAACGAGGGAAAACGTATTTAACGGTATTCGGCATTTTTAAATGATTTGCAGCACACGTCAACCTCGAAAATGTTGAACAGCTCGGCAAGTTCGTAGTTTTCCCGGATCATCGTCACCGAGCGCTGAAATGGGCGGATGAAGTTTGAGTGCGATGGAGTTTGATCCTTTCATTTTATAGTCACGTGGTTATAGTCCGCTTTTAGAGGTGTCCGTCTTTTGCGAAGATAAGGCTGCAGAAACGTAAATTTAGTCTCGGTCAGCGAAAAAATTGGGCCCTGTAGATTTTAGAAAAAATAGCTTACCGCCATTTTCGGGATTATCAGCATGAGCTGGGCGGTCTTCGAAGTAATTGTAGGGCCATCGAAGCCTTGTTGCCTAAGAAAATCAATAGTAATATATCGCAATTGCTGCCTTACTGGTAATAAATATGCAAATCCCGAAAAACTTGATCATGAGTTTCGAAAATGGTTTTGATTGTTTCTTGTTTAAGACCAGGAACTCCTAGAATAACGTTTAGTTGTGAAATTTTGTAATCCCATACCTTCCTGCCACAAAAACAGGGCAATAATCGCCAAATATTCGTAGTCGGACAGCTCTATCCTTCTCATATGGGCAATAATGGTGTTTAAGATATATGACATTGCAGGGCGGAAAATGCTAAAAATCAATTACAATCAAAATGAGGTGATTGGTCTTACGTTGCTGCTTCCTTGGGATCTGCTTTAACAGATTCAGCATTTTCATAATACTTCTCAAGTTCGCTCAGTTTAATAAAGCCTCCATCTGGCATTATAATACGATCATCATCTACAAATCCGTTAAAGTAAGCTCGGATTGTTTGATACCTGGACTATCCCCGAATACTCGATATGATTGATATGCACGATCAACGTGTGAGAGGTAGCAGAAGAAGTTTTTGAAAAGCAGAACCTAAATAATTAAGACAATATTTTTAAATAGATTTGGGAATTACCTTGTCTTCAAAATCCACGGTAGCGAATGGATGGAAATAGTTGTTCACGACACTCGTCACAAGATGGGCTTCCATTTGGCAGACCTTCTTTGACGATTCAAAATTGCTCATGCGGAGTGTCTAAAAAATTATATATTAATAGGCATTAATTTTATTTCATACCTCTTTTGGCTCAAACATTTCTTGGACACTTTGATTATCGACCAGGCTATTCGTGGCTTTGCGAATGGAAAGAAAATGCAAATAGCCGTCATGCATTTTGGGTAATATTTTCATCTGCATTTGGAGAGGTGGAGTAAATGAGGAGTAGGGGGGGGAGATCACCTAAAAAGTATTATTATATTTTGGGCCGGGCTGTCAGCTAATTACCATATTTCCAAGTGGTGCAACTGGGGCGGTATTTGAAAAGATCTCGTTCGTCCTGGCGTAGAAATATCCTTCGTTACTTCCGGGTCTTTCTAAAATCAAAAATATAAAGATCATGAATAAGCTTGTCTAACCTAATAAATCCCCAACGTTTGGTTTCTTAAACGCCGATGGTTGGTGCAGCTCGGTGGTAGGAGGGCCCCAAAGAGCAAGTGGATTGTTGTCCTGACGAGTAGACGGAATATAGCCCTCTAAAATAGGCTTATTTGCTCCACAGGTGGTACAGTATACGGGGGTCACGTCAAAAAAGTAAGCCATTACTTCCCAACACAGAAACTAGAACGGGAAAAACTCACGGGTCGCCGCGCTCTCCTTTTCCTTCCTCTTTCCAATGCCGTCTCGCGTTTGTTGGACAGCTAAATAAGATTTTGCATTGGTTCATATGATGAAAAGATCATCTATCTGATAAGATACTTACCAGTGATCTGCATTCCCTGGGAGATACACTTTTGGAATCGGCAAGCTCTGCACATATTACGGCCGGCTAAAAATCACCCGTAAATTTTTTCCTCAAATTTGTTGTCCACTCCATATCGTGTTTTCATTTTAAACCCACATTTCTGGATTTCACATTTAGCTTCGGCTCGACAAATATAGTCCAACTTCAACGTCACGGTACGCCGAAAAAAAGCCGCACAAGCCCGACAGCTGTAGCAGCCTAAAAACTAAATAAATCCCACCAATTTTGCTCACCAAAATGCAGCCCATCCGAGATATCGTAGCAAATTTGGCACGTCTTCTGCTCGCCCTCAGATGGCATATGTGACGGTGCCAACCCTTGATCGCCAACGACGTCAAGCAACGTCTGAGGCTCGCTCATGTCGCTTTCCGATGAAGCCTCGCTTTCGGAGGCTCTGGAAGTCGATGGTTTTTTGGGTGCTGGTGGATGATTATAAAGGCTTGGAAAGGGTTGGGAGGAAGGACGAGTGTGGGAGTGAGAGACTAGTCTTTTCACAGGGGGTAGTTGTGTGCGATGCCGAATTGTCAGCATCCACTTTTAGGACTTATTTGTTTTTGGGGCAGCCCTTTGGCGGGTTGGGCCTGGAGGGCCTGGAAATCGGTTCTTTTCGAAAAGTTCAAAAATTGTATATTATCGTTGCTGTTAAGGATTGAGTCCTTTGAGACCTTTGGGTCGCGAGGGACATCAAAAATCGAAGTCGAAAAGCAATTACTCGTTTCCATGGATACCCAAAAGTCAACAAAAAATAATCACAACCACCTTCGCTTCCTTCTAAGATGATCCAGAATAAATGGAGTCAGACAGAGCTTTGTGGGGATAGCCATGCTCCAAATGATGGATGAGAGGCTGAAGAATGACCCTCCAAGATCCAGACAGTCTCCTACTGGGTCGGGGAGGGTGAGGGACGAAGGCGGAGGTGGGTACAAAACAGAAAACGGCTATAGAAAGTATGCGAAAGCATAGCCTGTGGTTCGGCCAATGCGGGTTGGATCAATTGTGCTTTGTGGAGTGGCGGTTGTGGGGGAATAGAAACTAGAAATGGCGAGAGTGGGGGCAAGAGTTGAGGTTGGGTGGGGAGACACAGACATTTTTGGAGGGATCCCCTTTCGTTACGTGCACACAAGGTACAGACTCTTTGCCCACCTTTCCATCCACAATAGTGCTCGGAAATGTGGGGGCGCATGTTACAGGCACATTAAAGGTAGAGACTGGGATCTTTCCAAAGTTAAATGTGGAAAGGCTGCGAAGATGCTGTATAGAAAATCTTTATTTTCACCCACACGTCCTGACAAACACTTCGGCCCATCTGTTGTAAAGGGGAAAAGCGGAACCGGAATATTGATCTCTCAGAAGACTTGACGGCTGCATACCCCGCTTACTTTGAAGCACTCTATCGATATTTAAAAAAAAACACAGGATTTTTGGCATCTGAGGGGTGAACTCCTCTGAAATTGCATCTAAAGGTACCGTAGCACACAGAGAGCAGCTCAGGATATCTTTGTTATCATTAGTGCTTCAAGCATGCCGACAGCCTCGAAATCCGGCATCGATGAAACATCTACGGCGAATTCTTGAACATCTGGGTGCGGCAGATGCTGACTTTTCGCCAGTCGCAGTGTACCAACAAGGTCGATAAGGTGGAAGCCGGCTGGCACCGTCCCTTTTGAAGAAGTATTGTCTATGTTAAGGTTTTTCTCTATACCTGGAGGCATCCGCGAATAATTGTGGGCTAATCATGTTGGATTCTACCGTAGAATCTTATTGACGCGCTACATGTCCAGGGCCGTAACAAACCCAAATTTCGGGGGGGGGCGACCCCAAAAATTTTTCACTAATATGACTAAAACTACGGCGCCGCAGGCAAAAAATTTTTTGGAAAAATTAAATCATAAGGGTCCCCCCTTATGAACTTTTCGGCCTTCGGCCCATTTCGGGGGGCCTCGCCCTTCCCCCTCTTACGGGCCTGTACATGTCTAATATCTGAAACAGAAAACGTCATCTAGCCCTTTCAGGTAACCCCATCCACCATCACATGTCTCGCACTATCTTCCAGCTTTTTTACAAAAACATTTTCACACCCGAGGCGTTGTTTTTCTCTCTCTATAAGACGGCGCCTTTTCGCGATTCATTGATTTCTTTGATCTTCAGACCCTGAAAGCATATACCCATAGTGCTTTCAGCCTATTTGTATTCCTGAGAATAGTACTTTTCCAGGATATGGTAGCAGTTGGTATCGGGTTGCTGACTTTTGTGTTTATTGCTAGAGGGACCAGCCTCAACCAGGTGATTGTTAGCACATAAATTTAAAGGGATGATAACATTTTGAGGTCGTTTTTGACGCTCAGAAAAACTATACGGAAAAAGGCGAAGTGACATCGGCATCGGTTCCGGTTTTCCAGAAGGTAATTATTCCTTAGGGCGTGCCAACTTTTCAACTAGACTTGGTGGCAAGGATTCAGGCAGATGCAGGCCAATTAACATAAAGTTGGTTGTCGTTTGAAAATTAGCATGAAAGTAACATTTTCCTGGCATACCCTAGTTCCCATTTCACAAGATCAGTACTGATCGAGTTTCGCAACACACCTTCATCTCCAACCTGGGTTACCATAGAAAGGTTTGAAGTGGTAGGGGGATCTTTGGGGAGAAACTCACAACAAATTGGCTGGGGTGTCGACAGGGGTGACAGATTGCTAGCACCGATTGGGTGCTGATGGACATCCAGCCAGAGGGGGTGGATTCATCTAAATCTTTCTTCTCCACCCATACCGTCTGCGGTGACCTCGATTTTTGGGTAGCAGAGTAGGTTCGCTGCTTAAGGTGGGGCCGCCTTCTGCATGTGATCGTAAGCGTCTGGTTTTTTATTAGAATATTATTTTAAGTAAATCAACAAAGGGTCAGGGAATTATCCTAAAATGGCATAAAGTCGGTTTGGTTTTGAAATTTGCATAAATCAGCGCTGATCCGCCGTGTCCGGTCGCCATCTCTTTTTTTATTTGCATCGCGTTCCCGGTTCGTTTTTTCAACTACAGCAAAATACTGATCTACCCCTGCCCTCCCAATCCCCTTAAAAACGGCAGAAATAGTTTTTCCATCATTGCGCCTTAATTCACTTGATAAAAAATCAACACCCATCCGGCAGATTCAATAATGAGGCTATTATATCTCTCAATGACTCATCAAAATACACTAATCAATCACGTTTGCCATTCCGTATTACATTCATAAAAGGAAATATCTTGGATTCCGCGCCACAGAAAACTGGTCAAAACGCTGCTTCCCGACAGCGGACTTTTGAGTGGCTCCGTCTATATTGACTCATCCCCCAAAGGCCACCCATTCATTTTCATTGCTAATGAAGACTTTCAAGCTTTTTTACATTTGCAGAATATTTCACAACTTATTGACTGAAATGAAATGCGTAAAAATTTTTCTCATTAGTATGGGTTTAAAAAGGTTGTAGATATGCTAGCGCGGTTTTCGGCCAAAGTTTTCGCGAAATTAAGTTTCAAATATTCCACTCAAGAGATTATCGTCGGGATAGTCGGCAGAAGTGAAAGTCAAAGCAAAGCATTCGTTGGGTAATTGGTGAGATCGGGTTCTGGCCGGGGTGAGGGGAGGCAGTGTGACTCAGCTCGTGCTCGATATTCTAACATCGAATGATCGCCTTGAAACCATTTTATCTCAACAAAGAACCGTTTATGCACCTAGAATTTGGCTAGGAGGCGTTTTAATTTATTTCTTTTGCCATTTGCGTCCTTCGTGATGATGTTTTCTTTTTTTACTAGAATTTTAGGATATGAAAAAGCTCGAACACTTTTATTTGTGGCTTTTCCTGTGCCTTGCGCGGACAACCTCGGCCGGACCGCTCGAATATGATGTAAAAACCTAAAGCGTTAAACGAAAAACCGATTAGTGCCAGTCATAATTTATCGGGAGAAAGATTAGAACCAAGAATTGATAAATTTTCGAAACATCAAAGCTATTTGTAGTATGAAAATGTCGCCACCTCTGATTTGTCGGCCGTCGTTTACCCCAGAAAGCCGATGATAGTCGAAGTTCTGCTATGCGTAGATGCCAATCTCGTATGTGATTCGATTTATCTCCGATTATTGCCTTTCTTAGCCGGTCTACTCATCCACACGCTCATCAAAACTAAATGGAGCTGTGCTTTCTATGCTTCAATCCGTTAACATGGTTTGATCGTCAGATTAAAAAAAACAATTGTTTCAGCATTTCTATCCGCTTAATATCCAAGTTGTGATCGTGGATGTGATTCCGGTTCAATACGATGGCTCTGGACTGACAGATTTTCTGGACAAACAGCTGAGCCTGGTAGCGAGAATTGAAAAAATTCGAAATAATTTACATTCAGCCCGCCCGAGATATGGTATTACTCTTAACCGAAGAGAAATATGGCTCGGGCACATCATTCGCAGGCGGGCTATGTACGGAGCGAGACACAGCAATTCTGGGGGTAAGTTTGAAACAATACCTTTTAATAGCCGATCTCATTTAGCTGGATCCGAGTCGACCAGCCGCTGCTGGAACTGCAATGTTCTACCAATTTGTAAACCTACTGGGATTAAACCATTCCGCGCAGCCCGACTGTGAATGCTCATGGGGAAGAAGAAAATGTCTCAGACTCGGGTAAAAGATTGTTTTTTACCTTCTTACTTGCATTTAGGGGCTATGGCGACTGCGCGGTTCAGGGCGTGGTCAACCTCGCGGACACAATTCCTTGTCTACGCTCCCAGGCACAACCATCAGCATCGTACGTACCCGTATGTGGCAACGGATTTGCGGAATCTACAGAAGATTGTGATTGTGGACCAGCTAGGTAAACCTTGTAGCCTAACAGTTATGAATTTCTCAGTTATTGCGGTAACCCCATCTGCAATGCCAAAACCTGTAAATATCGGGTGTCACTTGGCTGGATCTATGTTATAGTGGCTGGCCTGATCTTGATGATTGCAATCGGGATCGTTTTGGTGATCAAGTGATTTAATCAAGCTTCGTCGATTGGCTAAAATTTAGGGCCATTCGTTGTTGTTCTTGCATACATCGTAAGGCCACGGAACCTCCGAAAAGGTATCTTTGATTCGTCAAAAATAATTCTGTTTTTAGACGTGTCATTGTTGTGAGACACGATACTACAACTTTAAATGGTGTCCCTGCCGATTACCGTATTCGAACGAGAAGTATCAGTAGCACCTCCAGTGGACCGGCCTTGCCATTGAGCCCGGAAGCCGGTGGGATTGATTGGAAAATTAATCGTTTTTTTAGCAAAGAAAAAGAAAAGATCCGATCGCCTCCCTATTATCCCAACAAAGAAAAGCTCGAAAGCTTCAAGAACAAGTCTGAGACCGCCGAAGCCGACGCCTGAACGTACAGGAACCTCGCCTGGATACGTTCCGATGAGGACAGTCACGTGGAGTCAGGTCGGAGCAACGTTCTCCCACATGGCTAAAGGTAGGCATTATAGCCAAATCATCATTACTTTTTAGGTCTACCGATGCTTAACAACCGCGTGAGTGACACGGGATCTCTGGACAATATCGTTGGAGCGCTCAAGGTTTTTCTTACGATCAAGGGTTTTATTATGTGTACTTCCATTTTCAGAACCGCCGTCTATCGAGACATGCTGATGAGCGTTGCCTTTCCCCGCCCATCACTTCAGCACCATATTTGCATGACAACTTCGGGCAGAACTTCAGAAATGTAGGTCTATTCTTGGTTTTATCTCTATGTATGCCAGGCTCAATCGGCGCTTCATTTGTATATTAATCTACCATCTGATGATGAAGCTCCTGTCGATTTGCCAACTTTTCCACATCCCTTGGTAGTTCAAACGAAAAATCAAAAAATATGGCATTTTAGAGACGCCGTTCATCCGTTAGCGGCCCACCTCCAACCATGGACATGAGCCTCTTTGATCTCGATGCACCGATTCCAATTTCAATGGTTTAATTCATACTAACAACTAATAATATTGATAAGGAAAACCTGGCTGATGGCCAAGGCGATCAACCAGCGACGATTCGTACTCATCACAAGACTAACAAAGGCTATGAGATTCCTGCTGCACATAGAGGGCTGAAGAAGCCTCATACGTCTTTGCACAGCCCCGAAGAACCTAACACTTTTGTTTAAGCAATTTTCATTATCGTATTCGTTTTCTCTGTTTTACAACGCTTGATAGCAGTAACTGAATTAACAATATCTATGCCGCACATCCAACCTGTCAAAATTCACGCACTTTTATTGCCTTTGTCTTCTCATTTTGCTAGCTTTATGTTCCACGCTGCGGGTTTACCCCTTGTCTCACAACCAACTATCTTGCATAGAGCTTTTTACACGCGGATTGTCATTCCGCATTCGATCTTGTCGTTCTGAATAAATATTTAGTGATTCGGTTGTATTCTACACATTGCCATCTGCTTACGACACCTTGGGGCACCCGGGCAATCGAAAGCGCGCGCCTGCCAAAAAATTACGCAACAAAAATACTCAATGTTTGCCGGTGGCAGCTGGAAATACAATTATATTAAATTTTTCTAAAGTTTCGACTTAATCTTTGTTGCAAAAAATACATGGAACATAAACCTTCCAGATGCCTAGAGATCCGAGCCTAAGAAGAGGGATTCGAACAGAAGAAAACACTTCCACTCCTCTTGAAAAGTAATCTAATCGCTCAAGAATATTCCAAAATTTTAGTGACTTTAATCTAGAAACGGAAGAGCCGGACAACGGTGCAGGAAGTGAAAAATCCAAGTAACTATTTTTAATATCATCTAAGTCTGTCTTTTTTTCAGGCCAGATGACATGCGTGGAGAAGAATTTAGCCGCAGAATCGGCTTTGCCGAACGAATAAAACCTCTTCGAACCGGGTATGAATAGTAAAAGCTAATATTCATTCGATTTACAGCCTCTCTATTATCTTGGTTATACTGGTACCCCTACTTGCAATAGCCTTATCCACTTCAACTGACAAAGATGATTTCAAAGTGGGCGTGCAGGTAAGTAGATCCAATTGTTTTACATAAGCTTCTAGAAAGCGTTAGAAGAAAACAAACTATCTGAGAATCACGAACGGTTATTAAACGGTAAGTATTCCAGTGAAATGCCATTTTTCTGCAGCTACCCTTACAAACTGGCTGAATCAGAAGAGCGAAGAACCCATGGTGGTTTTGGTGTACACTTCCGATAAAAAAGGAGAAAATACGGTCTCTCAGGTACCTCAACAAGCGTCGTAATTTATGGTTTCAGTTGGTCAAAGTCGCACAAGATACGTTGGGAGCTCCGGGGGCATTCAAAGTTACAGGTAATCCATTTTTTTTCAATTTTTAGATGGTTTTAGAAACGTCTACCCGAAAGGATCTGCATGATTACTTTTCCGAAGTAAAGTCCTCGGATTTTCACATGGGATTTTTGACGAACGTGGCCGACTTGCAGTAAGTTAAACAGCTTTTTCGCTGATTTTCGTCTAGCAATGACGCTCCATTGGCTCTACATGGATGGTTCGATGACCAGTTCATAATTGGTGAACACTTATACGTGATACTCCATGTCGAAGGACCAGCCGTTTCCTCGAACTGCGAAGAGAGTGTTGTCAGGTAAAGTTAAAAATAAAATCGGCTCAAACTCCCATTTAGCCAATTGTCAGAACGATGGAAGCCGAATATCTCCAAAGATGTTTCAATTCCGGCAATTTTGCATAGTCGAATTGATCATTATATGTGTATTTGAATATGCTTTTTAATTTGGAGTGCTTTCATGCTTTTCTTATTTCGTGCTTTTTCGACAAATTTTCAATTCTTTGTACGTGCAAAGTATCCTTATTTTATCACAATTTGCTTTACTGGTAATATGCTGCCTCACTTGTCCTTGCCTTGCCATAAATTTTATTCGTACCTCTTTTGTGAACTCTACACGACATAGATATATTTCCATGTGGGTGGTCTCTGTGTGTCGCGCCCTATTCCCTGGACCCCTGCCGCACCGAGACCTTTATCTACCGTAAGGCGCAGAGAACCCTTCCTGTCTTTTTGGGGGAATTTCCTCGCATACCTACATCAAAGAACCCTAAAAGTTTTGCTTTCTTTATCGTTTGAAACTTTAGAATTTTAACTATACTATAATATCATGGATCTTTTGATGACCAATAGTTACCGGCGTATTTTGCAGCAATGGGTACTCCTGAACAGGCCGCTGAGGTCAAGGAAAAGAAGCAGAGAAATGTTATGCGCGAGCTGAAGATCCAGAAGCTCTGCCTGAACATTTGCGTCGGAGAATCCGGTGATAGGCTGACCCGTGCCGCTAAGGTTCGTTTTTAAGCAATATCTATGTATTAAGCGGCATAAGTAATTATTTTCAATCAAAAGCAGCTTTGGATAGTTTATTTTGACGAGGAAAGCTCCGAACTAAATTCAGACCTTTTTGACAATCCAATATTGTTTTGTCAAGCCTCTATAGTGTTTTACAACGGTCTTAATCAGAATTCATGCATGATCGTCCCAAAAAATTATTTTACTTTGACGCATATTTAAAGCCTCCTGACCTTTATCTATATATTTTTATAGGTGCTGGAACAGCTCACTGGCCAGACCCCCGTGTTCTCGAAGGCCCGCTACACCGTGCGTACCTTCGGAATCCGGAGAAACGAGAAGATCTCCGTTCACTGCACCGTCCGCGGACCCAAGGCCCAGGAGCTCCTGGAGCGTGGCCTGAAGGTGGGTGAACAATAAGATCTATCTAAAAACGACAGGTTATTTGATAGTTTATATTTTGGCAGGATGATTACTATGTACAGATTATTTACGAATTCCATTCCTTCCAAGAAAAAAACCATTTTGCCATAAATTGATTTTTCTAGAATCAGGTCAATGGACAAGCTGCGCCGGCATAAACCTATAGCGTCTATTACATAATATGCTGAAAACTGTAATAGTTGAAAAGATGGCAAGGAAACTCTACATAGGCCATATCCACTTCCCTGTAATTGCTTTTCTCGCCATTCCCCCTGGAGAAATTCTAGTAGATAACCCAAATATTTTTCATGGTATTACTACAGCTTTAAAGTATACATCATGACCAACATGGCTAACCCACCCGTTTTCAGGTCAAGGAATACGAGTTGTACCGCGAGAACTTCTCCCGCTCCGGCAACTTCGGCTTCGGCGTGCAGGAGCACATCGATCTGGGCATCAAGTACGACCCGTCGATCGGTATCTACGGAATGGACTTCTACGTTGTGCTCGATCGCGCCGGACGCCGTGTCGCCAAGCGGAGAAGGGCCCCGGGACGTGTCGGTGTTTCTCACCGTGTCGGCCAGGAGGAGTCCGTCAAGTGGTTCCAGGCTAAGGTATGTGAAACTGTTTTAAGCCGTTATCTGTTGCTTAAAGAATGTTCGCGTTTGGGCAGAAGGTAGTTTGCAATAATGTATTTTTATTAAAAATACCCCATTGAAAAACATTGGAATGTTTTTAGCTCATGGTCATGTTTGTCTGACTTCAAATATTGAATAATTAGTAGGTAACGATAGCACATTAAGAGTTTTCTTTCAAGACAGCCAAAATCTATCTAGCTTGCAATAATGTCTGTGTGTAAATACAAAAAAAAGTGAATTCCTTTCAGTACGATGGTATCATCCTCCCGCCCAAGCCCAAGGAGAAGAAGCGCGGTTTCCACGGAAAGAGGAAGTAAAGTTAACTATTTTCATATTGTTTCGTTGATAAATTGTTGATTCCGTATTTGAACCCATTTCACACACCCTCCCATCAAAATACCCTCTGTGTCTCTTTCCCAGTCCTGGCGCATGATGCCTGCATGTTGCATGTGGTGTTGCATAAACAAGATATTTAAAGATATCTTCATTACCTCTCAATCGTACGACACCATATATAGCATATCACATGGACCATGGGGGAATGTATAGACCAAAGAAATGTACAACTAGGGGTAAGCTGCTAGCTAAAGTAAAGCGAGCGCAAGTGTGTGTACGCTGCGCAACGTCTTGTATTGACGCGTCGGGGGAAGTGAACTAGGCTTTGGGAATCACTGGTGGTCATAGAATGGTGGTAATTTGAATGAATCGAGGACTCGGAAGAGGATCACCCTCTGAAGGCGCTTGAGATAGAGGGCCTTAGTTAGAAAGCGGCAAGATACCTATCGAAGGGGCTAATGGGACGTACACGATTTGCACGAGATGTTTTGGATTTTATTTACTTGGCAGTGACACTTTCTGGGGCGTCCTTCTGGAGTTGTTTGCCGAGGTATTCCCAGTTGTGGACCATCAACTTCTGGATGGCCAGGAGGGCGTGGTACCGGACGTTCGGGTCTTCGGCGGAAAGGAGCTTCATCACTGCGGACTTGCCGTTGTTCTGTTCGACAAAGCTGAAATAATCGAAATAGAAAGGTTATTTGATTTGAAACCTACGTCTTCCCACGAGGGTAGTGTCGGACGTATTCTCCAATATCATGAGCAGCAACGCAAAGCGTCAAAACATCAGAAGCCGTCTCCAATAGACGTATCAAAGTCCTAGAAAACATTAACTACTACTTCCGAAACAATCCTTACTTGACGATATCCCATCGCTTATCGTTGAAACGCTCGGCATTCTCACGCCAGAACTTGTCCGACTTGTGCACCGGAGACCACTGCAGGCGCCCGGACTTGACCTCGCCAACGTATTCATCGAAAGACGACAGATCCTGGACAGAGAGGTGGAGCTTTTCGTTGAGGTATTCGATATCCTCCTCAAGGTCCGGATCATCGAACTTCTTGGAGTCCATCAGCTCCAGGGTCTTCAGTGTCTTGCACTGCACCATCTGGAGGGCTGCCTCGCGCACGATTTCGCGCTCGCCGTGTTCTCCAGCCTTCTCGAGGATGTTGCGGAAGGTGGCGAGGATGATACGGATGACCTGGAAATTATGATTGGTATGCTTGATAGTATCTCACCTTTTCTTTCGACGACTCAGAGAGGATATCACCCAAAGCCTGGATGATTCCAAGGGAAGGAGCCTTGCGAGCAATATCCGAGTTGAAGGTAAGGCACCAGATGGCGAAAATAAGCTGGTATTGGAGCTGCAAAACGTGTGCTTGCTTCCGATTAGAAGGTACCTGGAAGTTGGCCTTTCCGTTGAGGGCAGCAACGAGCGCCTGGACACCATCCTGCTGGACGAAGGCGGTTCTGTACTCATCGATGCGGAGCATCATTTGAAGAGAACGAGCCGTCGTGTTCATGTACTCGTGTTGCTTAAGCTACTATTGGAAAGAAGACCGGTATGACAAACCTGAACATTTTTCAGTTGATCCTGAAGGAAAGAGAAATAGAAGCTGAGGTCAGATCCATCCATCAGGGTGCTGCCATAGCAAGCCAGCTTGGCGATGACCGAGCTCATCTAGAAGTAAGATATTGGTTTTTGATATCGTACTTTTATACCTGGTTAACGATGAAGTTATCCTGGCGTTGCAGGATACCCAAGAACCATTGCCACGCATTCTTCTTTTGTTTCTTGGCAGCATCGTGGAAGAGTTCGACACGGCTTTTGTCTTCCTAAAAAAATAGCTTGGTTTTTCGGATAAAACGTTTTTAGCAGCTTTTTTTGCTTGGTTCAGTATTACACCCACCTGGAGCATATCATCCAAAAGCGTCAGCACGTAGCGCACATTCTGATCTTTGGCCACGTTGCTGATCAGGCTGACAAAAGTGCGGACGGCCTGTCCGTTTTCGCCGTTGGCGGCAAGGACGGCGTCACGTTCCGCTTTGGACTAAAAATGTAACGCTAATAATTATTGTTTTTATTTGTTGATGTTTCAGCGTTTATTATTCTCCAGCTAACCAACCTTAGATCCCTCATAGGCGACGATGAAATTGTAGTCGTCCTGGGGGATCATCTGCGACCGAAGATACGAGCCCCAGTTCGGTTTGTTGGCGCGAACCTAGTCCAGTAACTCCGAGATGTACAAAGATACAAACCTCCGCGGCTTCAAGCTGAAGCTTGGAGGTGGCGTTGATCATGTCGATTGACGGGATTGCATGTCCAGCCACGTCCGCCATTCTGAATATCAAAATTCATCATATTTCATTGAAAAGAACAAAAATTAAGTTATACATCAAAATTATATGGGGGAATGAGGGCAGTGAACGGAGTATTTACAATCTCAATAATGTATATGATTTCTAGGAGTTTAAATAAAGGTATACTTCACATTTTAGATGAAAGTTTCCTCGAAAAAGAGCTGCTATTGGACCACCTATGGAGCTCTTGGGTGCTCTCGCGGTCTGAACCAAGGATCACCTCGTTCCCTGAAGCCGTCGCGGCGGGACCCGACCAAGAGAGGGAAAAGGCATTTCATCGCGTAACGAGTCGGTGGTACCCGAGGCAACAAAAGAACAGCAAAAGAAGAGGTCAATGCTTGCAGGTAAGGGAGATGAGAGGAATCGATGGAGCATGTTAGTAATAGGGCTAACCGAGAATTAAAGTTAACAAAAGTTAGGAACAGCATAGATCGAGGGTTTACTTAGATTATTATAATAAATCGATCTGAAAATTCAGAGATAGAACAAACTTTGAAGCTGCTATAGTCCAAAAACAAAATCTTAAAAGCTAAAGAGACTTTCGGATGCACAGTTCGGTCAATTTCAAAGGTAACAACCCAGCAAGAAACAAGAGGAGTGGCAGAAAAATTCATTGTCCGACGTCGTTTTTGAAAAAAATAAAATAAAAAGTATTATCGGAAACCAGATCGGTATTTACGGTCTAATTAATCTTTAATTTATTGATACCCCATGTAGGTCTTCTTCGCCAAAAGCGAGCCTGCAGGCCTTTTACGCAACGTTACTCCTAACGACCCCAAAATGCGCCCTCATACCATTCGACTTGCGAGCTGCGCTAATGATAAAGTTATCCAATCACCATTCTAGCATTGCAACATCTCCTGAGTCAACCAAGGATTAATCAACTCCGATGTATGGATCCGAAAATAGCCCTCCTAGTCTTCTATCTAATATTTTTATTGCCCATATACGGTAAGCCCAGAAAATAGTACCAAAATGCAATGACAATTCAGGTGACCTTCGGAAAAAACTAAAAGGGTTCGAAATTATTAACACCGCTCGAAAAAGAATAAATAAACGGGATCTGCTAGAGAATGGGCGGTCTGTGGTCGAAATCGAGCTGTCGGGTAAGCGCACTAATGTGGTGACCTAATCAATATCAATAGAAAAGACCTACAAACTCCATCTGGAGCCCGCGAAAGGTCTGATCGATTCAAAATTTCGAGCGATATTGCGACATCCCGATGGCGGGGAAGAAATTGAGAATATTGGAGTTGATGAGCTGTTTCATGGGCGAGTAGAAGGTGAGAAAAACGCAAAATTAAAGAAGGCATCCAAGCGAATAGAAAAATCAAGGCAATTATATTTAGGCTGCTTGCGTTCCTGGGTACGCCTGGTCCACAGCCCCGGGAATGGACTTTTCGGGGCATTTTCCTGTGATATAGAACAGATCTACCTAGAGCCCCATTTCTTGCATAATGCCACTGCCCCTGACGATGAAATGATTGTCTACAGGCAAGCATAAAATATCGAAGAAAACTCAAATACTTTAGAGCTTCTGATGTCATCCCTGCCACCAATTTAGTTAGATCAGCAGATGACCAAGTTTTTATCTTCCCAGAAACGGTCAGTAAGCAAAGAATTAAAAACCAATAGTTTTAGCATCAGCCGGTCGTTGAAATTCCGAAAAGCCGGAAGAGAAGATATCGAGAAGTAGTCGTTGAGAAGAATCGTTGTCCCATGAAAATCATTGCCGATTATAGTTTTTTCAACCGAGCCGGCAACAATCATCTAGCATTTACCAGTCGTTATATTGTAAGTGTTTCTAATATTATAACACGCAAACAATTATCCAGGTCAACCTCTTCGATCGTGTCAATCAAATTTACACAAAAACCGATTTTGGTGAAAATTCATCTCAGGAGCGGCTGGTCAATCTGGGTTTTATGATCAAGGTGTGAAGGCTATGATCTAAAAACAAAAACATATACAGGAAATTGTGATCTTTGCCCATTGGACTGCCGACCCAAAAGATCCCGAACATTACAACACCGATAAGGAGTTTAACGCATATGATTTCTTACAGGTAAGCTAGTGCAAATTGGATGTAATGGTCTCTTAGTCCCTCAAACGATTGGAAGATTCGGAAGATTATTGCCTGGTTCATCTACTAACAGCTAGAACCTTTCGAGAGGGAATTCTGGGTCTAGCTTTTGTCGGGACTTCAGCGACTGGAGCGGGAATTTGCCCACAGGTATGACACACCCTTAAAAAATTTAAAAGTATGTTTAGTCGCGACAAAGTTATAATACACTTTTCTCTACCGTAGCGGCTTCTGGCGGAGGTCAACTCCTAGTCACGCGTGAAGCAGATATTGTTACGGCTCATGGTATTACGTAGCTCGTTTAAAAATAGCTTCTATAGAACTTGGCCATTCTTGGGGAGCTAAACACGATAATGGTACCGAGTGCCAGCCGAAGAGTCTGAGGGATGGAAATTATATCATGCATCCAACCGCTGTTCCTGGTTATGATGTGAATAATATGGTAGTTTATTTCAAGCGTTGCCAAGATTAAATACGTTAAGCGCTTTTCACAATGTTCGATACGCGATATGCGACAAGTGCTTTCAAATCGAGCTGATGATTGTTTTATTCCACACCAAAGGGTAAGGTCTAGAAATTTTGCTTTATCAAATAAAAATTAAGGCTGTCTGCGGCAATGGCATTCTTGAAGATGGAGAAATGTGCGATGAGGGTTTTATCGTTCACGGGCAATCCGAGGGTAATTTTTCTCTCAACTTCAAACACTAGGTTTTGAGGACGTTGCTGCTCTAGGGAATGTCAATTACTGGCTGGGTCACAGTGTTCCCCAAAAAATCACCCATGCTGCTCGCCAGCATGCACATTTTTGCCTCCACTTCATATATGCCGATTTGCAAATGCATTGCAGTGCACGAGGCAGAGTAATTGCACGTGAGTTTATTAAAAATGTCTAGAATTTTTCATGTATGGATAAATATGCTTATTTCAGAGGAACGAATGGTGATTGTCCACCACCAAGGCCAACCCTTGATGGCACAAATTGTGTAGATAAAGGACAATGTCAAAATGGGACATGTTTACCATTTTGCGAAACAATCGGAAAAGAATCGTGTATCTGCCTTGATGGTATCAATTTATATGCCGCTCTATAATCAAATTTCTTAGATGCTTCTGCTTGTATGCGTTGTTGTCGTAGTCCAAATTCTACAGAATGCCTCCCTGAACCAAATGGTGGAATGCTGCGCGATGGCACTTTTTGTGTGCATGGAACATGCCAAAACGTATCAAATACCTTGTCCTAAATAGTTTGATTTTTCAGAACAAATGCAAAAGCTCGGCTGTCGATGTGGTATCGCATTTCTGGCATGTGTTTGAGGGTGTGGATAGCTCAAACTGGAAGCTCTTCTTTAAATCTAATATTGCTGGTGAAGTTTGCTGTTTATCACTCACACAATATTTTTTATTTAGTTATCATTGTGGTTATATCACTTTTTGTGTGGATACCGGCCAGCTTCGTTGTTTGTCTTTGGGTATGTAGTTTAAGTAATTATAATTTAGTAGCGGAAACAGAGACATAAAATAATTTTTCAGGATACCGGTGACCCCGACAAAAACAAGATCCGGCGTGTAGGACAAGTCAACTGGAGCAGCTCATTGAAATAGATCTTGTTATTTCACTTACTTGTTGGTTCTTATAGGTGCTACTATACAAAACTTTGCCCAAAACCTCATATCGCTAGTTTTACACAGCTGCCTTAATTTTTCAGATCTCGTGTCTTTCATTTACTTACTTTTTGTGTTTTACTTCATGAATAGAATAAATATTGCACTAAAAATATAACGACAATATATACGTGCAAATTTATTGCATGAAATCCAATCAGGCTAATTCATCGTAGTCTACCGAAATTTCGATCTTCCCAAGCGGACTCCTTGGTGGTTCTGGATCCCGCCTCACTAGTGCTTCTGCCAAGCCATCCTTCAAAATGGAAGCAATCTCAGCATCTGTGCTTAACATACCTTTTTCTCCTCTACATGCTTTTCCGTTTCCTCTTTATGTCGTTGCAACACATAAGAAACCACTCCACAGCATGCGATCAACCCAATAACGAATAACGATCCAAAAATTATCGTGCAGACCGGAAGGCCCATTCTTTGGCAATCGATTGTTTCGAGGTGCGGAAGTGATAAGGTGTCTGTTGAGGTGTCTTTCATTTGACCTGTCATACCACCTTACTTTCATTGTTTATTGCGAGCAGAATAAACGCGGCGAAAAATTGGGCACAAAAGAAAGCGAGATACGATAGAAGGCAATGGGCTGTGTTCGGGAGGGAAAGGGACTGGGTTCTATGGTAAGATCAGTAGGATTCCGGATGGCGCGGGTGGACAGCACGCGTTGCGTGATCACATTTTGATGGGGTGAAACAAAGTCGGCTCGGGGATACCCATAGGTACAAAAATACAGTAAAAAAAGAAAAATGGACAACTAAAGGTTCCGTTTTTGGGCGGCTCACAACACTGAATGAGATGAGAAATCAGGGTGGGGGAGCGGCATTCTGAATGCCAGTTTCTTAGGGCTTGTTTTTCGTAGTATACGACTAAAACATTGGTTTGATGCTCTAGTTACACAAAGCAATCAACCCACAACAAGATAGTTAAGACCAAGATGCTAATTTGCGACCAAGAACCTTGAGCACAGTAAAGAGGATAAACGGCGACGTTTTTGGCGTACTAAACCCATTTCGGGAAATACTCTGCGAGAACAATCTTTTCGAAATGATAGCAATGACCCGTTGCATGGAAGATTTGGGATGTGGAGTTAGGTATTACACCGAACAGCTCAGACGGCCAGTGTTGAGCGTGGCGGTCGTCGGAATTCGCGTTTCAGGGACGTAGTATCCTCCGGCATGTATTCCCTAAAATCATTGTATAAACTATTAATATCAATGTTTAAAGTTCACAATACAATGCTGAAACTCAAGGAGACGATAATGGTCATGCTATCGTGTCCTGATAGTATGAAATGAGAAGCCGCAAGCTCCAGCTATTCGCAGTTCGTCTTGGTCAAGCTATCCGAAGCTGTGTTTTAGCCAAATCTTCTGTAACTTTTGGAACTACAAATCTTGGAAGGGGCCACGACACGTTTGGATAGAAAGAAGAAACCCAAAAATGGTTGTTCTGAAGTGAAAGTTGAGAGGGTAGAAGGTGGAGATTGTCTCCAACACCGATACCTGAGGTGAAGATTGGTTTTTGGGTGACCATTGAGGGGTGTGGGGGAACGTCTGAAGCGCTGGTGCGTGAACCCCGAATTCGATATCACGGGGTGGAGAACAAAAAAAGGGTTTGGTCCGAGTGGGGTTCTAACTGAGCGTTCGGTTTTAGAGTAGTTAAGATGGAAAAATCGGAGTTTAGAAAATTGCTAGCATTTTTGAAGGTAAATCGCCGATTTTTCGATCTGTCTCCATTTCTTAGTGCCGTGCCGTACAGTGTTTTATTCGGCGATGGACACCCTTACTGTCGGCAGCGCCCGCCACTCGCTGTTAAAAGAAATCGTAAATTTTGATTATCATAGGATTTCTATCAGCTACTAAGGGTAATCAACATACCGAAACTCTCCATCGTCATCCCTCGGATTTAGGGCATCTTTCGAAGAACCTCTCGAACTGTTTGACGAGGCTCGACAACAGTACGAACAGCAGAAGGCCAGTGTGAGAAGGCCGCTGGAAAAAATAATTTTTGGAAATTCAAGTAAAACCTTACAGTACGACCAGTACAATAGCCCCGAGTACGACAAGCGTCTTGTAGAAGCTGTTGCCCCAAATGGACGCAATCAGGGTATCCTGGAACCGATTGTTTTAATAAAATTAAGAGCTTCTGTACCTTCTTCGGCTTCAACCGAGTACAAGAGTACATCTTGGTCGCTACGTCGTTGAGGTAAACGGCCGAAGGGAGACAGGGTGCCTCACACTCTTGGACGCATCGTGTATGGTTTGGAAAAATGTGGGCCGCTGAAAATGGAACTGATGGTGGTTGTTAGATGTTTCAAACCTGGCTGCTGCATGTAGGCGCCGGGGTAGTTGTTTCGCTGGTAGGGGTCCTTGACGGTGAATTCCCGGTAGTCTTCCTTATAATCCGGGAAGCGTTCATTACCGTATGCAGGTGCGCCATCGACGATCGGAAGGAGCAGTAATGTCAGTAGGGCCCACATGGTATTACTAAAAGCAGAATTCCATTGATTTATGGGGTGTTAAGGCAGAGAAGAATAGGTGGAGAGAATCGGGAAGGCATGTTAATGATGGGAAATTCGGGGTCATGTTGAAAGGGACTACCGTATAATCGATGTTTTAGAAGGAAAAAGGTCAAGAGTATCTGTAAGACCTTAAAGTCCGCCATCTTATGATTATGGCGATTCTGCAAATTAATTGGCTAGCTCCAGACAGTTATACATAGGTCCTTGTTGCTTAGCGGGGGGTTTATCTAAGGCGAAAATTCAATTTATCGGGTCTTTCACCATTTTTGGTATTTCTTTCGGGAGATTTCAACGTGAGTTAGCAGAGCAATAAAAATATGCTGAATGTGAATTTCGGTTAGAATAATGTCGAAAATATGCGTAAGGAGAAACTATCAACAAAAAAATTCGCCCCGCGGTGAAATTCTCTCCCCCCCCCCCCCCGCTAGCGAATCAGAACCAGTAAACAACACCTTACACCGACACTCTTTTATCCTGAGGCACACGCCATAATTGAACTGAAATGGAATCGATCATGCACAACACATCTTGTGGCTAGGATGCGTATTTTCGGGGCCCGGCCCTCCCCTGCGGTTTGGGGCGATGAATCAGCCGCGCTGGGATGCTACATGAGTGTGGTGGGCCGAATGTGCGAAAATTTTGGTTCAAGTTGGTGCGGGAGGTCGAGGTGGTTCCGGCGGCGCGTAACAAAATATCGCGCCGAAATACCATGGTGAGGCACCGGAAGGAAAGTAATTGTAACGAAGGGGAGGGCGAAGCTAGGTGAGTCAGGCGGAGAGCCGGGAGATAGGCGCTAGGATCGTACTTTAGAAAATTTTTTTACTATCCTACAAGGTTTTAAATTTGAAATTTCAAATTATAACCGCAAAATATGCAAATCCAATTTGATTATGTCAGGCCTTAGAACCTTATTTAGTTTTAAACAATTTTTAGAGGTGAAAAGCCGAGAGAATTGGTTAAAATCGTGAAATTTACCCACCAATTTCCGGGATTTCGGTCGACCCAAAAATTTAAAGATTTTGTGTATTTAGAAATATACTATTTCAATCGTGAAATTTCAGGTTTCTAAGCCGATAAACCCGAAACCCAGCATTCCGTCCTGCAAACCGCATTTGCAGCCATGATATGAATGATCGTAGCAACGGAACAGGTGTCAACAAGTGTTCAAGCCCGATGGCCCATACAACCATATCTTTCCCCTTAGTCTTTCCCCCCACACGAAAACATCAATTCGGCCATCATGATGAGCGACGAGAACAGTTGTCGGGCCCAAGGATCACCGAAAGCATGGAAGACATCCGTTTCGACGCCAAAACATATGCACTAACATGTCTAGGAACGAGTTCAGCGCGGCTTTCAAAGAAAAGAAAAGCCCAGTCTCGATCATGTGGCCAAAAAATTTTAAAAATCCAGACACCACAATTCTGGGTGGGAAAAATCAACGGCAGGCCAACAAATGAAGGCGGGAATGGATAGGGCAACGTGCCTGCCAAAAAACGGCCACACCACGTACGGATAAGTTTCGGTGTGTTTGTATGGATTAGGTGATAGGCAAATAGCTGGGGATCTGAAGTGGGGAGGATTTATGCCCGAGAAATGAGTGCCAATTGCTCGGGGAGTGGCAAAGAGTTGGGGGATACGTTGGGTGTAGGTCTCAATGGACCCCTAGGGGTGCAAATATTGTGTTTCCGGGGTCAAACGAGATAGGGTTGGTCGTTTAGGGCAAAATATAGATACTAAGTGGATAATAGAGAACGGTAATTGGTCGAAAATTATCATAGGGTGATGTTAGTTCAATTCGAAAACAGAAATAGGAAATACGAAAGACATAGCGTCATTTGCGTAGTAATTTTTTCAAAAGTTACAAAACAATTTTTCCATGGCCAAGGTAGGTTTCGAGAAGCCCTACCGGAATTCCCAAAAAAGTTGGCGGGTGCCTTTTGCGTAGTCCTGTGGGAAGGGTATGAATTTTATAGCAGCCCCCCCCTATCTCCCAAGAAGTCCCACAACGACAAAAGCAATTCTTGGTCGGAAAATTAAATGTAGGAGAGGATTTGGCCTTGTATTTTGTGACCTAATCAACAGTATGTATTTGCGAAAATATGTTGATTAGATAACTTACAAAAGAATGAGCTTTAGATTACAATACAATAAATAAATTAATAAATTACATTTACAATGAAATTAATACAACGTTTTTTTGGGCACAGAAAAGTTGAAACAGTTGTGAAAGTGATGACCAACAACCCAATGCCCGGCGGTACCCTTTTTCTCGTAGGGCCCACCCACGGGCCGCGATTCCTGATATCTTATCGGTAATAGAGTGACTGGGCAGCTTCGGCCCAACCGCGAATCGATCGGGAGTATTTGAAATGCCTCACGGAATCACTATCAGCCAAAGCCCTGGCCGCTTTGGGGCATAAGGGTGGGCCTAATGCCTGGGAGAATCCCACGAATATTCGGGGGCTCATTTCACCCACTTCGCATCGCTAGTCTCCCCCCTCCAAAAGCGCGTGGAAAGCGGCTTTTCAAAAAAGCTGAAGTGGCTTGGGAATTGCCGAGGGGGGTCTAGGAGTGGGTCTTTTTAGGAAGGGAGAAACTTGGGCTTGCAGATGTTTTAGTTTTTAGATATTTTTAGGTTCTGGAGCAGATAAGTAGAAGTCGGTTATAAAGTGGTGGCGTCAAGATTTGCGTGTATTCGAAGGGGTAGGGGATGCGGTATAGGGAACGGGCCACCCGGGCCAGTACTGTTTACAGGCTGGATCAGCCATACACATACATGGGTTGGGCCCTAGGGGGAGGTTCGGGTCACCGCAAATGCAAATTTTAGGGGCACCCGATGGGTTGTGTGTATGGGGGTTGTGGCCAGACACAGGTGGGTGGTTGGGATTAGTGTATAGGTGAAATTATTTTTGTAGTTTTTGTTTTATTTCATGCGCCAAAGTGAAATAAGCAAATTTTGAAGGTGTAAAAACTAGGAGTCTCGAATAGAAAATAAAATTATACTAAGTTTTGTATTAAGACATCGCACTACAGGGTGGCTAGAAAGTATTTGCCGCGCTTTCGCGCTGGTTTTAACCTGCTAAAATTCCAACGACAGGTGCATTAGTGGGGTGCATTCGGAAGAGAATTTTTTGCTCTATCGGTTGATATATAAAAACAAGCAAATACTTGCTCGTATAATTTTAATTAGACTGAAATACATAAAACCTCGTTTTTGTATCGGTTTTCGGCACTTTCGAAGGCCTCGAAAAATTTCTTCGGGGATACCTTATTCTTTTCCGGTGCTGTATCGTAGAAACCATTAACGAAACTATCTAAAAAAATTATGTTCGGGGCACCGCGAGACTTAGATGGATCACGGAAGTGAAAGGAAAATTTTGCTAGTGGGGTGCGCCGAGATTCGTGGCTGGCAACCATCTGCCGCACAAAAATGGATTTTAAAAATCATTAATTCGAAACCTTGCCCTAAATTTACTATTAAAATATAGATAATGCATAAGCCTACCAGGCTGACACTTTGACTAGGACCAAAATAATTGAAAACGCCGGCCTCAAGAATTTGAAGATCGTTCGAAACCAACGGCAAGAAAGGGCAACTTATTATTTTTTGTGCCCGCAATAATTTTGGTTACGGCTATCCAATAAGTTTTTCCTATCCACGCGGTTGGTTTTATTGCGTCCACAAAAGAAATAATATTTTCCGCATAAAAACGTGGTTGTTTAAGACATTTTGTATTTGTGCTCCAAAAACACCTTGCTCCACTCAATTTAGGCGCTCAAGAAAATAGCGAAAAGCTTTTCGGTACGGCTAAAACGGATTTTTCTGGATGATGCGTCCAATAAAGGGCGTTGCAATAAACAAAAATCCAACTTTCTGTTCTGATTGGTTGCAAGCAAAAATTGAAAAGATTAACACTAAAGTCAAAATACGTGCGGCGCAGGCCCAGGTTTGGATACACCTCTAAAGGACCGTATCTTAAAAATCTGAGGTCTAGGGTGTTAGTCTTTTTGATAGTCGTAACGAGGGGTCTGTTCGCTACATTTTGGTCATAAAATGGCAAAGAAGCCGGACACGGGGAATTTCTTAAGGAGCTTTCCCTGCGGCAAATACTTTCTAGCCACCCTGTACTCCCGGCGTGGGCGGGGGATCGGGCAAATCTAGAACCAATCCCGAACTCCCTCGAGGCCGTTCACACAGATATCCTATAACGTGCCCTCAGCCTGCCCCTCAAATCCTCACAACTTGCATCGTGATTTGTTTCAATCCACGCAACAACAACGCTACACACTTGTCTAGTTCCTTGTTCCGGGGTCCTAAGAAAAAAAGAATACACTGGCGGGTGTCCAAGGAGAGCCCCTTTGGCACCTCATCGGCCCCCTTGAAAAAAATGGCAGGTAGGCGATGTGATGGGATCGACAGATGGCTTTGAGCTGGTTCTATTTATCGGCTAGCAACGAATAGCGAACGGCTTTGAGGGTGACATTGAATGGGATGTAAAGGGCAGTGATGGTCGTATCCAAGCTTAAATAAAAGTATACATGCTAATATCTATAAAGAAAAATAAATCGTGTCTGTCTCGGGCTAAAAGAAGTATTTAGGGATTTTTAATACGTTGCTCCGGGACTGCCCACCTACAATAATATGGAAAAAGTTATATTTTCCACATTAAATATACCGGCATTGGTACCAGAAAGGCTCACGCTTCTAAAAAGAATTTAAAATATATTATATTATCGAAAATTCCAGAATTTTAGAATTATTAGAACTATACACCGAAATTCTATTAAAACGGCAAAACCACTCAATATGAACATTTTCGGCGCACACCGAGCAGTCCACCCCGGCCACTGGCACCCAAATTTTCTCACGAAACCCCACGCCACGGCGCACAAAAACAATTCGGGTCCATGGCGGCCCCCCCGTCACATTCCTACACATTTTTAACGTCCCCAGGCCGTTTCCAGCCACCTTAGAAAGGGCGCATTTTAAATTCGTTGGGTGAGGTGAGCTGGGGTTTGGAGTGTTGGTTCGAGGATCGGTAAAAGTTGTAGATTGTAAGGAATTTTGGGAAGTTCACAACGGAAGCAAGGCATTATATCGACTTTTTGGATCGATATATTTGTAGAAAAGGACATGCGATAGCCGAGGAGCAGGGAAACGACCAAAAATTAGCATGAAGCTGCTTAATTCGATGAGTACGCAAATCGCCTCAAAACCGATTAAAGCACAATGATATATGCTCACGCGTATTTTAAACAATACAATGGTCAAAACACTTTGACTAGCCGGTCGGATCCCCGTCACCTATGCCACAGCTGAGCTCCATGAAGCGGGCCCAGATTGGGGTACAACCCCCACCTCTTGTAAACCCCAGACAAACGAAGCGTTTCCCCCCGACACATGGAAGAGAGGGCCCCCAATCCTGGATGCCGTCTCATAATTATAGGTGGGATCCATTGGCATGCGGGACGAATGGACTCAAATCCATATCGGCCCTTAGCTGAAGCTCACCCTCCCTTAGCTACCCACCACCCCACCCCCCGGGAAAGGTGGAAGGAAGGCCTCATCCCCTTCTATTCGATGCGTGAAATAAATGTGGGCTCATTTTCATGGGGTGGGGGGAGAGGATCTCTTCTTTACCCTCGGAAGGTCCAAAATCGTTTCATCGCCGGGTAAATAATTGCTGACGCGTTGGGTGGGGAGGGTGTGGAAGTCCTAAGAGAGGTCTCGCAATTTTTTGCCTATTTTTGGGTAAATATTGCAATCTGGTAAAGGAAAAGAGGAAAAAAATTTCTATAATATAGCACCAGATTCTATCTTTTTAAGCACATCGAAAGGAGAAGGCTTATGCTTTACGTGATTTTTGGTAGTTTTAGCGATCTTTAGCGGCTAAAACTGTTCAGAAAAGAAAAACTTTCGAAGCCTAAATACAATATTGACGCATATAAATGGGCGGTGACATTGGAGAAAATACGGTGATTCAAGCAAAATGAAGCTAAAACCAAAATAATTTCAAAATATATTCCAAGAACAAGCGTCAACCTTAATAATACCCAGATTCAAAACGGAACAGCCCATAACAACGCCATTTCTGACCGGAAACAGGTAATTCAGTCCCCCAAAATTCGAGCGACAAGACCCGGTAGCACCACCGGAGGGATCGGGTTGATGAGCAAATGGGCCCTGCTGGGATATTACTGAAGGGGGCCAGGTGGACATCGGGCAGACAATGTCAATAGCTGAATGACTGCCCGAAAACGACTGTTGCGCCCCTATTTACAGTCGCATTGTTCATGCTAGGGGTCATCCTATCCTCCCAAAATGGGGTAGTACGATTGCGCAAGGGTACAGGGCCGGAAAGTGGACCTCCAGCTATGGTGGGCCTGTTTTTAAAGGCTGGATGGGTGGTTAGGTAACAAGAAAATGGAGATTGGGACAGGGTGGCAAGATGGGTAGGGAAGATATGGAACGCAGACACACACACAAGATGTGTCCACCGGTTGACAGTTGTGGAGGAGGAACAGGAGGAGGAAGAGGATGGGTAGTCAAGTTGCGCAAGGGAGGCGCCGACTCCAAATTTTGGGTAATTAGATAAGGGGAGGTAGTTAGAGGGGGCAGGATGGTAGATGAATGGGGGGCAAGAAGCAATATTCAGAACCGATTCAAGCGAAAGTACGGCCAAAAACAGCCATCGACGATTTTTCCTAAAGCCATTTTTCTCAGAGAGCAGTATTTTATGTAAATTCTCAATTATTCTGATGTTAATCTGCATATATGATCTTATCGCAATTTTGAAGACAAACATAATTTGCTAACGTTAAAAGTTAAAAAATCAATTAATGAATAATACGAAAAATTCATCAATAAAACTTCCAACTGTTTTTGTTGTTATTTGCAACCAAAATAAACGAAAGTTGCTTTTTGCTGCATATTTTTTTGAAACCTGTTTTCAGTGAGCCAGACAAAGTTGCTAAATGCTAGATTAGAATAAAGGAAGATCCGGTTGTATAAAACGGATTTTTGGAAAAAATGGATTTCAAAGAAGATGGCTTTAAAGTTTGTAGAGAAGAAGTGAAATGCTTTAGGAAAATAGTCTCAAAGACCCTCAATGACCACCCAATCACAACATCCGGTTTGTTATCCCCACCCCCTAGAAGATAACTGAGCCCTGAACCACTCACCAGGGGGCCCTAGAAAGTTTGGGCCCCACACCCCCAGGCTCCCCACTAGAAGTTGTTGTGGGTTGAGGAGTAGGGCTGAGGCGTCTGCAGCCAGCGGGCGGAAAGGGTCTGCCCTGTACAAACACTCAGTCTCACCACTACGCGATAAGACAATGGACGGTCTCGTAGTGGAATGAGCGGGATCTCGAGTGAGATCCATACAGGTACACATGACGGGAGATCCCGTAGGTAGTGAGACCCGCTATTCACTCGTTCTAGTGCCGTTAGAGTGGGGGTATATGCATGACGGGGCGGTTGAGAGTTTGACTGGGCCAAACATGAGGGGCCAATAATAATTGCGGATACCGGGGTGAAAGTGGTAAGATGTTGTGGTACGGGCCTAACAAGGGTCGTTTATAGGTTCGCTTCGAGTTTCCGGTTTGATATAGAGCTTTGAAAAACGCCGAATTTCAAAAATCCCAACTGCCTAACGATAACGGTTTCGGAGAAAAGGTTTAATAAGGTTTAGCTTTTGTCAAGCGTGGGCCATCAAAAATTCAAAAACAACCCCGTTCTGAGCAAAACTTTCTTAAGTCGGTGTTATTCAACAATTTTGGAAAAGTTATGGGGAACTTGTGGTGCAGACTATTTTGAACTAGCTATATCACATCCCAAAACTCCATAAGCACCTAAAAACGGTTCAGTTTGAGACGATGGTTCCCCTGAAATACCCCTAAAACGTATTCCTACCCCCAGTTTTTAATTCCCCATGGCGCCTGTCATTTCCGAAGCGGTCATCCGACTCGCAAAGAACCCGTAAACCCAGTTATGACCCATCAACTACCCTTCCCTAGGCAAAAAAAAAATTGCGGGAAGAATTGTGATGGGGGTGCGTGAAACATTGTACGGTAGGAGAGATAAAGGCGCGAGATAGGATCTCGCCCCCGCACCCCAACCACCATAATGGGCGCAGAGGCTCGGAAATTTGGCTGTTACGGGCGAGAGATTGTTGGGAGGAATGGGCGGAGTGGGACATCAATCATGGCAGCTGTTTTTCTAGATATGCTTGTGATATAATATAAATCATAGGATCAAGTACTCTAGTTGGCTTCACACGAAATTCTCCTTTTCAAATTGTTTTCCCGGAACCAAAGCGCGCTCTATGGCTTCTTCCTTCAACCTCAATCCAAAAGACATTTGGAAGCCGGCAATTCACTGAGAAAGCGCAGAGTGCCCTCCCATAATACACTTTATAAGGTTTCCAAAAACGTGAAATAGTAGAAATAGAGTAAATGAGCCAGGTCTGAACCGACCCCCTATGGGCACGAAGTAACCCCCTTGACCATTCCACTTGAATCGCCACGGATAACCACAATCCCGTGATTAGGGGGTACGTCGAGGTCATACTCAGCTGACGGTATGTGGCCACTCTTTAGCATCGACCCCTCCCCACACCTATTCTTAGGACATCCGCTTGAGTGGGCCAAGAAAAGTAAAAAAGACGATGATGATTGGCGGACTGGCCAAAAGGTTTTCCAAAAATCCTGGGCAAATGCAGTCAAGCCGTGGCCGTGGTGTTTGTGGATGTGGATCTGTGCAAATAATTGTCAGGGCTCGAACGAGAAATTCGGCTAGTTCAAATGGACTGACCGAGGTGGGGGGAGACCCGTGGAAATCGATTGGTTGAAAAAGAATTTGATGAGGAGGAAATGCGGGAGGGGTGGGGAAGAAATTGAATCATAGATGATGAATAAGCAAGCTTTTTCGCTGTAATTTTGTCGCGAGGGTTGGGTTTATATAAACTTTTTTAGGGTTGTTTTGATGTTGTGGTGAGTAAGGACAGTGTGGGGAAAACCATATTTAAGGGCTGGAAGTGGCAAATGGCAAGACGTTACAAGAAAGCTTTTTCAACGCTAAGGCTTATAGTTTTCTCCTTAAAGATCACTTCCTTTTAATTCGTAAGCCATGAGCGTGCGGAAAAAATATTTAAGCTTTGGAAGTGGCAACTGTCCAAAGAAAGTTTTTCCAATAATAAGGCTCAAGTTTTTCCCCTTAAAAAATTGATAGCCCCCTATATCGTAAGCACAGCAACATTAGCAAGGATCCAACGGCCTAAAAGTCCAAATGGCAGACAAGGGGTGACAAAGGAGCAGCAGAGTTTCAGGCCTCCTCCTCCCCTGTCCCCCCATGGTCGCCAACCATTCATATGAAATGAGCACCCCAGAGGACCCAAAGCTGATTCAGCACAGAAGACCCCTTCCCTATCCCCCAAAGCCTAGTAAATACACAAAAACTACGTGGCACACCCCAGCCCAAGTTCCTTTTTCTGCCCCAAATCTCAGCTCCAGGGGCTATTATCCCCCCTTTTCCAGCATGCACCCGAAAAAGCGCTGCAAGCCGGGTCGCAGAAATGGATGATTACCTATTTTGGGTGTGTCCCTGGGGTAACCCCTTCCAGAAGCCTGGTGCGTGGTCGACGATGTGGGTATTCATCTATCCAAGATCCCCCAATTTCACCCACTGGCGGTTTGATAGAAGCTTTTGTTTGTGAAAAGGCGCCACCATGCGGCCGGGGGGAAGTTGGCGCATTCATACGCAATTACTTATGCCACCCCTACCGAGCGCGACGGCTCACCAAATTGGGGGCGAAGCGTCGAACTCGGGGCACTCACACGACAAGTTTACGCGAATGCATAGGGATATGCATTTTGTTGATGACTGTGATTTTGAGAGGGGGAGGGGAGGGTTGCAAACAAGGAGGGTATGGCTGGCGTGTCAATGAGGGCGGAAATGAAATGTTTCTGGGCTTGATAGGGTTAATTGGTGGTGGCAGACCGGGTGGCAATTCTTCAAGGTGATTGCTAGGTGATGAAAAAGCAAAAAAATTCAAGAAAAACGTGTTAAAATTGATGTATGTTAATTTTGCGAACAATGCAGTTTCCCATATTTTTTTTAATATTTCACTCGGCGTATCTTTTCCTCAGGATTTCCATGACCTAAGTGGATGACAAAAATCATTCAATCAGTCTGATTTTAAGAAAACTTGGGAAAAATGAACGAAACGCTTAAAAGTATGCAAATCGTAAATGTATGGTTAAGGTACAGAGGCATAGCACAAAACAGGCGGAACAATACACATCAAAGAACAGTGATGAAAGAGCCTAGGTTCATAGCTGCAGGTGCTGTAAGGATGACCCAAGCGAGCCTATAAATGCCCCGCTAACCATAGCTTAGATATGAGCCCCGAGGATACAGTCCCCACCACAACCCCAAGCGGCCCCCTTTTGCCCAAAGCCCTAAACGTCCCCAAAAACCGACAATTAGCCCTCATCGGCTGCCCTATACGCCCCATCCCCGCACTGTGCCCACCACGCCAAGAAGAATCTATACATCTGAGGCACCGAAATCCCGGAAATCCGGCCTTCACAGAATACGTAGCCCCCGCAAAGCGGGAAGGGATTTTTCGGGTCAGTAAGTCTGGTTGTTGCCGAGGTTGGTTGATCTCTTTCCGGGATTTTCGTGGTATCGGAAATGGGGGATTAGGCAGGCAGGGGAACTTTCTAAAAATTCTTAAAAAAATTAGACTTTCGAAACTTCGAGGTTCCGGGAAGATACTGTCCTGATGTTGGTGTCCAAAAAACAGGAAAATCCAACTTAACCAAAATTCTACAAAATTTGGTTTTATCAATCTCTTTAAAAAGATTGTCAAGATCCTTTAAAAAAATAACACGTTCAAACCTTCTTGATTAGAAAACATCACCCCAATTTACGAAAAATTTGTAGACGTTAGACGAAGGTGACGTTCAATTATTTTCTCTGAAGAACGCTGTAAAAAACGACTTTCGAAACTTAGGATTGTGGAAAGTACCGTTCTGATTTAGCTAACGATTTCCATAAAAAATAGATAAAATTAACGTTCTAAAAATTTCTTAAGACTTCCAAAACCAAAAGCATCCGTGATCCCAATTAAAATCCTACTCCGCAATCTTAATCCAAAAATAATTAATAAACCATTTCCCGGAACCACAAACAGTAATAGATAGACCCGCCTCGAACTCGGCGGGTCGCGAGTAATTTAGAGCGGTGCCCTCCTAATTGGGCTGTCGCTTGAATAGGGTTTGTCTTGCCCCCAACGGCAAGCAGCTCAAGATGAACGTTCCGCCAAGACGTAAGTCAATTATTTCCTGCTGCGCGTCAACCTGGAAGCTGGTAAAAGGGGTCTTGGCTTTTGCCCGGCCTTCACAGGAAAAACCCGTCGTCCCTGGACCCGTCTCCACCGGGCTATTGTCGTAATAATTGGGGCCACTCGACGGCAAGAACCAGGGCCCGGGGCCAATGACTGGGCCTCGGGGGCTCCTCGACCCTGCCGTCGTCTCCACGACCCCTGGTGGGCCGTCCCCACACTTCCGCCATTTATTTCGGCTCTTTGTCCAAAATCGCCCTGCTTCCAGGCCGCGGGGCATTTTGATTGAATAGCGTCCAGGAACGGCTGTTATTGGTATGACGAAAGAATGGAAGTTATTCCCGGGTTTTTGAGGGTGGGGAAGTTTTTGGACTATATGTGAGCAGGAAATGGCTTTGATGTATGGCGAGGTAACAATGGAGATTAAGTAACGTTATTCCAACATTATGCCAAAATTTTCTACGCAAAAAGCGATTACACCAAACTTCGACCAATTGAAATGTCGATGCAGTGGATCGTGCCGTATGGTATTTTTGCGCAAACTTAGGTGTAGTATTAAAACGTCAAAAATGAAGTATGGTTACATACATCCATCAATACGGCAAGAACATCACGCAAGAAATAGCTTCTCCCCCCGACCCATCCGTGTGCCGTAACAAAAACAAAAGGTCTCTGACACACGCAATGACCAATCGCAAGCGATCATCGGTATGAGAATCAGAACCCTGAAGCGGCAGAACCGGAAATCAACGGGAAATGAACACCCCAAATATCCCCGGTGTCAACAAAAGGGCGTTCGAAATGAGGGATGGGAGGATCCCGATTTTAATCCCTTAATTTAAAGGACAAGGTAAGTCCTTGAATCCCAATGTTGGTGCAGAGAAATTATTCATAGTTTAAATATAAAGGCTTAAATATCGACAAAATAAACTAGAAGAATGAGGTCGGAGGTTATTGCATGGAAAGCTGAAAAGGGGAGGGCGAAAGGATGATCCCTCGAGGCGAAGGGTTTGGGTAGAGAAAAGAGTCAGCTGTTGTATGTGTAGGGTATGGATGGTGAAGGGATGTCGGGCCAATCATTTGGAAACACTCAACCCTGGGGGTATCCACTAATCACAAGCCTCTTCCAGCACCACCAGAGCCATTTTGAAAGGCCGGGGGTAGAGTTTTTCTGGACGTGTGATCGGTGGGGGCCACAAATCAACGGTTGGCCAAGGGGCCGTTCAATTTCTTCGGTACACGGAAGGGTTCTGGGTTGACCGTTAGAAAAAGCAGGGGTTAGTGCCACTACCGTATCTGGGATATTGGTCATTTTTTCTCAATTCTTTCTTTTGTAAAATCAGGCTGGCCTGATAATTCTGCGTTGAGAGCGACCTAGATTCCAAAAGGCTTAAAAAAACAAACAAAAAAAAGTGAAGATACGGTGTCTTTTTAATACTTTTCATGGCCCACACGCAATTTAAACACCAATAATGAAAATATAAATATACCAGAAAATTAACCTCCCCCGACTACTCACCCTGCAAGCAGTCAGCCTGCAAACCCACCCCATCGCAACGGTGCCCACCCTGCCGTTTGCAAAATTCATCAGGCCGGGAGCCGTTCTGTTTGTCCTCGGATGGGCCTGGACAATGCCCCAAGCGATCTTCTCATCCTCCTCCTCACCCGCCAACAAATACACTACACACACCGGATCCCCTCGTTGCACGGGCTTCACCTGCCTATTTGCATACTAGCCATTCACGGCCGGGGTAGAATTGGGCAAACAGCTAAAACAATGCAGAGAAAAATTAGGATAAAAATATCCAGATTTTTTGAGGAGCTGAAATCAGTCAGCGTATAGGTGAAATCGATTGACGCAGTAATAGAGAAAATTAGGCGCCAACGATTTGACAAGTCTTTCGTTAGCGCATTAATGGCGTAATTTTTAATAGTTGAATTAGATGAAACAAATGAAATAAAAAATCAGATAGCTGTAGCAAGAGATCAACGGTGACGAATACCTCTTACCGACCAAAAAGTCATTTCCGACTCCCGGAAACGTACTTCCGACCAAATAATGCTTTCTAATCCCATTTTCTATTTACAGACCCCTAGGAGTTGTCACCCAGAAAGGATTATCGCACCCCATCGGCCGGTACTTCCAACACCAGCTTCCTCAACCATAATTGGAACATGCATTCGAGATTCTTTACAGACAAATCTAGGTGTTGTTGTAGTGTATTTTTAGTATGTAATGCATTTTTGTTAATAAAATCATTATTTTATTATAAAAATCTAAGATGTTTATCCATTTTCGAGGAACATACTCCCTGAATGGAATGCAGAAAGTGGAGGGAAGATCCTGGCACAAGAATCTTGAAGCATTTTATGGGATAACAAAGACCTTTTGTAAAAAAAATAAATAAATAGAAGGCATTGCGGCCTAGTCTAACAGATCTTTTTTATCATAAATACACCGGTGGCTTGACAGTGAAAGAAGCATCGTACCAACATTTCCAAAAGGAATAGACAAGTCGTAGGCTATTGGTCTTTTAAAAAATAAAATAAAAAATTGGCAGGGTGAACGTGAGGGCGCATCAAAATTCCAAAAACGATCACAGGGAGATCACAGGGATGAGAGTCATTTCGCGGGATACAGCAATTTGCAATAAATAGGTAATTTTAATGATTTACTGAAAAACTTACATAGTAAGTACAGGCTGGCTGTGCGGGGGGTAAGCACAGCAAAATAGAAATCTAAAGATGGGCCCATTCACGGTCTGTTTCGCCCTCGGAATCGGAGAGTGGGACGGTTCCGGGCTGGGCTTGGATGACCCTTGTTCTCGGGCCTGAATTTTGGGAGTAAACTACGGTGGTAGCTGGGTAACCACGCGATGTTGATGGTGGTTGCGATCTTCTTGGTGACCCGTGGAAGAACATTTCGGCTGCACGTTGAGGGCTTGGTGATGGGATTTCGTAGAGGCCGGGTGTTGGGCCCTGATTTGCGGCAACACCTCCGCGCGGTGTGTAGTAGCTGGCATTAGACCTGGGGGAAATTGGCGAGTGGTAGCTGGTTCCGTATGCTCCTGTTGACGAATAGGCATTTGAGGGGCCGGTCGAGCTGTAGGCGTTTGAAGGGCCGCTGCTGTACCCGCCTAAAATGAATTTTCGATGAAGCGGTCTGCCGTTTCGTAGCAAAGAAAAAAATGAAAACCTACTATATTGACCATGGCTGGCATATCCGGAATATGGGGCAGCAGCACTGGTCGATGGAGGGTACCGCCCATGTGATGGCAAGCTCCCGATCAAGGGCAATCGCCGCTGTCGAACAGCAGCCGGCATCGGATCCTCTTCCTCAGATATTATCGATGAGGTTGGAGATCCTATAAAATATGAATAATCTAGAATATTGACAAAGCGAACCGTTGTATCGACTGCTGGGATAGTCACGTCTGGGTCCTGGGAAGTCAGGTCCACCCATGCTCGAGTCTTCCGAGTAGATTGGAGATCTATCGTAATATCCGGACCGGTTTCGGTTGGCTCTTGGTAGCATAGGCTCGCGTACTGACATTGGATAATCGGATCGGGACGAAGGTGGTGAATCTAGAGGTTGCTGTTAATTTTTTAGTTTTTGGCTATAATTAGTTAGCTCTGTCATGAGAAAATTCCCCATACCTCGATATCTTCCATAACCATGCGGTGGACTTGGTGGTGAATCCCTCGTATGCATAGCCTGATACCGAGGCGAAGGCGACCTCGACCTTGATTTCGATGGCAACAGTTGCTCTGTCTAAAAACACCCAAATAGCTTGTGACAAATGACACCCAGGCTACTCTGCGTGACGTGGTTATATCAGGAAATTTGCTCTTCTAATGAATTCCATCGAAAAAGGTGTTAACTTTAGCGAGAAAAGTTAGAGCTGTGTAATATAACTAGCAAGTTTCCTTATATACCAGCATCAAAAACGCGGCCGTTAGCTCGATAATAAGCGCGGCTCTATGGGAATTGGCACGGGGACAAAGACACATGCGATCCGTCGACGTTTGTAGCCAGCCACCAGGGGGAAATTTTTACTAGGATATGCCTATAAATCAAAAAACAAAACCGAAAGTTCTTTTCTAGCACTCAACACGAAAAGAAACCGTTTCTTCATGTTGCTGTGTCTCAGAGAGAAATGAAGGGGATATACAAAAACACAAAGCTTCAACACATCGACGGAGCGCATGCGCTACATAATTGAGGAAGAGACTGAGCCACACGCATCCGGGTAAATGCTTTGGGTAAATAAAACACGGCAAACGATATCTGGGGCGGTGGGTGAGAAGGGGGAAGGGAGAGGATCCGAAAAGCGGAGCCAGGAGTTTCAACTACGGTAGGTGCCGGGTCGTGTTTCTCGCTGCGGTGCACGGGGGTTTTCTGGGTAAGGCAGGGGTTGAAAAGCTTGGCGTTTCTCCAATCGGCGTATTTTTTTAATCTCCGGGGGGTAGAGGTGGAGGGGGAGGCTCCGGCTCTCGTGCAATTTGATTCGGAATATACTATACCTCCTCGTAGCGACTGTCTCGCCCTCGGTAGTAGGGGAAACGGGCGGAGAATGGCTGGAAAATACACCACCGTCAATTGGGGGACTCTCCCACGGGGTCAAATCGTTGCCGGGTTTTGTTTAGATGTTGCTAGGCCGGAAAATTCGTGTACTTTTCTGCTAGCTAGCTGGGTTGTTGGTGCTCAATTCGTTAAAAAAAATACAAGAAAAATTAAAGAGCGACAGTTGTTTGGATCCAAAGATGAGAGTTGAAAGCACCAACAAATTATTCCGAATTTCTTTATTTTGTAATTTGTAATCTAGGCCTGTTTAGAATTTCTTAACCCATCCCTATCAGAATCTCCGAAATTGAAATTTCGAGAATCAAAACGAATTTTCAGAATCATAGTTTCATAAACGCGGATATTCAGGATCTCGAATTTTCCAAAAGCCGTATGTAAGGTCCAGAGGTGCAATCCCGACAGCTTTTAATGCTGATTCAAACCACAAGAATCCGAAATTTTAAGAATTAAAAATCCTGATCTCGAGATTATCATTTTCAAGACTCTGCAAGCTTCCCGTTTTATCCCTCAATTAGCCAGCATTTCACTGCAATAAGACCATCATCTTGGCAAAGTCTTGCAACCAGTGACGCAACGTGGATTCCATTTTTCGCTTACCCATTCAGGCTGAATACCGGGTGCTTGGAAAAAGCTGGGGCATTTGAACCGATATCATCTATTCTAAGAACAACTTTCCGCTATGTTGATATTGCCAAAAGAATATTGCCGAAACTAGGAAAGCAACCAAATCGCAAAAAGACCTCTCCCTTCCCATCGCTGGGAAGGGGACCAAGCATCGTTAACAGAAAAGTACCGAATAGTATTACTTTGATAGAAAAGGTGGTGGAAAGCGAAAGGAGCAACCAAGAAGAAGTACAGCCAACTTGTTCCTAGATGGTCAACGGTGTGTTTGAAAGCCGTGGGGGAATACGGTGGATTGTTTGAAGGGGGCAGTTGTTTTGGACACGTGAGTTGTTGTTGAATTCTTGGTTTGGATGGTTTTTTGGGCAAACGAGGGGGGTTGGTGGAAGGTTTCTGGAGGCGATATTTGAGCTGGAGGTATACCTGATGGGGATGATGATCATGTCCATGCGGTGGGTTGCTGCTACCACGACGAAGGCGGGAGAACATATCCGATAATCGTCGCCCGCCTGGTTTTGGTTCCGGACTAAATTTAGTAATTTTGATGTGTAATCTAGTGAGCGAAAAAAGACAGCAAAACAGCGGCTTTCGTCTTCCAGAAATTATAGATATCTTGGAATCGCGAAAGTTTTCCGACAGACGCGCCGTATAAAAAACGACCAACTTTTGTGTTTGTTGAGGTAACTGTTGAGGTACATGGTTCTGGTATGGTTGTGCCATCACGGGTGCAGTTTGTTGTTGCTGCTCGTGCTCAATACTCTCTGAACTCTTCGCCGCCTTGATTGTATCAACCAGCGTGGAGAACAGCGAATAGGGTCTCTGAAACAGGATATAAAAACTGTATAAAAATCAGCTTACATTTGGGCTAGCACTCCTGGACTGCTCCTGGTTGTTGTTATTCGGTGCCAATTGATCTCGTGGATGTTGCTCAACATTTGGTGGACTGTGTGCGGCTCCAGCAGCAGCTTTTGCCGCAGAAACCAGCGATCGCAACCCTCCACCGAACAATCCACCGCCGCCAATCTGCAAAATCGTACTTTTCATCCAATATTTTCTTATATTTTTTTAAATTTTCGGGTCGTAAAATGGGTCTCATGCGCAATGGTTTTTTTTGGGAAAGGGTGGAAGAAATTGAAAACGCATAAAAATTGCGTGCAGGTCTCATAACCCGGCACCTCTTCTATGGGGTTTGGAACATCCACGGATGTCCGGAGGGCATTACGGCGCCGCATGAGAATTTCAGCGGCCCTTTGCCTTTTTCTCATTTCCAGCTAAAGGGATATGACAGTGAAAAGAGATCCAAGCGCTTCAGAGGTTTTATAGGCTTACCTCGGTACCAGATTTCTTGGCCCTGTAATTTTCGAGGATTAGAAGTCCAGCATAGATTTTGCCGACGGTTAGCCGTTGGTAGCACAGTTCTAAAGTAACGTTTTTAGAGTTGAGGTGTAACTCTACCTTGATTGGGTGGAACAACCAGGTCAATCATGTTTTTCTTCGCTTTCAGAGGCCAGACTTTTCGCAGGGTTTGCCGGAGCTCTTCATCAGCTTCATCCATTTCTTCGACAGGTCTCATTTTGATCGACAAGCTTTCTCGGATCAAAGCAAAGAGAGTCGTCGTAAAATGTACAGTCCCGTCCTCAGCCACAGGCATATTCATCCGAATTAGATGTTTATAAGCCAACCGATACGGACACTTTCTGCCGAAACCGACAGGCGGTGCTATATTTCGTAACATGTCGTACATATCGGTGTAGTGGATTCGGCCTCTAAAAATCTTTGCATAATTAATATTTTCAAATAGCTTACGTTGCTGCAGGATCGTAATCAGCCCATACTCGGATGAACTCATCAAGATGATGAGGGCCGAGGATGGAAGAATCACGAGTCAGGTAGTCAAAGTTGTCCATAATGACGGCGACGAACAAGTTGAGCATCTACATTTTTATTTACGAAGATAAATATTTTTTGATACCAAGAATGTTGAGAGAAAGACGAAGGAAGTGAAGTACGCGTAGCTACCCTGGGTTCCGCAGACAGCCCCTTTTGCGCTTGGCTCGTTAGACAGCATTCCAACAGTCTTGTTGAGAATCGGATCGAACTAAAAAAATGCTAATTGCAATATATTTCTTCCTTACATCGATAAATTTAGCGCAGTTCTTCCCGGCGGTACACGCCATCATAATGTCTTGCCAGCCTTCACCCGTTGCACACCGAAAGAGGAGGATCAATGAGTTGAAGAACGATTGGAAGTTGTTATGTCGATTCAGTTCCGTTTTCGAGTCGAGGTAGATGTTTCCGAACACCTGCATGCCGACGATAGCGTAGATAAAGAATAACATTCCAATCAGCAGACAGACATATGGCAGCGCCTTAATTTTTCGTTTCTTTATGATTTTTCATGTTTTTGAAACCTTGAACGATTGCACGAATGTCCAGAGAAGGATTCGGATGGTATATCCTTGTTGGAGCAAACGAATGAGACGAGCCGCACGGAAGAGACTGAAGAAATATGGTAATTTTTAACATAAAGGGCACTTACCGCAGGAAACCGAGCGATACGAAATGCTTTCCAAACTCTGTAACCAAGGCATCAGTAATTGATCCAATGACAGTCACGAAATCGAATCGATTCCACCCGTCTCGGAAATAGTTCTAAACCCACTAATAAACGATTATGTATAATTTACATACCCGAACCCCAAACGCCAAGATTTTCAAAATGGCCTCAACGGTAAACACTGCTGTTAGCGAGGTGTTGAATAACCGGAGAACCTGCAAGAAAAAAATGGAAGTAAATAAGATAGCTTACAGCCTCGTAGTTTGGAGCATTCTTGTAGTACTTCATCATGAGAATGACCGTGTTTGAGCAAATCATAGCCATAATGAAGTATTCGAATGGGGGCGAGGTGACGAGCTTCCAAATACGATATTTGATCGAGTTTTTATCTTCCGGCATAAATAGCGATCGAGGACGAGCGTTGAGAGCGAAATCGATACATTGTTTCTAAATTTAAAAGTCATTAATTGAAACCCAGCGGTACCTGATTCTTGTCCAGATCCCCCTCCGACAATTCGGCTTCACCCTGCTCCTGGAATGTGATGATAATCAAAGCCACGAAGATGTTGACGAAGAAGAATGGGAACACGATGAAGAACATCACGTAGAAGAGGGCCATCTGAAACAAAATAGTTTTTTTTCTTGTCTTCCAATAGATACCTCCACTCGGAAGAATGGTGAGGGCCCCTGGTTTTCATACGTGGTGTCCATCGAATTTTGGCGGATTCCAGGCCATCCCTCTCCTG
This sequence comes from Mesorhabditis sp. LJ9110, assembly GCA_038088335.1. NCBI lineage: Eukaryota > Metazoa > Nematoda > Chromadorea > Rhabditida > Rhabditidae > Mesorhabditis > Mesorhabditis sp. LJ9110. Next base: position 103,251 of record JBBGBA010000014.1, on the reverse strand, counting down.
AAAAGTAATATTAACTAATAAATAAAGCTTATTTAAAAAAGTAGAGTTTATCCAAAATAGCTCTCAAAACTTACCGGTGGTTACAACAAACAACGTCAGCATGGCATTGATCGTATTGTCATAATTGAAGTTTCGCAGTACCCATTGTCTCGTCTCTTTTCGTGGAGGTTCATTCTGATTTTTTAGACTATAGTAGGTTAGATTTAACAAACCTGATTGTCAAAGATGAAATACTCTCCATGGCATTCATTTGCAAACTTCTTGGTACTGTCGGTACAGAAGAAGAACTTGCCTTTGAAAAGCTAAAACGACCTTTAGATCAAGTTTCCTATACAAACCTGGACAGCGATGACACCGAAAATGAACTGGAACAAAAAGTAAACGATCAATATGTTGAACACGTTTTTCAAGGAGTTCACCACGCAGTCAAATACGGCCTAAAATGAATTAATTTATACAGTAAGTTATTGAGTACCTTGAGCTTCGGAATCCTTTTGATAGTTTTAAGAGGTCGCAACACTCTCAGCACTCGCAAAGATTTGATCGTACTCAAGTTCTTTCCGGCACCACCTTCCGCTCCACTAAAAAAAGCCGTTATTGTAGTCAAACAACAAATAAGTATAAGTTCTTTGCCGAAAAATAGGGAATAGAAAGTGCCGGTAATATAACAGATGTACACCACAACAAAAACGTTTCTGGGGGGGGGCAGAATGACACTCGGATTGGGTATCATCAAACAGCTCGACTTTCGGAATTTTGTAAAAATGTCTAGATAGAAAGCAGGAGAAGTAATGGCTCATTTTTGTCGAACCAAGCAAAATAAGTCGAGTTTGGATCGTTCGGGGGTTCTTACCTGCCGTCACCACTGGAAGGTACGATAAATTACGATTGAGACATGCTTGAAATAGTGGGCACGGACCCATGCTACGATGCGTAGACACGTAAAAAGACTGGACATGCCTGGACGGTAGACACAGAGAGAGAGAGACAGAGAGAGAGAGAGAGAGAGAGAGAGAGAGAGAGAGAGAGACGGATGCTCTTCGGAATAAGAGGGCCAAGCAACTCACGAGAATGCAAAGCCGACAAGTGCGCATGTGACGACGACACCGTCGAGGATATTCCAGAAGTCACGGCAGTAGGCGCCAGGATGGAGAATGATACCCATGTCGATTAGCTAAAAAGATTAGCATTGTCGATAGGGTGATTTAATGAGTGACAAAACTTTAATAAATCTTTTCGATACCTTCAAGAACATCTCGCAAGCGAACACTCCGGTAAAGCAGTAGTCCAGGTATTGAAGGTACATATTCCTGGGATTGTCTTCCCACACCGGATCCTCAGCGGCCAATGATATCGAAGAGAGCAAAATGACAATCATCACGACCATTTCGAAGTATTTGGTTGAGCAGATGGCGTGTACCAGTACCCGGATGCTAATAGGGGAGTGGATTTTGGGTGGCGTTGACTTACGGATTGGTGGTGGAAAGGAAAAACATGGAAGAATAGGGTACCATAGGACGAGGGCCGCCGAAGGGACTTTCCTCCTCTTCACATTCTTCTTCTCAAAATCAATTGTAAAGAGATGAATACTATTTCGACAAACCATCCATTTGACGTTGAATAGCACACATATCTCCAGCTGTTTTGCCTTCCATGTCGATGATGCAATGCTCCTTGAATACAAAAATAAGTTTTGAATTTGCTATGTATTATTTTACCTCCTCAATATCGCTCTCCTCGCCGATTTCATTGGCTTTTTCGTCAGCTTCTTCTGCGGCTGTCAATTCCTGCGCGTTCGCCAAGTTGTCGACGGCGATAGCCAAGAACACATTCAACAGGGTGTCTAATAAAAACGTGACTTTTTAAGAACTAAAACTTACAGTTGCCGAACAACATGAGCACGATGAAGTAGACGCAATACACCATCCCGCCTCCATAGATACCGCCTTGCGCTTCGATGGCCAGATACATCACCTCGTTCCAGTCCTCACCAGTAAGGATCTAAACACGTAAATAACCTGTCAGTTCCGGAGAGCTTACTTGAAACACAGTGATCAATGCAACCGGGAATGTATCGAAATGGGTGTATGGGTGCATGTTCGGGAAGTTGAATTTTCCTCCGAACAGCTGCATTCCAAGGAGGGCAAAGATGAGGATGAACAAGAAGAGCAGGAACAGCAGTGAGATAATAGACCTCATCGAGTTCATCAGCGATCTCACCAGATTACGCAGTGAGACCCAGTAACTAAACAGCAATCGTTAAAATGTTAATTACCAAAATTACCTTGTCAATTTGAAAACCCTAAGTAACCGCAAGGCTCGAAGCACGGAGATACCGAAGGAACCGCCCTTGATCTCGGAGTAGATGACTTCAAATGCCTGAAAGAACAGTGGTACAGTTGCATGTTGGTAAAGTTAGCCATTTTTGCTACTTACCGAGCCAACAATGACAATACAGTCGAATCGGTTGAATTTTGAAGCCCAGTACGCTCGATGGCCCATGGCAAACACCTTCAGCAACACCTCCAGCACGAACAAACTCAGAAAGGCGAATTCGGAATATTCTAAATAATAATTCAACCATATGATCCATTCAAAACATACCTAGAAATTCAGTGAGCCAATCTGGCTGGCCGTAATGCTCAGAAGCGACGCAAATTGTGTTGAGAAAAACCAAAGTGATCACAGACCAGTAGAATAACTGTGTTTTTACGATGATTCGAACTTGCACCCTAAAAGTTTTTTAGAATCCTTTAGGGGGCGCAAACCTGGCTTGCCGGATTTTCCTGTTCACAATTTCTGTGATGCCTCTTTTTCTTTTACCGGCTCCCGGAAATTCTTCTTGCACTGTTTCATCTTCATATTCATCTTCTAGGTCGTCCTCCTCTTCTTCGAATTCCTCCTCAGTTTCTGTTGACTGTTGTTTAGCGCCGGATTTTAGTTTCTTGGAGGCTGCTCTTCTCCTTGCTAAAATAGGATATTTATAAATCAGTATTTTTGGTAATTTACCTTCCATGATGGCTTGCTTCTCTTCCTCAGTTGTCCGATCTTCTTTGAGAATAACTTCTTCAGCGCTGAGGAGCCAATCTAGGTATCCGGCCAGCTCACGTTCGACCTGTTGTTGTCGTCGAAGCTTCAGGAATTCCCGTCGGTTTTCCACACGCTCCCTTTCTTTTGCGAACTCTCTGTAATTTATTTGATCTTGCTTTTCCCCAGGGTGCTGCATACCCAGACAACACTCCGAGAACGAGGTTGAGCATGAAAAATGAACCGAGCACGATGAGGGGGATGAAGTAGGCCCAGTTGTACATGTTGCCGATGGAATCGTTGGTCTGAAAGCAGATTTTTGATTTTTTTTGGCATTTCTCTTTTCTCTGAATTTCCTCTACGTACATAGTACATCACCGTCGTCCAGCCCTCCATAGTAATGCACTGGAAGACCGTGATCATGGCAAATGCGATGTTATCGAATGAAGTGATCCCGAAATTCGGTCCAATCCATCCGGACACACATTCCGTCCCGGGCACATCACAGTAGTAAGCCCCTTGCGTCTCGTTCTTCACCGCACTAAACAACCCGTCCATCACTCGCCGCTCCGGAAAGCTCCAATTACCAGGGGAAGGGCCTCTCCGAGATGTTCTCGATCTCTCCACGGTCATTCTTGCACACGTTGTGGAAGATTCCCGAGTAGAACCTATAATCCCTTCATTATTCGCTCTGCTTTCAGAGGTGCCCACTCTAAGCCGATGATGGCGAAGATGACGATGGCGAATAACACGAGCAGTCCGATTTGGAGCAGCGGGGCCATGGCGCAGAGGATGGACTTCAAGACGACTTGTAAACCTGAAAAGTCAAAATTTGGCGGCGAATATTTAAAATTTTTTTTTGGGATTTTTTACTGTTTACAATTTCAGTTCATTTAGGTTGTAATCAAAGTTAGCGCTCTTAGCGAGTCGACCATGCTGCTTTTTTCTTGTTTTAAAGCATCCCTTGTTTTAAAACTTGCTATATTGATGCAAATGATGCCGAATTTCGAGTTCGAGCTTGCATGTGTTGTGGTTTCAACGGTTTTAGCAACTTTTTAAATATGATCAATGATCGGCATCCCTGGCTCTATATTCACGCTCAAATTTAGCCTATTTAGCTCCACCTAGCTAGTAATTGACGGCTTGGCATAAATTTCACCCGGAATCCCTTGATCCAAATTGTTCAACATTTCCATCCTGGTTCCCATTTAATTTCCTTAAAATTCCTTCATCATCCCATCCCAAAGCCATCTCTCATCTCACCACGCTGCCTTTTTGACAGGTGCCCTAGCCTGGGTCCCGTAATTCCATTGCTCGTGGGCTAATTCACATTCGCAGAAGGCTTCTCGGCTCCCACCGGGCCCGCTAGAAGAATGTTCATGCACCGAAGGCTCCTTTTGGTTTCAGCGCTGGGGTTGCGGGGCCCGGGGGCAACGCTTGGAAGTGACAGGCTGAACGGCCATTTATTCTATCCAACGGGGCCGCGGGTATAGTCATTATTTAGAAGGGGGCAGTGTCACTTCGCAACTTATTGGAAGTTTGCTTATAGGGTTTGCGAAATATAAAAGAAAGAAAGTTCTATTATACCAGAATCCAGAATAGTCATGCTCATTTTCATAACTTACTGGGAATCCCAGAAACAAGCTTCAACGGCCGCAACACCCTCACGGCTCGCAATGTCCTCAAATCCACCGTCTCCACCTGGGGACCACCCGTCTGAACTGGACTGAACGGCAACATCGTCACACATCTGAATTTCACAGTTTTGGACCCAATCCTCTGGTTTTACCCGGAAACAACGACAATAAAATCCATAATATTCCATCCTGAGCGCAGATAAGAGCCTTTGTGAAAGAGGAACCCGTTGGCGGTAATTTTCAAGACGCATTCTACACAGAAAATACCCATAAAATATGGCTCGGTCCTCTCCTGAAAGAAAAGAAGAATTATTGCATGTTGGATTTGGCAATTACCAGCCATTCTGATAACGGCTTTTTGTCGTTTTTTGGTAAATGTTGTTCGAGGGCGAGGACGACACAATTACCTGAAAATCAGTAATAGATAATTGACAGTTGGTGGCGGTAGTTTAATTATATTTTAAATAATTTAAATAGTTCGCAGTTAAAATTAATGAAAGATTGCTTAAAAAAGCACTTATAAAGGTGTACAGCTGCTAGACAGAACGCTAATTTCCATAAAGTGAAGTTTTGAAGCGTTTTTAATACCTCAACTAAACTTACCAACGATGGTGAGCAGAATAAAATATTCGAAGGGACCCCATTCGATCATCGTCCGCGCATACCTTCGTATCAAATTATCTTCACTGAAGATGAAGAGCGAGGACGGGCCCTAGAAATTCAACCAGATTCACAACCGCCTTGTTTTCTCTAAAACCCATTTTTCTAAGGGATTTCATAACAATAAATAATTCTGGAAGAACATATTTTCTAATCCCATCTTTACATGCAGGGGTTTACGTTGAAATTGGCGAATTTCGAAATAAATTGGCTATGGAACCGAGTCGAGACTGTTCCCGCGGGTTTCACGATATTATTTTTACCTTCTCTTCTTCCTCAGGTACCTTTTCGACCACTCTCTCGGGTGGCACTACGACTCGTTCGGGAGTCGAAAATAGGGGGTATTGGAGAAGATTCGTTTTGAGCATAATGCCTCGGATCTGGGCATTGCGTCAGCACACATTATGTCTTTTTTTGGTGATGGTGGTCTTGTGCAGGGGAAGAGAGACGGATTATTATTATAAAGGGTGGTATACTATTTTTCAGAGTTCGTTTTTGCTCGTGTTTTTGTGGGGGGTATGGTGGATCGTGGTTATTTGGGGACGGGATCGGATTTCCGGTTCGTGGTGGGAAGGGGAACGGCTGGGCTCGAGGGTTCTTTGGTAAAGTCGCGTTTAAAAAAATTTCAAATGAGATAAATAACCATCTGCCTAGCTACAAAGTTGCCGTAAAACTACATGTACATGATTATAGTGCAATTACATTTTTGTACGTGTGTAACTACATAATTGCATAACTATACGTTGGCTCACCGTGTTCTTTGGTATCAACGGTTTTGAAATCTTTTTAATTGAATTTAATACTGTATGCAGTATAATCAGCTTTAATACGCTAAATTGCCGGGTTCATTGGTATAATAATAATCGAAATAGTGTTAAATAAATCCAGTCATTGGCTGTGACCTAATAAGCCACGGTAAAAGGTATAATTACGCATTCATAAATTGTTTTCGCGTTTTTTGTATAATTAAGTTTGAAATCGTGTAAATTTTAATACAAAAATCGTTCTCTACCGCTTTAAAAGGCACAATTCAGCATTAATGACCTTGTGGCCTGGGCCGGCGATATCTAGATAATCGTGACTTTCATATTCAGCTCTTTCCCTCTTTTCCTTATTTTCAGTCATTTTGCAGTAGCTACAGTTAGCTTTTTCCATGAACCTCCACCGCACACACTACCCATTCCCCTTTCAAGCATCTCAAAAAGGCGTAAATAACCGCGGAGGCGGAATCTTCATTGTTTGAAGCGGGCGTGTGTGTGTGGCCGTAGGGATGTGGGTCTCCCCTTCCTTCAATCCCCCGATGGGTGAGAGTCAATAGCAGAATTTGGCATTCATGCCCGTGAAAAGCGGGACATTACTGGGGTGGCGAAAGGGGTGGGGGTAGGGTGGGCTAGGGGGCTAGGGTGGGTTGGGGTGAAGCCACTAAGGGATCCTGCATGGGGCGCGATTTTTAGTGGGCGAGGGTGGAGCATGTGGGGTTTGTTGGAGGCACGGCTCGGGCGCCTCGTTCGACTATCTATCAGTCAGCCATCTCACAAGGCCCCTGGGAGGCCGAGTGCCCGTATTAAGAACGCTATTCGGAAGCATGGGCCGAGCAAGAGGGCAAAAGCGGGGTGGGTGGGGGCACACAGCTTCCCGGGCCGTCCTTTTTGCGCCCAAAACCTTCGCGGGTCCTTTTTGGATGGCCGTAGAATATGGAGGAGAAAAAGGAGGAGGAGGAGGAGGAGAAGGTCTTTGAGCTTGAGCATCCAAACGCATAAGCTGTAAGTTGACTAAGAATTGGACAGAAAATTTTGCTTCTAAATCACGCTGGATTTCTATAATGAGACCTAAATGTTTAAAGTTTGTTCTTACGTTCTCCGTTTTCAATTTGACTATTTTTCCGGTATGCGCCTTAAACCAACCCCCAAGCTTGATCACCTCCAGCTCACTCTTGATTTAACATTTAGAGCTTGCTTAAGAATTGTTGCATAGATTTAGCGTTTCTAAGTCTACAAACTGGACATTAAGCTGAACCTCCCCAGCTCCACCCCGCCTCCTCACCCCATCATCACCCCGGGCAAAAAATAGAGCTGTTGTTGCCATATGCCGGCCATCAGCGCCCCCCGGTTTAATTACATGGAGAGGTCGTCAGGCTCGACGGGGGGTGAAAGATGACTGGATTACCTCATTTAAAATGTGAGGGCTGCGTATCCAGCACGACCGAAATGATCCCTATCCAAGCTCCCGCGGCGCAAGAAAAGAGGGTTTCTGCGAAAAGCACGGGTTGCGTGGGAGATCTTGCATCGGTGAATCTGGGATATCAGCAAGGGGATGGTTTGGTTTGGAGGTGGGGGTAATTTTGGAATTTACCAGAGAAATTATGCATAACTTGCGATAATTGGAACAAGCTAATTAAGATGCGAACTCCAAACTTCAAGCAAAACAGATTCTGTTTGATATAAATTTTTTTGGTTATCGCTTTACATCCTAGTTGGCTTGCTATATCGATAAGGATCTCCAGAAGCTGCGGCTTAGTCAATTTAAATTATGCTCGATGAGATTTAATCTTAAAAGATCCAAATATCGCGCGAGATTTTATATATCATGAAGCTATTTTGATCCAAAAAACCATCATTTCCACCTTCAGTTAGCTCTCTGAATCGCGATTTTGACCTTCCCCACCACACTCATCCATACTCCACTACCCGGATTTCCTGTGGTCCTACTCCCTCCCTCACCCTACCACAAAGTTTGTGACCAACTCCCCCACCGCCCAAAAAGCCTCGGCGGCCTTTCATCAAGTTGATTGTTTGGGGGCGAAATGCGAGAGTGGCCTGGGCCTTGAAATGGGCTATGTGGATGGGGAGAAGTTTTCGGCGCCGCCGGGGGTGGTGCGGAGGAGGAGGAGAAGCTTTTGGTGGTCCTAGGGATGGGGGAGCACGCAGGGCGTTTGGAGCTCGAGTCCACGGGTCTCCGGGGACATTTCCTTGCACCGGTAGAAAAGGGGGAGCAAGGGCGAAGGCAGGCAAATTGGCGACCGAATTGAGTTAGTTGCCTATGCCGGGCGGGACGGCCGTTTTTCGCGTTGAAACAATACTACGCGGCGGCGCCTTCGGGGTTGAGGAGTCCAACGTTTTGCGCGAGCAACGGGACACCCCTCTAGTTGCGGCAAGCATATTGACGAGCAAGCCGGAGGGAAGCGATATAGGGATGTGCAACACGGGAATTGGAAACTAGTGTGGGTTTGGGACGGGGTAACGTCATTGTGAGTCTGGCGGGCGAGGTGGTTGGGTTACTAGGTTATTTTTATTGGGTTGTACGAGATTGGGAGTTTTAGGCAAGAAGTCCGACGATTAAGTACTTGAAGCTTGTTTAGGATAGAATAGCAGTGTCTTAAAATATCTGCGTCAAGATTTTTTTGGCTTTAGGATAATCTCGAAAGAAAAGCACAAAAATAGCCAGAATTCAGCAATTTTTCGGGCAAACTTTTGCCGTCTGCTTTTTTGCAGGCGTTGAGCCTTTTTGGGAAGGTTTAACAGAAAATAGCTAAATATACAGTAAACAGTTATCTATACAAAATTCGCAAAAACCTATAGTAAATGGTTGGATAAAGTAGATTCAATCATACAAATCCTACAGTTGAAGTCAGAAGATAGCGAGAACAAGACTATTAATTGGAGCGACAGGTGTTCGAAGAATGCCCCAAACTTTTTTTCTGTTCATAAATACCAACCTTTTCCTTAAGCGGCGGCTGTGATGAGATGGTAGCCTTCCGAGCGGCAAATGGTCCATCTGCACGCTGCTCCCGCCGGGCCTCTTCGGCCGCTAGCCTGAAATTTCCATTCCAAAATACAGTTCTGCCGAATACAGCCCAACAGACGCACAGACTCAGATCTTTAGTTTATTTAATTTTAAAAAAACTGTAACCAAACAAACCTCGCAATTTGGTCTATACCAAGCATGTTCTATCGCTGAGCGTGTCGGACGGGACTTTCCTTCTCATGCTAGGAGTTTTTAGGGTTTTTTTGGGGACCTTCAGGATGTGAGAATTAAATCGGTGTTAGGGCAGTTGAATCGAAGACACGTGCCCCCACAGATGCAACTAGACAAATTAAAATGGGGTGTGTGGAATGGCTTGGCGGGGATGTCCAAGCCACCAGCCCTGGGGGTGTGGTGATGGGGCGGTAGAGAGAAATGGAGAATAAGAGGTAGTACGTGTGGTGGAAGACGTCTCTTCTGCTGGGGTGGGAGCCGAGAAGGCGTTATTCGAAAAAGAGATGGATGCCGGAGGGAGCGGGCTGAAGCGGAGGGCCCAGGCTGGGATCGATGCCTGGAGGGGCCCACCCCAGACAAGCCAGGGGCCCGGACACAACGGAAGGGGCCCATCCCCCTTCTTTCTTCTTTTTTTTCGACGACAACTACTCGATGACAGTGTCAATGACTATTGGGGAAGGCTCCATAGGGTGGTGGCACCGTGGCGCAGATTCTGGTTGGATCGGTAGAAATGGACAGAGATAGAAGGAGCATCGAGAAATAGAGAAATGGATCAAAAGTTCATCGAAAAGGTACTATAATTTTTTTAATTCTGGTCGGGATTTGCATAACAAAATCGGAGAAACGATCTGTTATTCGAGTAATGTTGCTATGAGTTCAAAAATTGCCGAATCAAGCTTTAAATAAAAGAGAAACGACGGCAAAGCGTCTCGAAACCTCACTCTAAATGCAAAATCGACTGCGCCGATTTTAGGTATTTTGAATTATGTGGCCTACGCATTAATACAGGAATGCCGGCATTTCCATGGAAAAACTTTTCTTCTGGAATTTTCAATCACCCACAATTTGCTCGCAAGATATTTTCTAATGCTCTAGGCTTTTGCATTTTAGATGCCTTACACATAAGTCTACTCCTTCTCCAACAGGCTTCTGCTGAATTCTGAGAAGCCCGACGATCTTTGAACACACCGGAAACGCACCTAGCGCGAACTAGCAAGTAGCCAGAATCTCCATGGGGAACCACGGATTAGGCTGTTCACACTCTACTAATGCAAAAGCGCGGAATAGCCAGCCTAGTGCAAAATCGACGTAGAAATTGCGAAAAAGGTATTTAATAATTTTATCGTCTTTGAACTATAATGCTTCTTCTAACGACATTTTTTTCTAGAGAGTATCTTCGAACATCTCAGGAGAAACATACCCTTATGCTACGTTTGTCCACCTAATGTAAAGTCGAAAAATCCAGGGCCATGCAAGAATGCCGAAAAATGAAAGGGATCAAGTGACAAATCCATCTTTTATCTATTAAACTATCTTACAAAGCCGCAAAATTTTCAGATATTTTTGAATTTAACCAAACCAGTAATTTTCAATAAAAACAAGCATTAAATAGGTACCTCATTACCAGTTACTACCAAGCACTCACCGATCCCTCCGCTTCCACTGGTAGCTATAAAAAGCTAGCTTGAAATATCCAGGGCTTTGGTAGGCACGCTCATACTTGGTGGCCATATCCACAGGCCACCAAGCCCTAGCAGCTAGCGATCAGGAATACGACCAAGCAGTCTGTGGTTGTGAATCAGGGGTTGTGCTCCTCCTCGACGCTGGCGCCTGCCATCTTTCCAACGTGCCAGCCACAATCAGCCAATTGCATAATGAGACACGATGGGCCAGAGCGTCTTGTTCTCCTCGAATTCGGTGGAGCACACGTTGCTAATGTGGCTCACGAGGTGAGAGAAGAGAGGAGCAGGAGAAGGTCTTCAGAATATTTCCAGTGTAGAAAATCAATATAGACGAGTTCTATAGTGCTCCACCAAATTTAGAAAGGTAGGAATCACTGACCCCAGTGAAGTCTACGATATTTTGCCAAAATCCGGGGCCAACGTTACAATCTGCGAGGGAGGAGTAGCTCTCGCTCTCCTCTCCTGCCCAATCGAACTAATTGTTGCGAGCGAATTTCGGGATCGGGGGTCATTCATCGTTGGCGGTGCCACGGCTCGGCAGCAAATGCAAAAAAAAGCCTGGGGCCCCGGGACGCGCATTCTCTAATAAGATTCTTGCTTTTTGGATAGGCACATGCGAACGGATCATTACCGGATTACGCGAGGTTTTGTGAGATGTCTGGAACTATTTCAGTTTATAGGACCAGAACATCAAAGTCGGCTTAATGATGAGAAGAATCAATTGCTGATTATGAAGGAAATGATGGTGGGCCCGGAAGTAGTAAAAAGTTAGGGAAAAGCAGTAAAGCCAGTAAACTTTTTTTTAGTTACCTTGGCATAGCTGGCCAGACTACCATCTGTGCGGCCTCCATCAATTTCTCGCCCGGACGAGGTGAGGGGGCTTCAGCCTGTTCGAACAGTCGCCGATCCCCCTCCTGGATCCTTCGAGGCTGGATCGGCGAGTGGACCAGGTCTAGGTAGTCTTTTTTAAGATACTCTAGATTATTAATAGTTCTCATAAAAGATTCTTGATTTTTATTTCGCTATCTAACTTAACTAATTATCAGTTTAATCCACTCTAATAAAGTTCGTTCCAGGGTCATCCAAGATAAGCACGACTTCGGAAAAATTTTCTAAGAGGCGATTTTAACCTTAAATACGTGAGTGATATACTTATACATGACCATGGATTAGGTCCGATTTCCATTTAATTCAAGAAACCTGTGCAATCGGTCAAAAATGGTATTTTTATTTACAGGATTTCTGTATTTTGTAAATCATAAGCTCCCTTTCGGGGTGATTGCAATAGAAAGATGTCTAGGGGTTATACATATAAGAGGAAATACGGTAAATCAAGTTACGGCAAATCTAGTAAGCCTTATTCAAAGTCGTTTTTTAAAGAGAACACCACGAAAAGCTTAAATGATTAACCATCGAAAACCAATACCTGGACCGACAAATGGCAATAGCCATCCCTGTCCGTCCTGGCCAAGCCCCGAAGGGCCGGCACCCGGCTCGGTGACTGCGCGCGAAGACTGCAGAACGCCCGATTTCCCTAAATAACCATAAATCCAATACAATACAAAATCACTATCCAGAAACGGAAGAAGGGCTCCGAGGCGAGAAACCTCCTCTTGTCGGCTATTGTCAGCAACATGACGACGAAACCCGCGAGACACGTTGTCAGGAAATTCCGTATTCTACGGGCCACCCGGGGCGTTATGATTCCTGTTTTGAAACGGAAAAGTCGGGTATAGAGCGAATCATTGCGCGCCAGTTGTTGGCAAAAATAATTCTTGGTGTAATTTGGGGGAACGATCGTGGGAAAACCGGGTGTGATTTAAAAAAATTTGGCACGCTATTTCACAGGTTTTCAGGTGGTTAAGAATACTAATTAGATTCTGAAATTCTCAAAACTTTTAGAAAAACTATGAATTAATAAAAAGGGGTGTTTTACTAAAGTCAATGAACAATTCTCTATTTTTCGTATATTTTCGTTTTTATTTTTAGACGAACCCAATTCGAGAATTTTTTAGCGCTTCTTTACGTTAGTGAACAAATAGTAAATCTTAGCATTCGAAAAATTAATTTTCTAGGGCCGCGGGATATCGATGAATGGCGAATTCCACCCAAGTCTCCGAACAAATTAATTCATAACAATCTACATATTCGATTTCTCAACCCGCCCACTTAGCCAACAACCCGACAATAGCCAAATCACATCATCAAAGAGGCCCCCCACATATCCAAATTCATAATTTTACCCTCGAGGGCTCTCCGTCCCGGATGGTAGACGACTATCGTTAGGGTGGCGTGGTTGGCACAACAATGAATTAAATTCCGGCGAAAAGAGACGCTCCCGAGCGGTGGCGCCAGAAGGGGGCCTTTCTACTAGAGCCCTGTCGAAAAACAGCAAGTTCTTGGGAAATGTGGAATGGGATAGGGGTGCTTCCCCTCCGCTTCGGCTTCGCCTAAAATGGGTAATTAGGGGCCACCCGGAAAAGCGAGCTCTGGGGGGGAACCTTTTTGGGTGGTTGTGGTGGTAGCAACAAAAATTGGCGAGGAAGCGGAGGTGGAGAATGAGGCCTAGGGGTAAATGGGAACATTGAATTCGAAAGGTAGCATAGTTGAGGGGAGAGCCGAAGAAGGGAGGGTTGGCTGGGCGGTCGACTGAAATCCGAGCCATTGCTTGCAAATATGGAATCGAGCTTGGGAAAGAGAATTTCATGGGAACCCGGCATGGCAATTGGGTTGATGTCTATTCTATTCTTGGCCAGACGTTTTATTTAGAAATAAAGACTATTTTTGATTGCTGCATTGGTAGCTGACCTATTAGATTAGATTTAACGAGATATGGCCAACAAAACCAAAAACCTACAAAATCCGTTTTCTCGATGCAAATAGCAAAAATAAGGATAAAAAGATATCCTTAGTGTCAAGTGCTGATTGAAAATGGCCATTTTATGCATTAATGACTGCGATTCGAGTTGAATAATTTAGGTAATCGAGCATATTAAATCTAACGGTAAATGGCGGCAAAGTCGGAAAATCGATAAAGCATTTTTTATCAAAATATGATAATATCGGCCTGAAAAGCATATGTATAATTTTTAGCGACCATTAATGATCGAGAAACGGGCATTTAAATGACTAAAAGTAAATTCTATCTATATTAGCAGAGCTAGATAAATTCCGGTTAAATAAAATCGTGACATGCCAGAAAAATAACTTTTCAAACCCGGATCGAAACCGGAAACCCCACAAAACCAATAACGGCCCTTAGTATGGCCCCCCAACAAATCGAGGGGGGGGGGGAGGGGAAGAGTTTTTGATGCTAATGCCTGGAAACGGCGGAATGGCAACATTACATCTGCATAGAATTCATTAAATATTAATCCGGCAAATGGGGAGGCGGCGCATATCTATCATGTCTGGCTGGCCTTGGTGGCCCTGGCGGGGTCTATGTGTCCCGCCCGCTAAACGAATTTAGGGTGTATTGGATAAGTTACAAATTTGATAGTTATGCAAAGAAATGCTATTCTAAAAGTATAATGCAAGGAAATATATACTCAAAAATCCTAATCCAAGACTGAAACGGGCTCAGCCTTCAACCGAACGGCCATAACTCAATTACAAACCCTCATTCGCGACCAATTATTGCCTAGATATATAGAATCCAGACCCGGCAATGCCAGTATATTCGATATTGCTACCCTCTGTTCGCCATGGCCACTCGCGTCATTTATGTTTAGTTCAAGGCGCGCCGAAAAAGCAATCCGAGTCAGCAAATAAGGGAACTTGCGTGTAATTTAATTTGGGCTGGAGGGGCAAGAAGAGGCATGGAAAAGAGGGGGGAGTCGGGGTGCGAAGCGAATCGGCCATTTTGTCGAAGTGAGGCACTGAGCTATCGCTGAGGATGGATTTTTTGGGGAAGAAAAAGTGCAGCTAGGAATTGATGAAAAATAGTAGGACTGGAAATTTTGGGTAGTAGCCAAATATCACGTTAAATGCAATTAACGATAGCTATGCTAGCAACCCTAGAAGCTCAAGAAATCGTGCGTCCTCACCTGACAAAAAATAATAACATTAGCAAAATTGCCCTTTTGATCCAAAAGTCATGATGTCTGAAACTGAATATAAGGTGAAAAATAAGGTAGATAGAAAGCTAACCCGAAAACCTAAAGCTGCTGAATGATGCTAGCAACCCTAAAGGCCCAGAAGAGATCCGCCATCCCAACGACAGAATACTCTGTTTAAGACATTTGGAGATCGACTGGAGCTAACCTCCGAAGTAAGATAGATAACGCAAAGATTCATCCCAAAATCCGAAGCGATGAAAGTGGTTCTACTGCCTGAAAAGTTCAGAAGCAAGGCGCCGCCCATCAAAAAATTCTAGGTTTAAAAAATGAATATTAACAGACTATAACGTCAAAAAGTAGATACATTAGCTAGGAAATAATGCTAGTCGTCTCAAATGTTCACAAGCCACAAAGCCCTCCCCCCATCCGATGACACATGGTCCACTGGAGTTTGTTTCAAATTTCGCACCCCACACACCCCGCGCGCGAGACTCGGTCATCCGAAGGGCATAAAATAATAGCTGAGAGCGACATGCACAGACACCCTCCTCCCCTCCCCCTCCCTGACAGCGTCAGCAACCCCGGGAATGCCGTGGAAATGGCGGAAGATGTGCGGTGGTGAGGCTAATGCATAGCAGATGTGTCAAAGCGATAGTATGGCCTGCGAGCCGAGCCGAGAAAAAAAGGGGGCGCGACACACCCGTATGCACCTCCGAAATCATGCATTCGGGGGCTCCCCTTGGTCGGGGTTTGGCCGATGGCTTCAAGCTGTGGGCCAGGCTGCCGCTACTGCCATTGGAAAAAAAACGCAGAACCATTTTGGCAATTAGAGAGATCTATTATGACGCATCTATTCACGAATTCAGAACGATTCTTGCAAAATCACGCCTAAATTAATTTAAAAATTTGTGAACCTGGAATTAATTAATTCTAGCGCTGACAGCTGTGGACCAGACTGCTGCTACTGGCTTGAGCAAAAATGCTGAATCATTTTGGCATGTCAAGAGGGCTATTATGACGCATTTCGGGGTAAAATCGCGTGATGTAGCGCATCGGCAAGTTTTTCTCTCCAAATACCGCGTAAATAATTTTTTGTATGTAGAGTTAGTTCCAACCGTTTTTTCATTAATTTATGTCGCTGATAGGCCTGCCATTACCTTCTATGTTTTTTGAACCACCTAGTAGCCGTCACCCCACACAAATTATAAAATATTAACTTCCAAAAACCCGTTTCTTTTGCAACTAGGAGAATATGCTGGTCCATAGCACCCCCGCTTCAAAATAACCGAGGCGTTCCCTTCCCAACTACCTACGATATGCATAGGGACATCGGTGCAGGGCTAGAAAAGCTCCGAAAAAGGAATAGACGTAGAAAAAACGCAAGGGAGACTCAGTATACCTTACAAATCAGGGTGTTCAATTACGTTTAAAACCGCGAATAGCATGTCTAGCTCTAATAAAAACCTAATAATGCCCATTGCAAAAATTCCCCAAATCTCTCCCCCGCAGGTGATTTTCCTGAAAGCAAATCTAGCATTTTCCCTATAGAGCCCCGCGTACACTCCATCAAGTTCAAGTACCGATGTTGTGCGGCGTCAATGAAATTGGGTCTAAAAGCCTATTACATCGTCAAGGTAAAGTGGGGGACGTTACAATGCTAAAAGTGAGAACTATTGGTTTTTTAAGGGTCATAAGATAGGTGGAAACAATCGGATTCCATAGATCGGTGAGTGTGAAGGTAGGCCTTGGAACGCGGTGTGTATGGAGTATGGAGGGGGATTGGCCAGCGCCACCGAGCCGCTGGGGCGATCCCCCCTGAATTATGCAGCAGAAATTAGCCGGTGTGTCGCCTGAGGCTCGCCACGATAACGGATGGCTTTTGGTCGCCATCCACCGGGACAGCTGAGTTTTGCTTCGGATATCGCAGGGCAAAAAAATCTATAAATTGCATATCCGCATAACGAAAACTCGGCTTAGGATCTAACCTATGACCTGTGCTGTATTTTCGTGTCATAGCCCTTTAAAGGCCCGATTTGAGAGCCTTTGCTTGCTTGGCCATTTTATAAGTTTTTGCCACTTCTGGGAGGCAGCTAATTCTAATCGCAAAAGCATTTTAAAAATTTTGATAGGATAGCTGTTAAAAATCATAAATAAAACCTATTGGTCTCAACTTTGTTAGATCCAATCGAGGCAAATTTCAACACGCGAAAAATAGAAATTTCCGCCGATAAACACTAACCTGAAGACTTTAAAGCTCAAATTACATCCACCTTAGGAGCCAATGGCAAAATACCGATTTAAAATATAAAATACAAAATCCGAAGACCAAGGATAGTGCTGACCAAAAGATGATAATAGCCTGAATAATAGACAGGAATATCTAAACGCTAAAAATTAAATATATTTATATCTTTGATTTTTGCAGACTGACAGACACATCAAATATGCAAAGGTGTAACCGTACTGTGGACTCCCGGGAATTCGGCTTTCCTCCTTCATCTTGGTCATCAACAAGGCACACGTCTTCACATCTGATACGTCGACGACCCTAGAAACAGGAAAATATGAATGGAAAGTCGTTTAGATTGGGCTTATTTTTTATTTGGTACTATCTTGCCTTTCGTTTGTAGATATACTATAAGTACTATATAGCTTTGAAGTTATTTTTAATTTCAATTTGAATTTCATCGCAAAGCGTTTAATTTGACTCATAAACTGCGTATTCAGAACTTTCATGGCAAGCGGCTCCGCGTCAGAACCGATTCATAGATAACGACAAAAATCTCAAATAAATGGGATAGGTGTGGGGTATTTCCGGGCCAAAATATCTCGTTCACGATACGGTAGAATCCACTACTTTACACTACCCGTTTGGCCACCCGTTCGGTAGCTGCCGCCTCTGCTGTACCGCGGGTGGTGCCAATTGCGGCAGCGTTCGACCGGTCCTCGACACCATTGGACCAGCATCCCAGCTGCCATTCATCAACCTATCAGCCTCGTACACACACAGCAATCAATGACCACCAAAAGTGAATATGGCAAAGCGTCGGGTGCCCATTCGAGGATTAGTGCGTCGAGAAGGATGGCCGAAATGGGGAAGAAGAAGAGGTTGCTCAAAGCACGCGCATACTTTGTCTCTTCCAATGGATGGGTCGAGGTACTTGAGGCCGTCCCCCCTACTTCGGCCTAGGCATCTTTCATTTGGATACTTTTTCCGGACACTTCATCGATCTCTGCCCCCCGGTGCTCGCCCCCGTTTTCAGCTTGAAACCTTAAGGAGGAGCCGGAGGGTAAATAGTGAGGTTCGAAAAGGTGTCGAATGAGGGTGTGGACGGAAGGGCGGGGGGGGGGCGTTTAATTGAAAAAATCATGGATGTGGAATGGGGGCTCTGGGGGTGCGAGGTGGAAAAAGCTGTGGGCCGCAACCTGCTCGGCGAGGATCTCGATTTTCGATTCTGGTCCGCGCCGTTTCACGGGCGAAGGGCTATAGTTATTACTAGAGCAAAGGGTTTTCGAGAGTTTGTGAGTATTCAGGGGGTTGAGGGTTCAAATTTCGGGAAGGGCCTGACAGATGAGGTCGACAAAGCAAATTGGTTTTTGGAAAGAGAAAAACGATAAGTTAGATGGAATATAGCACCAACAATAATATTTAAGAAAAATCTCAGACTTTTTTCAAAATTACATAAGATTTAATAAATTTTATTCTTACAAAGAGAACTGATGCTTGAAACCCCCAGCCATCTATCTTGTTTTGATACGTCATCTATAAAAATAATAGTGTTGCCGGCCCCTCGTAAAACCCGTCAACCCCTTTGTTGACAGAAGTCTAGGGTTGACTAGTGGATCACTATAAGGAAACCTTGGCTATAATTACGAGCCAGGCCCCCGGAATTCAACATCTATGTATCGGATCTGGTTTGAGGTCACCGAAAGCGATTAGAGACAGCTGATGGCTGGGGGCGAAGGCAAAAGTGCAGTAAAGCAGAAAGACTTACGCAGTAGGCACTACCTTACGAGTTATTCCTATTATACCATCGCGTTAAAAAATGCGCGCTAAAAAGAGTTCTAGACCTTGCTGATATTTCGCCAAAAAACCTATAGTAATCCATTTAGAACCCCGTCATTTTGAAATCTAAATAATTCTTTGAAACGATGAAACATAACCATTTATGGGTCGACCAGACCTCGTGAATAGCCGAAAAAGCCTAAACAAAAGCCGAACCCCATTAAACATTTGTTCCTTCAAGACAGCCGAAGGGGAGAACAGTGTTTCCGAAAGGATAATGAGGTGTTCAAAGGGTCCACCAAGGGCTTAGAAATGCCGGGGGCCCAACTCTGCGGGTCATCCCGGGCCATGTAAGGATCAAATTTCGAAAATTAATTTCCTGGGGTATTTGTGTGTGGCTGAGGGGAATGTCTGGCCAAAGGCTGGGTCGCATCTTGCTACGCATCTCAGGCCCATTAGGATCGCGTCGGCTCATCACCGAGTCCCCGCCATTATAGGTCAAGTGTACTACTACGCGCGCGTAAGCGACGGCAATTGAAAATAGGTGTGATGTAAATCAGGTGTTAGTTAAAATTATTTTAAGCTAATCTGCTAAGGTTACGTTACAATAAGAGACATTGGTTTACCCATAATCTAAACCTTCACCACGCAATAATCTTCAATACCAAAATTCCATCAATACAAATATTTTTGAATTTCCTCTTGACTCGAACTTAAATAAGTCCCAGTATTTTTCCTAATTTCTATTTATAAAACTAATTATTTTATAATCACATTAATTTAATTTACAATATCTTCAATAAGAACTGCTTACCACTGGATATCTTTGAGCAAGCTATAATTTACAAACCTATACCTTCGCTTATTCGGGTGATACTTCCTATCGTAGTCATCTGGCAACGGCGACGAAGCTGATGACGACGGCTCCTTGCTGGTGGTAGCCCGATTTGGAGCAACTGAGGCTCTTCTCGCCGCCTTAAAACAAAAAAAAAATTTATTATGATAAAAATACCCTTTTCTAGACCTTAGATTAATAACAGATTCTTGGGCGCGATTTTAAGAAAACCCGGGTAAAAAGTCAGGGATGTTGCGAAAAAGCCGTAAAGCCACTCCAAGAGCCCGCCCAAAAATGGGCTAAGGTAGGTAAAGCAAAAGCAGTCAATGGCTTTTGGTGGCTGTGGACGTGGGGGGCAAGACTTCTCCCAATTCATCGGGGACAATGGCCATCGCCAGAAACTCCTTTGGAACACGCCCGAATGCACCTCTAGACCCTGACGGGGGGCAGCACCCCATTCTTGCCCATCACCCCGATTGTGGCGGGTTTTCCTCTCATCAGAGGCGCTTAGATTTTTTTATTAAATGTAGAACAATCAAAAATCAACTTTGAATTTTTTGTGCAGAACCGATTAGTAAAATTTGCGTGAAATTCTATTTTTTCCTAGTTTTATTTCACTTAGAAGAGTTTCTCTACTATTTTACTTATTAGCATAAAATAAACATGTAAATTCTACGCGAATTCTTGCATCAAAATTTAGAAAAACGAACGCTAGAAAAAAGAAACTCACAGAGCATCGCTGAAACAACCGAATCCTAAAATTAAGGCGAAGAAATTCTTTCGAACTTTCTACAAATGTTCCCTGGGCCGTACAGGATCGTTTAAACATGCAAATCACTCTTTTTCAAATCTCAAAAATAAATTGAAAATTTTTAAAAGTTTCTCCGTAAAAATATGCAACTTTTTAAACAAAATCTCGAACCATCTATCTGCCGATTTTTGTGGCAAATGGCATGTCATTCTCAAAATCTGTCCATTCATAATTTAATTATTTTTTATAGAAAACCGGCAAACGCTACTCCTAGACCTATCATTCAGTAATTTATAGTTAAAGCCTCTTTCCGCGCGAACGTCAAACTCCAAAAACATGTTACCGTACCCACCACGCAACTCACCCGCCGAACTTGTCGAGGACGCGTGACCCGTTTTGGCGGCATGGCGACGTCAAAGTTAGCAAAGAACTAGCACTAATAATGTAGAAAAAGCCGAGGCCGGCTCGCCGAGGCGCCAAACTGTCATAAGAACCCTTGAAGGAAGGGGCGCCCCGTTAGTAACTAGGCCAATTAGGTACATAGCGAGGGCCCATGAGGCCTTTCCTATCTAATCCCCCCTTCACATCCATCCTCAAGGAGAAGATGTGCTCCTGGTGGTTCTCAGGGCCCAAAAAAAGATGGAAACAGAAAACCGCCCACCTCGATGACGGCCGTCGGGAAGTCGAGAGAGCGGCGGACGCCCGCATGGACCTTCGCTGGCTCATTTGCTGGGAAAACATATGTAGGATCAAGGCTAAATTTGTCCCCGGAAGCTAAGGGCCTTGATAAAATGCTGTTTCGGGTTCGCAAAGGGTAGCAGGGAAGGGAACATAGCCTTATTAAAGCATCAAAAGTATGCTACATTAAAAATGTCAGCCAGAAAAAAGCTATTTTCAGAGGCTTCCGATGTTGTGAAAATTCCGGAGTGGCTTTCGGCGTTAAAAGCTAAAGAAGTATATCAACAGCTGTAAATCGCTAAAATATTCTACGTTAGAAAATTGTGCACAAACTGAACTAAACGTCTTTTTATGCAAAAAACTTTAATCAAAAGATGGTGGAATTTAATTTTCAGTTTTTCGGAGATTTCGATACCTACGCTGCTATTTAATAAAGGCCGGTAGAACACACTATGTAGAAGGTTTCACAGCTCGGTTGCATAGGTTTCAGACAGCTTCTTTTTAAACCATATAATCACAAATCCTGCGTTTTTAGCAGTTAAACCTTGAAAACACTCACCTTTCTCAACAGCCGGCTCCTCAACAATCTTCCCGGCCTTCGCTACCGCATCTGAAGCCATTTGCGCTTCAAAAAATAACCGATACCCTGTCGACTGAACTGCCGGCGTCGCTGCGTGGCGTGTCGCTCGGCATTTCTGTCATTCTGTTGGTTACTGGAAACTCGCCGGCGTGCAAAGGCCCTGCCAACCACCATCACCTCATCTGAAAGGAGTAGAAAAATTATACCATGAATTTCAAAGTGGAAAATAGTTTATGAAATACATGATAGAGCCAATTCAGGATCAAAAAATTATTTAAAGGCAACCCGGGGATGAAAACCTGTACGCTACTTTTCTTTTCCGGTCAGAAATTTCAGCTGCCAAATTTTCGCCGTATGCCAATGGTTTTCTAGTTAAAAGCGTGGCAGAGAAATTACAAAAACTTCAAATCTTATAGCCGATGATGTAAAATTTGATGTGATTTGTGGCGCTTAAGACGTATAACTCATGCCATAAATATTTTGCCCTTAATATCACTGGATCGGAAGTTATGAAAGTTTACGGAAGTTGCATGCAAATGGAGATGGATTAATTGTTTACGAACAGCAAGTTTAAATGGAAACTGAATCCGCTCGCGTGTTGCAATAGGGATATCTAGGAACTAGATAGAAAATACTAATGAAACCCCTCCCCGCCACATGGAAAAGCTTGATCATTTTCTGTCATTGAAGGTATGTCCCCCCTCCATCCCCGAAAAGAACATGTGTTTCAGTTTATAATAAAGAGCGGACCCCATCCCTTCAAAGAAAAACCTCGGCTCCCCCTACTGCCCCCCTTCTTAACCCCTTTTCAAACCCGCTCAAGAACAAATCAGTCTCCCTGCCCCCAAATTCAATCTACCAACTAACCGCTTTGAACGACATGGAACAGTTGTTTGCAATGGAAATAGATACAAACACCAGGTGTATAGATGGAAGTCACAGATTTAAACGAAAATAGTGGGTGTTGGGGGCCTCAATTTGGCGAGGCATCGCCTGAAACTTTATCCGATGTGGTGGATGAGAATAGAGGATGGGCGAGGGAGAGCTTTTGAAAAAGGCTCGATTGTCTTTCGGAAATAGAGCTGGTCGAGTAAGCTTTCAAAGAGGGTTGGTGGGTGGTGTGGTAGTGTGATGTTGTGGTGGTGTGTGAAATTAGATGAAGCGCTTCAGCGCGCTGTGCGTAGGGATGATTGGGATGTTGCCAAGCTGTTTCAACATAGTACATCACAATTAAGAAAATGTGGAAAAGGGAGCATATAAAAGGGTTTGACTGCAAGTTATATTGAATTTTATGTGTGACTGGATTATTTGAAGGAGGTCTAATTAACCGGGCGTTTTTCTGGAGGACCTTTTGCCGCAGGTAGCAATTACGAGCTGGAGTGGTAATTTTTATCGCAACATCATGAGATAGGCTAGTTACATCGTACTTGTAGACTTTATCGGTAGATGAAACATACAAATGTAATCAGGTTTTTCGATACATATATTTCACAGCTAAAAGTATTACTAAAAGATACCTATCGCTAGGTTTTACATAGTTAAATAACGAAAAAACGAACAAAAACCAGGTAAAAATAGCAGCATCGTTTACCATCAATCTCCTCCCTCTCTCCAAAAAATAGCTACCAAAAACCCCAAAGAAATGGACCCTGCCGTCACCCTCACCCGCCTTTTTCCAGACCCCTCCACCAGCATACACACAAATAACAGCCCTTCGTAATTAGGAGCTTCTAGGCATTCCCTGAATATTTAATAACTGCACCCCGTCCGCCGCAACGACGCGCCCCCCAGATTGTTTTACTAATTCTGCCCCCGCAGCCCCCTCCCGGATCTCGGCCTCCCCTCCCTTCTTGGAGCTCCCCTTCCACATCCACCCACCACCCTTTTCTTAAAACTCCCCCCAAATGGAAGGGCACCACAAAACAGACATTGTAACGAAAAGAGAATCTATCAAAAAAAAAGTGGAAGCCACATTGAACGGCCGGAATCGGCTTTAAAACCCCCGGGTCGACGTCTTCATCGTTGGGCAAGTGTGAAATCGTTGAGAAGGGCAGGTAGCACCCGTAGAATTTTGTCGCCCCCACTGCTCAGTCGACCAAGAAAAAAGACCTCCGAAAGATTTCGGGTCTTTGCCGCGGGGTGAGAGTTGGTTTAAAGAGGCAAGACGCAAAAAGAGGAAACAGACGGAAGTGCCAAGCGGCTAATTCTCGAAAATATAAACTATGAATTGGCGCTGAGGAAATGACCGGAAAAGATTTCGTTAAGCAATAAAATTGTTCGGGTTTTTTTTGTTTAATTCAGGAATTGTTGATGTTTTTAGCATGTCTTAACTTTCAATGATTTCTAGACACTTATGGTAAAGTGCAAACCACACACCTCGTATTCTCGCTCCCGGAAATCAGCGGAAATTCGTCTGTCAAGAAGAGGCATAAGACGCTTGTTGCGATACGAAAGTATTTTTCAAAAGTTGCTATATACGAATTCACTGAGAGAAGGGGTTTTAGGATTTCTAAATGTTTTCGAAATTTTGTGTCGTGCATGACGGCTACCTTAATCTGAAATCCCTGGAGAGTTGGTTTTAACGAGAATTAATTGCACCGGTTGAACAAACTAACCGAATCACGCTATAGTTCAAACCCGTTTATTCTTTCAAAAAATTAACGGAAGACTGTTGGAGGTAGAATTTGTGGTGCGGTCGAGAATTTCGGATGACGCTCTTTCCTCCCGATCTTCCGCTTTTAAGCTGATCGGCATTTTTAGACGCCCATCTACTTTGCAGGGCAGCCCCGTTGTTGGGTCAATCAGATTGATTTCATCCAACGCGACGATCGAGTAGCTGTTTCTCATCTCAGAGACTTGAAAAATTAACTAAAAAAAGTTATAAGGGACCTAGCACGCCATAATTACCGTAGGATATTCACCCGGGTCGATATAAACTCGTTCACATTGCCAGGAATGTATCGTGTAATTGGTAGAGGTGAACAAACTAAAAAAAATGGGTAGTATGCAAGCTAAGCTTTTATTTTAATCGGTATTTACGTTGTATCGTTCTCCTCGTCCAAGCCCAAAAGCACGTCCAGTTTCGGGTAAAAGGTCGAGCGATAATAGCAAAATTCAAGTGCAGCCGTTCGAGTGATGTTCAAATCAGTAAACTCAAGGCTGGAGGAAGCTGGCCCTTGCGCGTAAGCAAAATCACCACCTAAAATTAAGCCTCAAATAGGCGTAAGTAAAATACTTACGGAGGGGTTTTCTTACTCCAGAATGATGCGTCCCAACATGCGAATAACCAATCTTGAAATCTTGAAATTCATCTTCAAAATCCACACAAATTGTTGAATCGAAATCACATGTCAACTTTTTACACGTTTCTTCCTCCAATGGGATTGGCGGTTCAAAATGTGGTACTAGAAGGTTGTTATTAATATAATTATACCACAGCTTACCAAAATCGCAGTTGTAGATTTGGTTAGCTTCGTAAGTTATGGTATCTACAGCCGCCATGCCACCTTGTTTGCCAAAGTTATTCAAAACAAAATTGTAGGCTTCGATTACAATCTGAAAAGACCACGGATCGATGCATTAGTGAAAATACCTCAAAATTATGCATGATGCTCCCTGGGATGATGACAGTAGTAGGACCAGGTGCGCCTTTCCAAATATCATTGCTACACCATTCATAGATTTTACCGGAGCCCGGCCGTCTATAGCATGTAAAATTAGCATTCTTGAGGAAAGCATACCTTACACAAACTCTTAATTTCACCCTCGGACTTGTCCAGTGATTAAATGTCAGCTTCCCATCACCCTGTTGACATTGTATAGGATCGCTCACTAACATTGCAGAGTGATCGGGTGGTAATTTCTTCTGAGTACCAGCAAGAAGAAAAGGGCCCTCTTGAAAAATTAGCTTAAAGAAAATTTTTCCAACCAGGTCTAATTTTCGTCGAAAAGATATCCTTTGCTTGTTCGTCACCCCAATTCCCGCAAGCTCTCACCCAATCGAGCTCGTCGCCAGACCCACATATTGTCCATTCATTTCTCCATCTAAGAAATATTAAAATATAATTTTAAAACCAATCTCGCTACCGGCATGGCATCGAACCAAATGCATCAAAAGAATCGCATATCAGGTCGCAAGGATAAGAAAGTTTGAATTGTCCAAGTATCGATGCTAAATATATACATCATAGTAGTCAGCACAAACTTACGATATTTAAATAGTGGAAGCCAGGTATCCACTTCTATATTGCCACCCAAGAATTCTAAGACGTCAATTAAAAATTAAAATTTCCTAGCTTACTTTTCAAATCCATCATTTCCAACATTTCCAAGAGGTCTTGCAGTTCAAGACAGCTTGCTAAAATTTTTTAAATGAATTTTCAGAACAAATACCGGTTAGTAACATCATGACGAAAAATAATAGTGCGCGTGTGGATTCCATATGCAAATAATGGTCCACGTACATCCGGGTATGTCCTTCTGACAGGGCCTGCTTGGATTTCGGGAAAAACTGGTTTTAATGTCCTTAGAAATTCTCTATGAAGCCTGGATGAGCAAGGATTATAAAATATTCGCGAGGTATATAATTAGACAAATTTTCGCGGTAGTCAAAGTTAAATAACACGGTGTAAAATACATTACAATTTAAATTCATTTTCTGAAATTTTTCTTCAACATTGCACTAAAGTCCCTGATTTTTGTAACTACAGTTCTATCAGCTTGTAACCATTCAGGTCCAAATAGTTTTTGTGTCTCGCTGACCGTTCGTTTCTATGTACCTACTGGCCCCTCTTCACCTCCACTTGAAGTCAGCCACCAAATGAATGGTTATTGCGTCACCCCGAAGAGGAGAAGATGGCCAATAGGGGTGCTCTCACCCCCTGCAGTCTGGTCATGAGGAAAACGGGTTAAGTGTCTGTTTGTTCATCGTCTGATACTAGGACGTGCAAGGTGAATTTATACGGTTTATTGATTTCTAGGTGTTGTCGGGGTTTAATAGGGTAGTAGCGTTTTGCTATGGTTTGAAAGGTAGGTAACGGTTGGTTACTGTAACGAGATGCCACGATACCTTCGTACATCAAAACTATTTTTTCAAACTTTTTCTCCATACGGCTTACGTGGAGAGTCATTGAGTTTTCTAAAGCGCGCCCCGGAAAAACCCTTTTTGTTGATTTCCAGACCGTTCCATGCACTAAGGAGAGGTTTTTCCGCCCTTTTTGTCGTGCGGGTGCGCAAAAAACCTCACATCAGTGTATTTAAAATGGTGTAGCGTCGAACAACTAGCCAAAATTAAGAGGTAAGTCTCGTTAAAGCACATACAATCTTCTATCCAAAATTTATAGGCCCTAGAAAAAGCCGCCCACCCCTTATTCTTACCATCTAGGCGGTTCGATGGCCAGCGCCCACCCGTCTGCAAACCATGCCTTTCCCCCCAATGGACGGCAAACATTCGCACCCAATTTATAGTCAACATTGAAAAACCATCGGCCGGGGTTCGTCGTCGGGCCGCTGCGCCCGGGAGAAATGGAGAGTTTTCGCGGGCTTCGCTTGTGAGATCGGTTCAACAGGTCACAAGGTTGTAGTGCGGAAGGGAAGTGGTTGTTCGTCATCGTTAACTATATATGGTTTTATGCAAAGTGTAGATTTTATGTAAATATTTGTGAGAGTTTTCATGTGCCGGAAAATTATCAGCTGCTCAAAACCGACCGTTGGTCCGCGAACACCACGTCTAAAATGTACACTGATAATTGCAAAACCCCGTCTTTGCAAATACCCAACCCGGCAGCCATCTTGATTGATAGTTATTTTCAAGCTAACCCCTTCCTTTAGAGTTCAGGCCCTGCCAACTTCAACGGCACGGCCAGACAGCTTATCGCCGGCCCTCGTGGCACGCGCCCCGTTCTTCCGAAAGCTTCGGGGGATCAGGGGTCAGCCTTTTTTGGGTCGGTTGCTTATCGCCTGAACCGCGCTGGAACTCGAGCCAACACCGCCGCGTTTTATCGTCGTTTTTGGGATGGTTTCTGCCTGTGAATTGGCGGAAAAAAGGAAAGGCGAACGAGTTAGTGTTTGCAGCGGATGTCAATGGTGGTTTTTGATTGGTTGGGAATGAGAAGAAATAAGGGCGATCTGGGCCTAAAAAGGACAATAATTTTTAAACCCTGGCCCTGTCTTCTCCCATGCTATTCTTCGCTTTGCATTTCCCGAATTCAGATGACGAAAATGAAAAACACCTCTACTGCCCCATTATATAGTCGAATCCCCACTTCCGGTCTATGTTAATTATTTCTAACAAAGAAGGTTTCACAAAAACTTAAATTTAATATCGAAAATGGGTCATTTTAAAAAATAGCGTGGTGTGTGCAGTCATCGCAGGACCATTACGCCCCTAATGACATATCGTACGCCCCCGAGATTTCTACCCTTCTGAGATATGACTGGAACAACGATACGGAAGTGGATGCGAAGTGGCGCACACACACACACACATACAGACACTATTTTTATATATAGTAATGTATTTTAATATTTTTTACATATAGTAATATATTATATTTTTATATATCGTTATATAATAATAATAATTTAGTTATAGATTTTTACCAGTGGAAAAAGACCGCTTCGCGGCCATTTTCCACTGGGCCCCGTCCAGGACTCATGACTTTGAATACCTTCTTCTTTTAGCCTGCGGCGCAAGAACCTGAGTGATGGCGCCATTCTTTGGCCTGCGGCGCTAGAGCCAGCGTTCCGCTAGAACCTTTGAGCTGGGCGCGTTACTGGTTTTTTCCTCGGGGATTTGGTGGCGCAGAGCCTGGGTCAAGGACCTTCCCTTGGGCCTGCGGCGCTAGAGCGAGAGTCAGGCCTAAACCTCACACACCGAGAGCCTAGAAGTATGGTTTGTTGCCAAACTACCAAAAAGCAAAACGTTGTATTTGCCCAGGATCCGAACCCACGACCATTCGGGTGGTAGGCCAGTCGCAATTCCACTACACCACGGGCCAGATGGGAACAGGCGGCCGCAAAGCCCTCTTCTCTTCCGGGGAGCCGGGAGGGGGCACAGAAAAGGCCGACCCAATGCCGGGAGGGATGCCTTCTGGTCACTTTACAAAATTAAGTTTTTGAGTCTGAATCTGCAGAAAATTTGTAAAGATAATAGGATGCGCGTGATCCCCACTATCGAATACATAAGTGTTCTAAATTTCAGCCCGAAATTCCAAATGCGAATCGAGTTATGCCCCGGACACCACGGCTCGTCGCCCATTTTGTTAAGGATTTTTGCTATTTTGCTTGTAAAATTGTTAAATGGAGGAATTTCGTAAAACAAAAAAATGCGTGTCTGACAAATGTGTTTCTCCACCTCCATGCCAAAAATCAGCGCGAAACTCGGCCTGACGGCCGAGAAATCGTCATTACAGAAAACAAACATACTTTTCTCGCTTATAGGATACGATATAAGTTCGAATTAGGTAGCCCCCAGATCGAAGGTGGGCTTAGGTTTGTTGGGTTATTTTTCGTCTTTTCCGCTGCGGTTTTCACGCTGGTCTCGATGCATATAATTGTTCTTGCGGATATCTAACGGGATGCGAGATTCGAAGCCATCAATATGCCAATTTTTCAGCAATAAAATCACAAATCTTTTTTGATCTGCGGATAATCCGGACAAAAAATTTATTCCCCAACCCCCCATGAAATTTCATACCTTCCACAACCAATTGCTTATCGACCGCCCTCCCTCCTCATGGCACATCGACGGAAACATTCCCAGGCAAAAACTGCGATTTTACGACCCATATTTGAAGTGTCGGCCCCGGAGAGGAAGCGATTTCAGAAGCATCGCCCCCGAGGATCGATGTTTGTGTTTTGGTGGTCGAGTCGTATGTTGGGATTGTTGACCAGTGGATATGCTAATAAGCAGGACACGCGATCAGGGCTCTTTTTCCCCGGGAATTTCCATGGAGTCTGGGGTGGACAAGGTGGCGTGTCACCAAGAATTAGTGGTCCATTCGAGATAGAGGGGGAACAATAGGAGGGTAGGGTGGCTGTCACGCAGCTATACAAAATTAAAAATACGGAAATTTTTGTGAGTTAGGAACTCGACTTTGCTATTTCTGCGGTTTAATTGAGCCTTCGATGCAAAAAATCATTTGATTTTTTATTAGAGCTGAAAAAAATGCATATTCACAAAAAGTACTAACTTCGGAGTCAGCACACTTATTTTTTGGTTTCAAAAATGTATCTTTTCTACTACAGCTAAAAATAGAAGCATCCCCCTAAATTCTGATACCTACTTCCGGGTTAATTTTTTAGTCCCCATTTGCCAGTAATACCCGCCAAAAAACCCCTTATCGCAGATCGCGATAACCCAACCACCCGTTGGTATCCATCCAAATATTCAGCCGATTGATTCATCGCGCCCCGGAAAGCAATATGCCAGGGTTCCATTAAACAAATATCGCAGACACAGATCTCGTCTTTACACCCCCCGAATGCTAGAAATGATTCACCATCCCCGGAACACCCTTGGCAATTCCCGAAAAGTCCCTACATTTCCCAAACGCACACCAAAGACGCCAGAAAAAGGTCATACGCCCTCTCACGATACACACGCATATTTTGTTGATTTCCCGAGAGGGCTCGAGAACACAACCCCCCTCTAAAACGAAGAGTGCAGCTGCGGGGCCCCAATCTTGGAACCCGACGGAAGACCTCAATCAGCTGTTCAGGTTGGCAGAGGAATAGGCTGGTGTGGGACCTAGATGGGAGATGAAGATACGTCCCTATACCCTCCACAACCTTTCTATTCCTATTCCATCCCCCTCTCCTTCAAACGGCTGTTTTCAGCGTTGACTAGCCTGGGCCCGGGGATTGACAGAGTGCACGCCACCGCGAATTAGCCCGAGCTCGCTCGGGCGCCTTGTTTGCCGTTTTCCCATTGCATCAGGCTCACGGGCCGGGTGCTGCTGACTTCCCGGGCGTTGTTGTCGACATCGTGGATCTGATTGAACTATTGGGCTAAGGCTCAATGAGTGAAATAGGGGCAGGGTTCATGGAAATTTGGGCGTTGAAAGGCTATTTCATAACTGGTTCCGGCGAGGTTTACGAAATAAGGCTTGAAGGGACAAATTCTGGAAGTTATTGCGTACCTAAAATTATCAATATAGCTTGCCAAATAAAGTTACGCGCACCCTCGATATGGAAAATCTAGCTTTCTAGCAATTTTTTGCAAAAAATAGGTAATTGTAACACCTACAAGCATACCCACAAATTTTTTGTCAGTCCAAACCCAGCCACTTCGAAGTTTAATAGGCAAAGAGTTTATAAAAAACACTTTTAATGTTTCTTAGGCCCACTTATAAAGAACCAAAAATCTAAACAACCGCACGTCAACAACCGCTATGTGGAAAAACTCTATCCTTTTAGTTGCTTACCCATGCTCCTTAATCCAATTTACCCAACACCCCACCACCATGTTCTGTAAACCAAAAACAGCCCTTAAAGATTTGTTTACCCTCCCCTTGCCATAACGAAAAATAATGGTTTTGAAAGGTCTCTCGATCCACAGGCAGCCGTCTCCCGCAGCGACTGCCCAGGGTAAGAGGTGCGAGGCCTTGAGACCTCGGCCGGGTGTCTTTTGTATTTTTTCGTTCATCCCGGGCGCCGGAATTGAGGCGCGGCTGGCTGGTTGGCTAGGTTGGGTGCAGTGATTTGTGTGTGTGCGTGTGTGGGTTGAGGGCTGTGTATTCTGTCAGTCAGCTATGGCCTCGAGGGGTTCTGGTTGAGGCAGACAGTAAGTAATACATGCAGGAAATGAAAGCCGTTTTATTCTAACATGTCTCTTACGTAAAAATAACTCTGCAAGGAAGCACGTTGTCTAAAAAACCCGACAATTTTCGCTTCGGAAAACCGCCATCAGCACGTTGTGATTCCCGACACGACCGTATAAATCTGAAATTTTCACGGTTTTCGACGATTTAAACCGTTTGAAAAAATCGCCTACTCCAGACCTACTGGATACCTTAATCGCCGAAATCGGATACTCCCATGAACCACTAGATCGGGTTTTTTTTGCTTTGTTGGGACACCATGTATTTACATCTGGCTGGTCTGTTTTTCCTGGCGCTTTTGCAAAGGATTCCTCCCCTGCGTTGTATTCCCCCAGCTGACGCAATAACTCATATTTGGCCTGGATGCAAATACCCGGAAACTTTCTGTTATCCGGGTGGGCCCCGGCAATTGCACAGGGAGGAATCCGGTGGGATTGTTTGGCGGG
Source organism: Mesorhabditis sp. LJ9110 (assembly GCA_038088335.1). Taxonomy (NCBI): domain Eukaryota; kingdom Metazoa; phylum Nematoda; class Chromadorea; order Rhabditida; family Rhabditidae; genus Mesorhabditis; species Mesorhabditis sp. LJ9110. The sequence goes on along the minus strand of JBBGBA010000014.1, from coordinate 71,314 downwards.
CGATATGGTTGTCGTCGGATTGCCGTGGTGATTCAGGCCCTCGTCAGTGAGGACGGGGCCTCTCCTCACCGATAGATAGAGTGCGGATATTTACGCTCTTGGGGCCCATCCCTGGAGGGCCCAATGGCTATGCACACCCACACAAATACAGAGCGCCTCTCCCCCCCCCCCCTCGTTACAGATATCCGGCACTTGATCAGTTGTTGTGTTGTGTCTTGATGTGTATTTGGAGGGTGGGCGCGGGGAGCAATACACACTGTACGGTGATGGTTGTAAAAGCTCACTACGTAAGGTGTTTTATTAACTACATCGATGTAATAGGGTTAATCATACCTCGACATGCTGCCTTTGGGCTAAATTCCTGTCTTCCGGTACGGAAGCCTTAGAAGCCCTCAGAGTTCAGACTCTTTAACTGCAGTTCCCCAAAATCCAACGTGACACCAACCCAAACATTTTCCGACCGTCCCCCTACCCCCCATTTCCTCCAAACCGAACGGCCTAATTCCGAAACCTTTTTCGAAACACCTGGTCCCCAGCGTTCACCTCAAAAATCCCCGGGGTCGACCCGCTGAACGACTTATCGCCGCCCGGTGATCGCGTGCCCCTCCCCTCGTTTTTGCGTGCCCTCCGGCTCCCCGGTGCCCGTAACGATGGCAAGAAGTGCACTTTGCAACCGTAATGATACAATTTGGGTCTTGTGCCACGGCAAAAACTCGGTGAAATCGGGTCCAAGGCGTCTGGTTTTGGGCGAGAAATCCTGGGGATTGTAGCGCGGGCGCGTGATTTCGTTGAGCCTTGTTTTCGGTGGATTCCGTATGGGTAGAAAGCGGAAGTGTTTTGCAATGTGGATACTAGGAAATAATATAAAATACGTATTGAATGCGAGTAAACTTTCGAACAATAGAAATTCTCTTGTAGAAGAGTTCCTTGCGACATCTGTAGAAGAGTTCTTTCAGATCGACTCGCTCGCTGCAAATTTTAATTCTTAGTGTTAAATTAACTCTCCTTCTTAATGAATTCAATACCTCACGATACTTCTCAACCCTCCTCCTCAACCAACCCCCTTACAAAATTTCTGTAACGTGAGGGTCTCGCCGGTCCCAGCCTGAAGCCCTTATTGTTTCCCCTCCCCAACCCGAGGTCTGTACATACTGGCCGGCTTTTTCCGTCAACCTTGGCCCTTCCCCCACCCCAAAACTATTCACATAGCACAAATAACGCATACGGCTGGCCCCGGCCCCGGCCCTGGCCCTGGTCGGCAACGGGGGGGGGCACACTAGAGCAAACGGAAGCCTTCTTTTGAAAGCCAAACCCCAGACGTGGCCGAGGAAATGTATGCACAGTTTCGCACCCAGATCCGATTTCAGCGCGAACGCCCCGTGGGGGGTCGGGAGCAGCGGAAAAACAGGGGGAAAGATTATGCAAGAAGCTAGGCTTTCAGGAAGGCGTTCAAAACACAGAATGGCAGTTGAGTGTCCTTAAGATCATTAGGCGCGAATTTTGAGCCCAGGACTTCTGCTATCTATGAACGTCATCAGCTTGCACGAGTTTCCGAGGCTGTCGAAAACATCGCCTTGGCTCCTTACTATGGAATATCGCCTCACTTCCGGCTTGTTCTTGATGCTTCCTGACAAGGAGAATGGCCCAATTTTACTAGCGAAAATTAAATTTATGCAAAAATCCAATGTTTCGATGTTACACCTTACAGTTCTTTTTTGCCAAAAAAGGCTTCCCACGGAACTGTACCTGCAAATCGGACAGACACTATTTTTTACGTTATTTTTGGATCTTCTCGCCTTCTTTGCAGATCCAAAAGGAACACGCAGCTGAGCAAGCGGTGGTGTGTTCCGGGGGTTCCGGGGTGAAAAACAGGGCCATAAAGATTTCCTCGTCTGCCGAGGCTCGATGTTTTGCCTTTGGCCCATCTCCTCCTCCGCTTCCCATCCGAGTGCACATCTCCGCCCTCGTCAGATATTTGCGCCCGTGTAATTGGAGGCTCCTCCGGGCCGTTAATGGTATATAGAAAGTGGCGGCGGGAGAAAGTGGATGATCGGTGATCGCTATAGCCAGAAGACGAGAAATACGAGAAATACAGAAAATTTAAAAAAATGCCGATTCCGGAGACTCCGGCTTGAAGCAAAAGAGGCGCTAGTTTTCTATGCCAGTTATTTTGCAATCAATCATTAAGTCATGTCGCCTAAGTCAATACTGGAATATAAAAGTTTCATAAACAATTGTTATTGGCCCTTCGATTCACCATGTTTTTCTTGTCCACTCAGTCTCAAAACTCATAGTTGGTCCAATGATGCCATACGTCTGTAATTCTCAGGAAATAGCAAGGCATTTTTCAGGCTAAACCCAGGATACTAATCACCGGTGTTGCGTTATAGCCCAAATCCAACCCCCGCCTTCAATACCACCAATTACCGTTTTTAGCCCCCTCTGTATCCCTTTCTGAAATCAAAGCCCACTTCATCGGCAAGACCCCCGCCTCTGTGGACCGAAATGGACAATGGTATTCCTGGGCGCACCTCGTGACGCTTTGTGGGAAAGTTATGAAAGCGCGACCATGCACCGAGTGGCCCGCCGCCATCACGATATTGGCATCTCAGTGGGGAACAATTGTACCGGCTGTACCTGATGTGTAGGGCTTCATGTAAAAAAAGGTGGTGCTGGTCAAGTGATTTTTAGGGAGCACCGCGGGTTGCAGGACGGGTTGCGAAAGGAGCCTGGAAGGTCCAAGGATACCGGTTTTCAGGGGTGGTGGAATATTTTTAGTGGAATCCCGAAAAAACATTATAACGAAACAATTTCCATAAAAGATTTTCAGTTACAAAGGGAAATATTTTTTGCTCTTTTTTAAGTTGAGCCTTTCGAAATCATTTTTTCATTTTCCCAGGAGCCCATGGTCGCCATATTCCCTTAAAGAGATGAGGACGGCATCTGTTGAACCCCCCTTGGGGAGAGGGGGTTCAACAGATGCAGCGGCGAGAGAGGGTGCCCAGGCGAGAGGCGCAGAGACATTTTCTTTCCCGCGCGTAATCGATTGACTTATGCCGCCCCTATCCCTTTGACCAGCAACCACTATATGTAATTCTATCCACACATCACCCTCACTTTTCCGATTATCAGCACGATTGCGAAATTCGATACACCACCCCATACCTCCAAAAACGGGCCAGCTGGCCAAAGGCCACAAAGTTGTTTATTTCAGATAGATAAACCCTCGCCACACCTTCATTTCAACCCCTTTCCACAAAATCGTCTGAGGAAGAAGAGAAAATAATAAAACCGCATCGATCCCTTTGATCTTTTCGACCCGATCTTTTAGGAGGCACAGGTCATTCCTCCGCAGCCGAAGTGCTTATTTCTTCGTCAACGTCGCATCGACTGCAGTCGTAAAGTGTAATCGCGTGGACACGAGACGAAAATGACCTCGCAATTTGGTTGTCTTTTGCGCTCTATTCCCTCCAAAGAAGGCACGGAGGGGCGGCATTCTGCTGGCGGTCTCCTATTTTGGACCCGGCCAATTTCACTCTAATAACCCTCGTAAACGCTGAGTTATGTCCCTTGAGTGCGCGAGGAGGGCTGGTGCTCCCCGGCCGACCCAACCCGAAAATATCCCTTTGGCTTTTGGTCACCGGGGAAGACCTTGAAATGGGGTTAGAGGGGGAGCAGACAAAGTGGTGAGGTAACTAGAATAATTATTCGGGGGTTCTGCGTGCAGAATGTTAGTTGCTTTGGCATAGCAGTGAAGCCGTAGTACTGCGTAGTATGGAAAGTACCAAGATTAAGGGCAATCCTTTTTGAATTAAAACGAATTTTTCTTTCTTTAGTACTTCATCACCCCATCCCTAAACTTATTTTTTCTAACCGTAGTTTTGCGTAAGACGATAATTGAAAAAATTATAGATATAGAGATCAATTTGATCAACTTTTCTGGTTTTTTACATAATTCATCACTACCCCCTAGACTTTTTCCCTAGGCACTTCTAACAGCTGAGTGCCCTTCCCCCTCACTTTTTCTTTCAAGGTCCCCAGACTGGCTAGGGTGGCTGGCAGTATAACCCAGTCCCCCCTTGGACACGCTCTGCACTTTCCCAAATACACCAGTCGTAAAGCGGCCCTTTACAAAAGCGACCACGGGTCCCCTGGCCATCAAATTTATGATACGTTCCCCCTATTTCGGTCCCAGCATTACGGTAGCATTTGGATTGGTTTTAGGGGTCCTCAGGACCATTGTTATGTAATGGGTTCGTATCGGAATCCGATGTGGAATACGAATACCAGATCTTGCTGAAAATCGACGTCCCGGTCGATCCGTGATTTCTGATAGATAAGAACATAACTCGGGGGTCAATATTTGGGGAACCACTCGAGGGGTGCCGGCGAGACCAGAACGGTTATTTGCAGACGGTCAGGCGTCGTTCTTTCATCTCTTCTGATGTGTGTAGTGGAAGCGACTCTTCAACATACACACAATTTTGATGATCTACTCATGTTAAAAAATAAAATAAATTCATAGAATTTTTGAGGTGATCTCTAGCTGTTGCTCAACCGTATTTATTGCTCAAATCCTCACCCCTAAACCGAGCATGAAATAACGCGCACTTTCGATGAGTTTCTGACCCGAAAACTACTTGCTATAGGAGATAGTTGCTAATCAAGCTTTTATTACTCAAATCCTGCACCCAAATTCCGTAAACCAGGATCAAAACACCCAAAGTTTTGAAGACTTTCTGATTTAAACAATAAAGCGATTTGCCCGCTGCGATTATGTCCATTTTTAGTGCAACCATTTGAGCATTCGACCTATAAAGTGCGCATCCGATCCCATTATACGAGTCGATGGGCCGAAAACCACGACTCGGCGCGGCTGCCCGGGCCCGAATCGGGAGGTAGAGACTGCTAATCCAGCTAGAGGCCTGTGACAACAGTCCCACACCACCACCACCACCACCCGCCAGTGATTCTCATAATTTTGGCCAAATAGTGCACGCCGAGTGCACACATCTATAGACACGGAGCAATAGTGGGGGGGGCAGATGGGATCGATGGATGGGTCCAGGTGTCACTCTGGGCACCCAAGATCTGTAATGGACGCCCTGGAAATAATGTTTTTTTTTGCGTTGGCTCTTGTGGTTGAGGAGGGGAGATGGGTGGAAGGTCACAACCCGGGTACCTAGCCCATTTAGCCATGGGTAGGAGGAGCAAGAGACCGCACTCAGACCTGAAAACCGCCTTTTTCCACTGGCCGCCCGCCTTTCACAGGATGTACTGCGAGTTTTGCGGGAGCTCGGTAAAAAATGTGATCATGGGTGTGAGATCGGGCTGGTTGAGGCAAACCAAGTGGTAAATTGCGATTACCCATTTTCCGTTCCAAAATAGCTTAATGCAGGTAAATCGCTTAAATAAACCAACCGGATATTTTCGATTAACGGACTTTTTCGTACAAACGATTTTCGCAAAAAAAAACTGGTTTTCGAATGACTGAACTCGAACCGAAAATTATACAAGATGCTGTGAATTAAAAATCTGTGAATAGTAGTACGAAGTATTTGCATATATATCGACCTCAACCATGTTATTAAATTTGCAAATACCCCCAGCTTTCGTCACCGTATGCACTAAGTGTTGTCTAGGTATTGGGTCACGCCGCGCTTTTTGCCTTTGCTCTCACTAACACACACACCCGGCCAGCAAAGAGAGACCGCTTGGCACAAAACCCAGCCTCCCTTGTCAAAAGATCGCCGATCCTACCCGAAAATAGGCAAAAAGTGCTCCGAGTGCGAATTGTTGCCGCTGCGGGCTCACACACACAAAAACACTTTTTCCACTCCGATTCACGGGGCTCCGTATCTTTTACATTCACAACTCATTCCTTTTTTGGAGGGGCGAACCTCCCGCCAACCCTTTTGAATGTCCCCCCAGAATGGTAATCGCCCCAGAATTTTCGATGGTCATTGCGGGGGATAGCCTGACGATTTTTGAGGATGGCGAAACGGCCTGGGTGCATTCTGTTTTAGCGGCGCGTAGCCCTTAGTAACGCACTGCGCAATTCCGTGAATAATTTTTGGCGTGCCGGAATGGTTCATGGGTTATTTTTGGAGGTGAGGATTGGAGAATAGAGCTGTCTGTACTTAGAATGTGATGTACAATCCCGATAGTTAAAATCCCGACAGGAAAATGCCAAACACGAAAATTTCGGAACCGAAAATTTTGACATGCAATGTCGACAGGCCGAAAGACCGCAACAAAATTCCGACCGGGAAAAGGCCTGACACGACCTAGGCTTTGGAATTCAATCTAAATGTTATGCATATCCGAATTTCGGTTAACGGTATTTTAAGTGTCGGGATTCTTCCTATAGGGATCTCAGCGTTTTCAACCCTCACGTCTTACGGATGTGCAAGGAAGTCCCCGCGCCCATAATGAGCGAGCGTGGATGTGGAGGATTGGCCTACTGCGAGCCCAGATAATCCAGTTGCAGCGTTGCCTTCAAAGATCGCCCTCCTTCCCCTTCTCCATCCTTTTGCATGGCACAATGAGAACATCGACTCCTCTGAGTTCTCTAGAGCGGGGGAAAGCTGCATCCATCAGAGGTACCCCCACACAGCCTTTTTCCACCTCCCCCTCTATCGACCAGCTGACGAAGAAACGGAGGAGGATGGTTGGTGCTGCAAAAAAGAACACCGTAGCATCAATCACAATGCGTGGTCGCCAACGCTTTTGCGATGTTAGAAAAAAAACTCTGGGGCCCCGCCGGTCGCTTATATCGCCAATCATCGGCAGTGGCTATCAGGCAGTGCGCTGATCCGCGCAGGTGACCCCGTATCTGCGTGAAGCGATCATTCTAAACCGAAAATATGACGTATTTTTATTACCGAAATTTTTGGTTGATCAACCAACCGGGCTCAACCAGTCCAAATCTAGACTCAAATTCCCCAAAATCCCATTAATTTCTTTGACTTTCCGGTTTTTACGGTCGTTTTCATTCGAATCGGATGCACCATTAACCCGTCAAAACCGATATTTCATTCGGTCTTGTCGGCAACGTCAGCCCTGAAAAAGGTGTGATCGCCCCATCAATCATTTCTATCACCTTGCCCTTATCCAGAAAAGTGACCCTTTTGCGCCCACCGATTTTCTACGTGTTTGTCTGTGTTTATGTCTGTCTCCCGGCCAGTCCCAAGCGGCAAGGGGAAAAGGGCCGCGGTCTATATCAACAAAGATTGGCGGTTTTGGGCCAACTTTTTTGGGCGGTGACCGCAGAGCTTTATACCTGTGATAGAAAGGGTTTCCGCATTTTTTGGACTGCTGCTTTCCGGAGAAATTGTAGCGTGACGATGGGGGGAGGGTAAGGGGTAGACAGCTAAAGAAGGGTTTTCCCAGGTCCGAGACTTGCGCGTGAGTAACATGGGGTCTCGATTGTAGGCGGTCTTTGAGCCGGATCGTTTGGCTTAAGGGACCAGAAGAATTAGGCGGATTGTCCTTGGATTTAAACAGCATGGTAGCAGTTAATTAAAAGAAATGGAAACCGAAATCTTCTGCACGCTCCGGGTTCAATTTTACGATCCACCCGCTACCATTGCTCCCCTTTCCAACCGAGAAAACAGCTCCCCCGCCACAAATCGCAACATTTTCCACACTAAGCCCCCGCCATTTTCCCAGCAGTTTATCCGTTCCCAGAGACAGTCACCATGCCGGCCCGACGATTATAAGGACAATTCGATGGTTGAGGCTGAGAAAAAGAAGCACAGTTCCAGGAGAGAGACACCGCCAGCCAAAGATCGTGCTATTCGGAAGGGCTTTTGAGGGGCAATAAAAGTCTGGGCTCGCGAGAGTCGCAAGGAGAAGGAAGAGGCTAGCCTTTTCCAGTCTCAGCCGAGCGCTTCGTTTTATTACCCGTGACGCGAACCGAATGGCCGGCCAGGTCGGATCGGGGCGGTGCACCAAAGATCGGCCTTCTTTTACATCGATCTGGGTCAAGATGAAGATTGGGATTGGGGCTTTGAGGGGGGTGTTAAACGGACGGTGACACTTGAGAAGGGGGATTAAACTCGGGCTGGCAGGTTGGTTGTTTTTGACCGAATCGAGGCGGTTTATTTATGTTAATGTCTCAATTTTGTCTTAAATACTAGGCGCGGTGCATCAAAGATCGGCCCTTCCCTCCAAATCCCAATTTTTGCCCTGGCCCCTTCGGCTTGATTGGCACCAGATGCCCAACGGGACCATAACCGTCCGCCCCGACTGCCAAATGTCCCCGAAATAGCCCAGAGCCGACCCAGAGGAACCCTCTACGATCCTTTGTTCCGATCTATTGGCGAACGGGCGTTTATGAGAGGGAGCGGGTCTCTCATTTTGAATATTTTATGGTTATTGACAGTGTCAGGCGGGAGAATCTACTTTTTTTCGAGTTACAGTACAAGGAAATTATGCTCAAATTGTGCCTTTCTTTTGGTTTTACTAGGTTAAAAATTAGCGTGGGCCTTTTGAGGAAACACTGAAAGATCAGTGGGACATCCACTACTAAAAACTCATGTTACATTTTCGGGGGTCGCCCGGCCTTGACTTTTTGCAGAGCATACACGATAATTTTTCCATTTATTTACATTTACTAGCTTAAATCAGTGGAGTTATGCTTAAAACCGGCAAAGGATTACCGATCTCACGCTCATAAAAATCCTTAATTTACTTCCGGCCCACCCGCCGTTTTTCTCGAGTTCAACTCTAAATCGCAACCCCTAGACAAAAACTTCTAATCCGAAAAATCTTTCTTTCCCCAATTTCCACCGCTGATCAGCTCCCCCCCCCGCTCCTTTTCCCCCATCGGTTCCCCCCACCCTCCATCTTGTCGGCGTTGTACCAGCCGTAATCGAATCAGGATGATTCTTAGTCTATGCATGTCTGTCTGTCTTCTTCCCCTTCTCCCCCACTTCGCCCACACAGCAGCAGCAGCAGGCTGATGCAATCTCCTCTTCCCCCTTCCACCATACACAGCGTTCCCAAAAATAAATAAAAAACCCCTACAGGCTGTAAATTTTTTACCAGTTTTATCACACCCCTTCGACTTTAATCAACTCGCCGAATTTATCGCCCGCCATTATACCGGAGCGGACCGGACGAACGGCTGCGTGTGTGGTCCCAAACGACCGGCACACACACTTTTTCACCCCCCGGCTCCGAATACGGGCAGTAAAGCCAGCGGAAGGGCCGGAAAATGGCAGGCGCGCGTTGATCGATCCCCCGGTGGGTTCGGTGGGGGTGGAGTGTGGCCTACCGCCTCGGCTGTAACTCGCGCCTCGTGTGTTGGACATCAAGAAGTTTTTTTTGCAGGTTTTGAGGAAGGGAACGGTTGAAGGGCAAACATATTTTTGGTTGGTTTTGGGCAGCGCGAGAGGAGTGTGCAGAGCTATATAATTTGTTGGAAAGTCGATTTCAGGGTCTCTCTCTGTATAAAATGGTAATTTTTCAACGTCTAAGGAAATAGACGCTTTTTCTTGTTGATAGCGCTTGGTAAATTGTGATAAAAGAAAGACAAGTTTAGAAAGCTAAACTCGGTTTTACGCAGTTTTCTAGGCCCCGCAAGAGAAGATTTGTATACTGCCAAAAACCTAAAAAACATATTTTTAACGCCGCCTTGCGATCTATTCCAATTTCACCCCTGCACTTTTACACATCGAAGGTGGTTGACGATGTTGACCACCTCCTCATTACCCCTTCTACCTGGAAATGGGCCCAGTACCCGAGCAGGGCACCCCCGGCCGACCTCCAAAGGCGAAAATTTCGCGCGTTGTGCGCGTGCGTGACAACCCATAATTTGACTGGGTGACGGACGATCTATGGGAAGAGGGGAGAACCGGTTCCCCGAATTTCACTCCCATGCCGGGCCACCCCCTCCGAATGGTTGGGCGGATGAGCGATCTTGTCGATGGGGTCCCCATAGGCAGGAAGAGGGGGGAGCCCCCCTAAAAAACATGGTTCTCGAGATCGGCGACCCCGATTATGGGTAGTCCATCAAGGCGATTACCGGTGTACACGATCATGGTAACGATCTAGCAATCTGGAGACCTCCTGTCGGATGTTGCCACGCCTAGTGGATTTGTACCGACGACGTGATTTTATAGTTTTTAGATCCACATTGTACAAGCAATTATGTCAACGTACTTAATCAAATGTGAACGAAAAAAATACTTATTCTATGATAATCTATTATGTTCATTAGTTCCAAGGTTAGCGACTGAGCGCAAGTACGTACAGGTACACGCAAAAATATATATTAGCATTAGTGCGCTGGAATCGAAAAATGGAGATAGTTCTATAGTGGATGCTGATTTAAGAATTGCGTATTTAATGGTCAATGAATAGGTTCAGAACCTAAAACTCGGAAAACCCAGGTCTGACAACCAGGGATGTTCCCCCAAAAATCCAGATTTTAATGAATTTTTCTTACATTTCAACCATACTATTCACGACAGCTAAAGTAATAAATCACGCAGATTGGTACCGCTTTAGGTATCCAAGCGGTAGTCGCCCGCACCCAAAAGAAGGGGGAACGAGGTCGGAAATTCAATCCACGACGGCTCCGTTTCCCCCCGCCAACAAGACGTCGCACCAACAAACAAAGTATTCAATTTCCTGGCCGGGCTGCGGACATGTGGATCTGCTCAGCCTTGGGGGACCCCCGATGTGGTGTGGCCCCTCATCGCGAATCTTCAATCCCTAATTCCATTTTTGGGAGTGAGGGGTGAGGGGCTCCGTGTCGAGGTGGAGGGTGGGGTTGTGGAAGAGCGCACAGCCGGTGTAGCCAGCTGCACAAATTGGTCATCGTCCGTCGCCCCCCCCCCCCCTTGCGAGGGGTGCCCTCGTTCTTTCCCCATCCCCCCTTCTTTTGCAGTCATTTTTTGTTCGAGTATATTTATGGGTGTTTGTATTTGGGCTATGAATACGGCTAGCGTTGGTCTCTTTTCGGCCACAAAAATCTATGCGAACTCGCAAAGGTGTGCCAGTGTTTTCGGAATGGTGAGGCGGGCGGAGAAAGGGGGCCGGAATTGCATAAATTTTGCAATGGATGCAGGGTGGTGCGGACCGATGGGCCAACGACACAGACACACAAAGAGCCTTCCCTTATTTTGGGGCAGGTTGTGACCCTTGTGCTCGGTGGGTTGGATGGACGATGGGGTTGGGGGCAATTGGGGCTGCTGACCTGGGCTATCTGGGAATGGTGAGGTACTGGATTTGAAATGTGGAAAACAAGGTTTGACAAGCTAGGAAAGGGATTTGGGGGAGTAGCCTTTAGAAAATCTATCTGTTGGTATATTTAAGTTTTTCGATGGCTCCAAAAAATGTTGTGTCTATTTACATATAACTCGATGTCAGCATCTTCTATACCCTAGAGCAAAAATCAAGGCTTCCCTGGCATAAGCCCTTTTCCAGTTCCTCATAATCCCCCTCCCCCCGCTTCTACCTCCAACAAAATCCACGTTTGGCCGAGGAACGGGGATTTCTCCTAGAGTAAAGACTAGTGCGGCTAATCCCTCGAGCGGCTTAACCCAGGCCAGCTGTGCCGTCAACACCAAGTGCCTACATCAAGGGTTACCCATGTTTAAAATTCTGAGCATGTCGAAAATGCGCCGGCCGGAATCGAGATTAGTTTGGTGGTTGCAAAACAATTTTAAGCCGAAGCGAGTGGAGCTAATTCTGGATTTGGTCTCGTTCTTGAGGAAAAGAACTTTGGTCATTTTATCCGCCAAAAATCTATTAGGCTAGACTTTCTAAAATTCGATTCCTCGAGTCTATTTAATGGGGGGTCCGATAGAGCCATCACCCGATCGGCTAAAAGCCCGGGCACGTGAGGACGAAAAATTGCTTATATTTTTGGTATCAACCCCCACCAGCGATGCATCGGAACACTTCCGTTTGCCTTGTGGGCTCATCGTGGTATTGCTGCCATACAGCGAACACCTCCGTTTGAAATATCACAGATCCGTGCGAGTTGGGGGCAGATAGCGGGCCGTGGCCCGGGATTTTGTGTGTGGTGCACGTGAACGCCCGGACTACAGAAAGGGAGAGAGAGAGAGCGAGAGAGAGAGAGAAACGCAGTACAGCGCCTCGCGCGTGCATGTGTGCAACCTGGCGACAAACTTCGCTCAGCACCGGGCAGCTGCGTAAAAGTTGCTCCGTTTTTTCCGAGGTGCCCGCTACGGCCCATCACCGGTTTACAATACTGATATCGCACTGAGAGCACTGCAAATTCCCCCCAGAACCCCGAAACACGAAGGACGACCGGACTCGGCCGGAACGCAGCCACACTAATCGGCTTCCACCCCTCCCGGTTTTCTCGGGCGGCTAAGGGGGGGATAGTATGGCTGGGCTTCTTCTTTTTATCGTCGCATCCCATCTAGCGTTCACATGGCAATGCCATCATCACACAATGAACAATTATCGCCCAATTACAGCATTTGTGGGCCGTGGGGCTTGCGCAACGGTAAGAGGAAGAAGAGGCTGATCCGGATGGGGAGACCGACCTTGGTGGTCACTCTAGCGCAAATGGTTATCGCTTAGTTGCACAATTGTAGTAATCTGAAGAGAGGAAATCGGGCACATCTGTCCTTTACAGGTTGGGTTTAGGGTAAAATACTACTAGAAAGTAGTGTCTGTGCGGTAGTAATCTTATCTATGCGTCATATACAATTATTTTATGGTTTGAAAAGGTGTCTTTCTTAATCGATGTTTGAGTTTGCTGATTCTGATCGCAAAAAAGGCCCCTACGTCATTTCAAGAAGTTACATAACGACAAATAGACCCTGAAAATCCAAACTATTTCTACTCCACCCGATACAGATCAACAGAAAAAGCACAAATTCCCCCGACGGTCTACCGAAGTCTGCTTTTTCCATCCCCCACCTTATCTACGCGAACGTCTCGGCCTCTCTACCCCGAGACCCCGAAATGGTGATGGCATACCAAACCCAGCGCTACGGCCCGCGATAAGCCTGTGGGCCATGTTTTTGTGTACAAGCTAAGGCAGGGGAGCCGTGCCAAGTGCCAAGGTTAGCCAGCCTCGTGCACTCTCACGTGGCCTGTCTGTCTGTCTGTCTTTCTCCTCTGTTCACCACCCCCAGACCTCGATCAAAACCCGCCCGAAAAAGTAACCACAATTACCCGCAACTGTTGCCCACCCATCCCGCCGCCGATCCGAATCATCCGAACACGCGTGCGCTTGTTTTCAAAGCTTTTTGGCTAGACATTTTCTTGAATCAGCTCCTCTCGCCTCCACCCTTCCCCCGTTTCCAACGAAAAGAATGTTGCAAAAAACGCGCTTTACACACACCCCGTGCCCCATTCCTTTGGGACCAATTTTTTCTCCGTTCCAACCACCCGCGGCCCTAAACCCGTTAAGATTTTGGAGGTCTTGGGTTTTTTGGAGGTCTATTTGCGCGATCAGGACAAGCGCGAAAAATTTAGTGTTTGCGGGGGGTTTGGGGCTAGTCATGCGCCCAGATATGGCATTGGGGGGGAGACGGCCTATCTTTGGGCAGTCAACACACGTCTATCGTGCCTGAAACCGGCAAATTTGTTTAGAAAACCTTGGCAGAGGCTTTAAGGCCAGCTTATTCCTCCCTGGGAACCCACGCCTATCCTCTCTAAAATCACCAAATTTGAGTTTAGAAAACCTTCGTGCTAAGCTTTTGCGCTGAAGTTTATGCATGCCTATCCTCCCAGGCGCAGCTTGTTTACTTCCGGGGGGTGGGGGGTGGGCGCAATTCGTGTTTTTTTGGCACGGCCCGTTATAATTAGGGGTACGCTATACTGTTTTTTCCCTGAGCGAGCCGCTGGTTGCCGATCGCATTTCCTGTGTGATCCACAAAGCGGCCCGGGCCGGTGCTGGTGGGGGCGCGCCGGGGATGGAGGTCTGTTTTCCTCCATTCACCCATTTGCATCAACCCACGGCCGTCCCCCTAACCCCGTCAACAAAACATAAAGGGGGTGGAAGATGGGGTTGAGAGGGAGGGAATGGGAACAGATTTTAGGGGAGAAGAGGATACGGTAGCGGGAGACTTCCTGGTCCATGTCTGTATGTGGAAAACAAGGAGTCTTGGGTATTTTATCGTACGTAACGTCGCTGTCATGCCTTTGGATTGAGATACTGATTTATAAGGCTTATCTAGCTGATGTCTCGCCTTATTCATCCCCCTTTCATAATTTAGCTACCGAAATCTTGCTCAAGAATCCCTTTAGATGCTAGGATTTTGATAATAATCATATTTACCTTCTGAACTTTCACCACCATCTCTCATTGTTTAGATAAACCGAAACAGGGCACCACTGGTCCCGGGCGCGTTCCCCGGTCCACCCGGTTTCGTGACGTCGCGAAACAGTGCCCTAGGGCATCTTGCGTCAGGCTTAGAAGGGCCGCCATCTGTTCTCCCCTAGTGCCTCCCTTTAGTCACGTCATTACTCATGCAACCCCGTCCTTCCCCCCTCCATCGCTTATCACCCGCCTATCCCTGCTGCGCCTACTCAGCCTCAAATCCGAGGAGCCCTGCAGCGCCACACGGTCTGCAAACTTCCGCAAGCCCTTCCAAGAAATTGCATAATGGCTTATGAAATTTGGAATTAAACATGAGTAAGCCCTTATCTTACCCTTGCATCTGTCTGACAGGTTATGGCCGGAGCAGTGTGCCAACTGTATAAAAGGGACGTGGCGCCGGAGGGTCTAACAGTTCCAACATTAGCCTTTCGTTATTTTTCAAAACATTAGCCTTGTTTTGCTAGTCCTAGCTTTTAGATTTCGTAGCAGCCTCCCCCCCCCATCAGTTTGTGTGACTTGTTGCCCAAGACAATGTGGGTGTGCTCAAAGAGCCGACCGAAAGGTGTTTGTCCTTTGCCAGATCTGCCGACCAGAGCTAGGGCCCCTGGCCAATGTCTGCGTAAACAGACAATGTCTGCCGCTGCCTCCACCACCTCCTCCACCATCACCACTAAGGGCCCCCATACCGAAACCCGTCACGCTCATTTGACTAATTGCCTTCTGCCCGCCTAGCGACTAGCCGCTTTTTCTTTATCTTCCGCCCCGCTGCACCCACCCTCGGCCTAATTAAATGTCATATCCGCATCCATCGCCGAATTCGCACGTTTTGCATAGGAAATATACCCCCAACGGCAAATAAATTCCGCAAAGCGCACGTCCTCCCACCCCTAGCAATAAAACGAAACATTTTGAATATTATATGTTGACCACAGGCCATGGGGATGATTCACTTTGATCCGGCCGAAAGCGCCGGGACAAAAGCCATTTTGGGGCTGCGTAACCAGTTTTGATCGCTATTTTTGGCGGCGTTTATTGAGCGCCTCCGCTTACTCACACAAGCCTATTAGTCCACACATGCATCTGGTCCATCTGGCCAAATATGTGCAAAGAGGAATTTTGGGAGGAAAGTCCGAGTTTTGAAATCATTTTGTTTGGGGTCAAGCTGCCGGGTTGCAAAGGCGAAATCGTAACGCTTTTTCTAAGCCCATTTTGTTAATGGGGGCTTTTAACGGCGATTCCCCCATTTGACAGAGGAGGGTTAAAGGGAGCACGACGGCGGGTTCTCCTTTTTCTTGCGCTTAGGACAATGGCCAACAAGTGATCGCGGCCGGGGGTCGGGCCAGGGCCATTATTCACCCGAGACGGATCGGCACCACTGCATCGTTCAGCGGCACCTTCCCCCCTTTGCTCCCCAGATCAGCTGGATGCGAAAAATGGCAGTCCACCCGACCGGAGAAAGATGCAAAACCTACTGGCCACATGATTTCTGCCGACCATTCTCCAACCTTTTTCCAGCAGAGTTGCCGATGCTTGAAAAAGGTGACGGGCAGGCTGAATGAATGGTTTGGTCCAACCGTTGTGCTGAATGAATCGGTGCCGATCAAAGCTAGCTATTTTTGACCTGTGCTCTCTGTTGACCACAGTGGAGGAGTAAGCTGAGGATCACCGCTCTCCGAAATCAATTTCAATGAATAATCGTGCCTTGTGTGCACTAGTTTCTTGCTAGTTTTCCCAAATCTATCAATGGATCCCTCTAGCTCCCCTCTCTAGTCATCCATCAGAGGGTTCTCCCTAGAGTCGTGCTCTTAAAGTGCGACGGACCTTTGAGTCAATGGCTTGCTCATCCCGACCAGATCTTTCAAATATGCCAAAATCCGGCCTACCCGAAACTGTGAATGGGGGAAAGGACGAATCTCTCAAACAACTTTCGCTGGCACTCGGGGGTCGAAACCGAATAAAAAAAGGCAATTCTAGTGTTCAACGGGTCCAAGGGAAAGCGAGACGGGCGTCTGTATGTGTGTCTGTCACTGCTTATCACCTACAAATTTCTGGCTACTTCCCAGCCGTCTCCCATACTCACGCATAGACACAACTGCGCTGACACCCATTATCTGCCACGCTAAAAAACTGCACCTCGCCGGCGCAGTCGGCCCGTTAGTATATGGGCCGATATTCGGGGCAAAGGGGAAGAGCTGATTAGCCGCATTGACTTGCAGGAATCAGAATTGCTTGGCATTTCGTTGCTGAGCCAGATTCACCGAATCGTTCATTCTTCTGTATTGACAGGTTCGCTTTTCTAGTATTTTTTTTGCTTTAGAACTTCAGTTCCTTTCATTAGTGCGGTCCGTTGCCTTAATGGCAGAATTTTATCTGATTAAAATGATAAAATTGAGCCTTCGACTCCCCAACCTCCAATTCCAATAACCGAATCACCAATGCAATTCACGTGCAGCACCTCCGAACCATCCTTGGGGCCAGCCGGGTCTCGGTATCCGCCGCTCTTCCACCGGTCTCAATTTCTTTTTACACTAGGCTGGGCAGTTGCCCAACTTCACTCGGCGCATGTCCGCCTAATTCATGTGACAGCGAGAGTGGCTGGCTGCTGATCGGGCTGTGCCCCTCTTTCCTCCCCTCTTTCCTGTACAACCTTTTGCTCCTCATTGCTGCTCTTTTTTCTTTTTTCGTGTCTTCCGTTTGAGCGGCCGAACAACCTCCTCCTCTGTCCTCCCCCCTTGCTCCCGATCAACGCCTGAGACCCGAGCCGTGAGCGTGGGAAAGCTAATGGGTTCCGGTCGTAATATGGGAAAAGCTGGATTGAGGGATATAGGATAAGGATTTGGGGATAGAACTTGGCGGACTGGATATGAGTGTGGGTGCACTGTAGGAAAGACGTTAGCCATGTGAGAGGCGGCAGCACATTTCTATTCTTTACTAAAACTAGTTAGGTTTTAGGTTATCCACTGCAAGCTAGCATTAGACGAAAAATACCGTTGTCCTTGATGGTGGTTAGCTGATAAGAAGTAACATTTGCATTCGTCGTGTAGAGGTCTTAGCAAAAACCAGCTGTCAGCAATTAGCCGCGGAGCTTAGCAGCCAATCAAATTCGCTCTAGCTAAGCTAATTCGCCATTAAGCTAAGCAATTTTGTTTTTGCACCTTAGGCAGAGAAGGAGGGCAGAATTAAAGCTGCCGCGCGCCCAATTAGATAGCCACCACCCGCAGCCACCACTTTAGAGGGTATTTTCACTTTCCGTATCACGACCGGTTCCCTACAGTTTCACCAAGTTGCCGTTGGCATCGAGAATTTCTCTTCACTTTCTCTACGGTCTTTCAACAACCGTGGGAAAGGGGCGGGGCGTAGGGGGGTCGGGGGCCGGGGTGGGGCTTGTTGGGTCGAACCGGGGGGAGTAGGCGGGGCTTCGCCGCCCCTCCCCCCGATGGCCGAGGCATTGATCCTCAGTCGACCGGTCTCCTCCAACGGGTCCCGACCTTCCCCCTTCCCTTCAGAATCAGAATCATGGTCTTCTCCTCTAAACCGGCCGTCTATACCGGCGAAGCATTGGCCTGCGAACGTGTCATCCGCGTGTCGTGCAGCAAGATGTCCCAGGCCCGCATTGAAAGGGGTGGCCCCCGGCTGGCACGCAACCTCCTCATCCTCCAGACGCTGAAGTATGCTCGCGAGGAGCAGAAACGGTAGGTATTGAATTCTGGGATTTCTCGATCTTATTCATTTTCTTTTCCAGTCTGGGGGAACATTTAACTCTGGAAATTATTCTCGCTTTCGCTCCTGCTCCGCTCGACTCTCTTTTCCTTTCCTAGCTAATTACCCCCTAGTGCACCATAGAGTCAATAAAATTTTTACGAGCACACCTCGGCCGGCGCGCTAGTTTAATCTAACAAATGGCTCGGGGCTGTAAACGGAGACCTAGCATTTAAATGCCTAACTGGAGAAGGGAAGGATGTTCAAAGATTCAAAGATTGACCATGGCCCTTCACCCCAGCAGGGTGTTCTTTGGGCCACGGATGACCTTTGTTTTATCCTCTTCCCGTCCTTCTTGTGGCCCTCAGGGGGTGGGCCAGAGGGCGCTGTTTGCGTGGGGCAAACACGCACTTCACACTGCCATTGTCGGGTGCGCGCCAGCCGCGCCAGGCGGAGAGTTAGAAATTCTAGACGAATCGATTCCTACGGCTCGCCAGGGCCGTGAGATTTTCGGGGGTAGATTCATTAGGTAAACAAAAAGGAAACGATCAGAAAGGCTTCGAATAAAGTTCTAATCCTCTCTTTGCAGCATTGAGATGGCCGCGCTGAAGACCATCACCGAGAATCTGATCCAGCTTCTCGATGAAGATGAGCCGATCCGGCCCCCGATCGTCTTCACCGTCACCGACGATCATGAGGGTCTCTCGGTGTTCGACTCGGATGCCCCGCTCGTTTTCGGCACCGAGGCCACTGAGGAATGCCTCTACGAGGTTTGTATATTTTTCAATATTGCCCGGACAACCTTAAATATCTTGAAATTCGCAAAAGCAAGCGCTCGGGAACTCTTTTCACGATTAACCAGCAGCTCCGGTTACCGTCCGGCTGTAGGCCATCTCCCCTTTGTTACCCGATCCCTCAACTCTAAATCATGGATCACTTTCAGGGCGACGAGGAACTGATGGTCGTCAGCTCGCCAGCGCCTCTTTCGTCGGCGCTCGACGACGCTCTGTCGAAGATCGGCAAGATCACCGAGCGCAAGCGTCGTTCTGCCACCCCAATCAATGTCCGCCACGCCATGGCCGCCCACTAAATGCTGCTCCTCTGCCAGCACAGCCGGTATTTTGGCCCTAAGAAGTTCGCTCGCCCAACATCAAAACACCCCCAAAAAATTCTAGAGCAACTTCTCGACCCGATTCTGAAACCCCCACCACCCCCTCCCTCCCTTTTCTCTAGCTTTTGAACTTCGAGCATGATCTCACTACCGGTTACAAACGATCTTATTTATTTATAAATTTTCCAAAACAAAAACCACCCCGCTGCCGCTCGCTCGAATTCAAGTTAGTGAAAATGCCTTCTCATGTACAAGTTTGATTACCCGGGCTAGGCCCAAAAACGTGTAGAATTCTCCCCCCGTCTCCTCTCAGTCATCTTCGACGTTGTTAGTGCATTTCTATTCCTGGTTACACCGCCTCGGTGCCGTTAGGGCTGCCCTCAGGCCCTGCCTCAACATCCTCAAGTCTCTGTTACTTCCAACTCTAGTGATCTCCAGCAAACAAACACACGCAGTGCACCCCCGTGTCTCCACCGCACCTATTCATTCACCTCTCTCTGCGATCCCTCGCATACGCCGGCGAATTTGGCCGTCACAAGCCTTCCTTCACCCCATTAATTATTCCGGAGAAATTACGGTATCCGCGACAGTTGCGACTGCGCGGCGCAAGCTTTAGCCCCATCTTTGATGTTACCTATCCAAACATTGCGGGATGTGTTTTACGATTTTTGATTTTGTCATGATGCGGTCCGAGTATGTCCCTCAACCCCGATTGACCCCCCAACGCATACATAAGCCGAGTGCGTCTAGTACCTGTAGTCCGTGACCCGACTGTTACTGTGTTGGTTGCCCCCATAAAATACGTGCATTTCCCTTTGCCCTTCTTGAACTACTCCCGGCCAGGCAACCGGGTGCCGAATTCGAAAATGGCGAAATGGCTTTCAAAACTGCTTTGTTCACAGAAGATTTCGTTATTCAAAGCCAATCTACCCATTTTCACCTCTCCTCTTTGAAAAGAATTGGAGCAAACGCGGTGTCTCTTGTATAGATCCGGAGTACGTGTGGTGTCGAGGGACCTCGTCCCGAATGCATCCACCAACTCACGGACCCTTACGCTTCCATGAGCACTCTCAGGTTCTCGTCAAAAACCATATGTGTTAGCTGATTCTCCACACTTCCCTGGTTTGATTTTTATTTGGTTTCACCCCATCAGCTTTTGCATTTGTTGCCCCCGTTCTCCCCCCAATCAGTACACTGTCGTATCCGGATCCATTTCTCGTCTTTATATTAAATATGGGTGTCTTTAGAAGACCAAACTGTGTTTGTCAATAAAATTTAAAATGTATTTTCGAGTCCTTGAAAATGCACAACGGAAAAGACACTTCGAGGGTTTGTAAATACAAAAAATGGTTTTCGCAGGCATGAAATTCAATTAAAAAATGTCGAATTCAAAATCTGATTTCAGTTCCCTTTTTGGCGCAAAAAAATAATGCTTCTCTCAAAGTGCATGGGAAAGAAAATCGTAAATTTACATAAAGTCGACCACAGGAGCCCTATAGCCCCATGGACTTCATAGATCTAATTTTAGATTACCCGCTGCCCACCGGCTAGGCACCGGTTTCAATGCTCTCCCACCGTATTAGCATAAATATTTGTGGAGGCAATTAGGCTGACTGGACCCGCTCCTGAAGGGATAGCGCTGCTCGTGCGAGTCTCCTCCTCCGCCTCCTCCCTTCCGAGCGGCGCAACTCAATTTTCGTGTGGAGGGACGCCTGCTACTCGCGATGCTGCCGGAATCTTTAAGCTGCCCGCCGATGAGCAGCCCCCGGGAATTCTAAACGTTTGGATAGCCCCAGCTGCCTCTCTGCCCTTTTTTCGAAATTGCCGATCACCCATCTCCACCAACACCCTTTGCCCCCCACTTTCTCGCGGCGGGCCGCTGGGCGATCAGTTATATCGTCGCGGAAATTGGCCAAAAAAGGTGTTCGCGGGGTGGGAAGATATGGGAAATTTCTTCGATGCGGTAGAGGTATGGTAGAGATGGGCGTTTCCTGTCGAAAGCGGGTTCACGTTTTTGGGGTGGGTTTACTGGAACTGATTGCGAAGGTTTGTGGTGACGTCGACAGTCCAGGTAAACTGTTTGATCCGAATTGCGTGATTCTGTCAAAACTTGAACGCATAGAACTAGGCAGTAAGTATGATTTGATAGGAGCTTACTTGAATTGTAAGTATTAGTGGATTTGAAAACATTCTGGGCTGCTCAGCGGATAAACATAAGCATTGTTTGAATTTAGTTGAAATTTCATTGAAAATTTAATAAAAGACGTTTTATCGTGTGTTAATGATAGAAAAATTGGCATTTTAATGGTGTGATGGTTATTTAATGTTTTACGCTCTCAGCGTTACATTTTTGCATCTAATTTTATTTCAGACTCGCTTTGCCCCGCCGGCACTTCCCCGACCAGCCTTTTTCTCACAGCCGCCCATCTGCTTCCAGACTTTACACACGACAGTTGAAATGTTCCAAAGATCCGTCTAGGTGCCCAGACCGGGCTATCCGCAAACAAAGCCGGAACCAAGAGGCCAGACATCTTGGCTTCGGGGATTTCCTCTCCTCAAATATCATCCGTCTGCCTTCCTTCCCGTTTGGTGCACCTGCGTATTGGTTGAGGTACGGCGAAGATCCGAGTCACTTACTGTGGCTCAATACTTTTTAAATAAACCTTAAGCACCACACAACACAACCTTTACAAAATACCCTCCAGCCGTTCGCCCGCTCGGCCGGCTGGCTCTCATTTGTCTTTTAGCGGTTTGTGTATGTGTATCGCCCGCAGGGGCCAGTCAGGAACTACACGCCCATCATCATCTGTGTCCCACGGGCACCTCCGACGAACTGAGGGACAAACAGAAAAACGACTGTGTGTAATGTCCTTCACCCCTCGGGAACAGCTTGATGGATTTTCTGGTCACCGATATGATCGAAGGGAGGGCCCCATGCGAAGGAGGGGGAAGAAAAAGCGCCCTTTGCGCTTGTAAATAACAGGCTTTCAGGACATGCTTGCTATTTGTGAGGTTGCAATGCTTGAAAGTTTAGAGGACAGATAGGGAAAATGTTTCTGGGTTTGGTTTGAAATCACTGAGTGTCAAAAGTGGCATGGGAAAACTTCAAACTAGTTCCCAACATCAAAGGGGTGTGAGGCAGTCGTTATAAGTAGTTTAATTCATTTTTACCATTTTTAACGGATACCGGATAATTATGTCCTTGGTTTGTAAACCCGCTGAAAATTTGTTCGCTCGGGATTAAACTCGTTTTTCAATGTAAATGTGGAAATAAATAGTTTACCTAGAATCCAAGAGCATTATTTCACTTTTGTTCAACCGACATCTTTTTCCTGGATGCTTTTAAACAGAGAATAACTCCTGAGTTAAAAGCATTACTTGTCGAAATAACAGGGCCATCCCGTTTTGTTTTCGAGGCATTTCTACGAAATTTCATCAATAACTCCACTATTGTCCACCCTTTAATGATCGAAAACAGAAAGTTATCCATCTCAAGTGCTTATGGCCAAGGGTGGCCGTCAGGTTAAGGATGCAGAAAAGGAGAGAGGTCAATAGGGGGTGAATGAAGAAGCCGAGGAATAGGAGATGGAAAGAAGGACAGCAGCTGTCGCCGCCAGGGTGAGGGAAGGGGAGACCCCCGTCCACGTTTCTTCCCTGTCCGCACGGCTCCTGGAGTATTATGGACTGCCGCCGTCGGCCACCAACGCCTTTTTCTTTCCATCCCTTCAGAGCCCCAGACTTCTCCACAAAGAATATTCTAGCGGGTTGTTGACAATGAGGGCTGGGGCTCTGCATGGAGGGCTTTTGGGGTGGAGGCAAAAATAGCTGATGAGGTGATCATCGATGGCATTACGGAGCTGGAACTATGGCAAAATTTCGTAAGATTTATGAAAAATTTATTAGAAAAATTCATACGCAAAATTGGGGTGTCGGCACGCCCCGATGAATCTACGTTTTTAGCGCGATATTCGAATGAAAATAAACAAACCTAAATCTGCCTATGACAATTACATTACTCTTAACTATTTTTCTTAAACTCGCCCACAAAAATTTGCAAAGATATTCAAATGTAGAAACATTAAAGGAACTAAGACCCACAAGGATCAAAACTAAAAGCGTTAAATTAAAATCATGAATAAAATGTTATTGGATTCTGTACATTTAAGAACTAATCTACAGGCTTCTTTTTTTAAGAGCTTCCTCTAACCCCCGCCACTTCCTGAAAACCTAATAAAAAGGAAGAATTGCTTAGAGCCCCGTCGAAAAACGCAGACACAATGGACGGGGCAGTAAGTGTTTATAAAAGGTTTTTTGCTTCCTTGGCGGTTGTTTGTTCCATTCAGCGGCACTTATTGGCGGATTTTGAGAGGGTCTCCCACCAACTGAGGGTAGAACCGCAGCAGCAGCAGCGACCCATCCGGTGGCTGCCTATTATGAGCCGCCGGGCCGGTGAATGCAGTGTGGTTGAGGGGTGAAAGTGGGGCAGAATCGTGGCCGCACAGCCCGAGGGGGGCTTCCGGGTGTGGGGCGGACTTGTCGCTCCGAAATTGGACGAGCCCGAGGGCTCCATCCTAGCGGCTGTGAAGCATCGCCGGCACGCATAAGTCCATTTGGAGGAGTCGGAGCCTTTCGGGAGGGGATGGGATGTTGTTGTGTGGGGGAAATGAGCCTTCTAGCAACAATGTTGCGGTAAAAATGTAGTGTAGCAGTTTGAAGAGTGTAATCTGGGACTAAATCATCCTTAGGTATTGTAATCGGTGCTCTTCAACCCGAGTACCGGCTCGGATTTCCAATACAATGAACCCTATATCATCTAGCTGGCGGTGTACTTCCGTCGTATATTCATTTGTTATTAACTACAACAGACTACAACCTATTTAGAACAATCAAGCTTTTTTAGAAATTATTTAATTTTGGCCAAACTGATAAGCATACAGTGATCTCACAGCGCTACTAATCAGATGTCAAAGTCAAATTCAACATCTTCCTAGCAAGTATCCATGGAAAACATCGGCGAAGCTGCATAAAAAGTGACATGCATACCCTATCAGGTTACTTTAGAGTTTATCCACTCTATAAAACTCTTTTCCCCAGCGTTCCTCTGAGAAAACTCTTACACCACGATTTTCTCGAGAGAGAATTTATCTTTTTCAGGCCCCCACATATTTACCTTGGCCTCCAAGCCAACCCAACTTTCCTAGACCTCCAAAAAACTCGTCCCAGTTCAGAACACAAATGTCTGTATGGGCTGGAATAGCGCACGCTAGGCACAGAAGTCCATTTCAAATGCGGAACCGGGTGATGCTCAAGAGGGTTGCGGACGAAGGTTCTCCGTGAGAATCGACCTCCTCCTCCACTGCCTACACACACACAACTACGGCTCCTTCGAAATGGGCGCTTGTTATGGCGGCGAGCCGCTCCACTAGGCCGTGCACTTCCGAAAGGCACCCATCGACAGGTGGCGAAGGGTGACCGGGGTGGGTGCTTGCTGAATTAGTCAAAGATGGAATCGGGGGTGCGGTGTATTCTTATTTATTACGCTGGGGGTCGTGATGAAGTGTGACGGCTAAAAAAATCAGATATTTTTCGAAATGTAGCTATTTTCGGATCAAAAAAATCAAAGCAAAGGCTTTGGCTCGTCTTCAATTTAAAACGGTAATTAACGAGCCTTTCCATCCATTATATATGAACAATAATTTTATATAAATAATATATTTTTTCAGACGTGAAAACTTTCGCAGCGAAAAATAGGCTAAAATTTTGCGATGAGGCTAGTTCAACCTATTGGTACTGGTACAACCCACTATTGGTAAACCTCTATCGCGTTAATAACCTAAGTCGAAGATGTATGAGTGTTAGACATTTCAAGCCAGTCATATAAACTATAAAATTGGTTTTCTAGTGTTCTTGGTCCGGGTTTTTGGCGCTGACTTTTTGGAACACCTAAACTTATTTTCTTCCTTTACCCGCCAGAGAACCGAATATAACCACCGTCCCATTATTACCAAACTTCCCGCTTATCCAATTCATTCGCTGCCCCGCGCTTTCCAACCCCCTCCACAGCACCGTCGGCCCAAATTTATTCATCTCCACCCCCATAATCCCTTCCATAATTCCAAGCGATGATGAACCAGCCTGCCCCTCCGACTGCAGGCGTCGATTGGGCTTTGACCCGGCCGGCTGCATCCAATTCTTGTTTATGGCTATCCCGGGGGGTCCAAACGACCCGAACGCTGCACTCAGCTTTTATATTTATGGAGCTGTTGATCCAAGATTCGGGCAGCCAGCAAGCAGCAACTCGTTTGGCGGACAGTTTTAGTGGCAGGAATTGTCAAGTTCTGTCGAAATCAGAATTTGAGTATTTTTCTATAAACTCACTTCCAAAATTTTTTTAGGGTTTTTAGGCCTGTTGTGCTATTCGTTACCATACAACAATAAAATAAGGAGTTGTCTGTTTTAGGGCGGCGTGATTGGGATAACTCTTAATTTTTATTCAACTTCAGCGAGCTTATCTTTATGTAGAAGCGTACACTGCGGACTATTTAATAATAACTTGCTTGTCTTGAATAATAAGGAAGTCAGCTTCTGACAGGCCCAGACAACTGTCAACCCCAGACAAAACCTCCAAAAGTGCCCCGGCACCCACGCTTTATGATGTGAACAAGTCGTAAAACTTAGAGCTACCAGCTATTTCAGGCAAACGATTGGTTTCTCGAGATCAACTTGCAATCAAAAGTTTACGAAATCCAGATAAACAAGAAAAATTCATAAATCAAAATTCTGCAACCGTCCCAAGCGTCCATCGGAGTAGTGCCTTTTCCGGATGGTGTCCATTTACCCATCAATTACTTATGCATAAGCTTTAGGCGGTATGCTGGTATCGTATGCAAAAATGACCCCTAACCCCTGTTTTCAGCCATAAAATTCAAATTTCCCAGCATCAATAAACAGCTCGCGTATGCAAATGTATGTTTGCCGAATCGATCCACCCAAGGCGCGCAGGGGGGCTACGGGAGGGGAGACGACGGGGCGACGGCTCTGTTTGCGCGAGTCGATGGCCAGGTGGAGCAGTTCGGAGTCGAAAACGAAGGAAACGGCGAGGAAACACACCGCATTCAGAGCGGCCGGGGCCAGGGACCCACACAACACACACTGCGGGGCCCACGGCCTGGGCCCGCACCCCCCCTCGGAATCGCAGTAAACAACTTCTTCTACCAGAAGAAAGTCAAAGCGGGGCGAACGGAATAGTCGGAAGATGTGTTTAAGAGGTGTAGAAATGCGAAGGGCCACTGTTTGATACCTTAAAAATAAGGTATACAAGGTTTCACAAAAACAAAAATTGGTCTTGTGATTTCCACGATCTGAATGTCATTAGTAAACCCCCGGAAAAACGAGAAAATTTTTCGTCTTTAAATAAGCGTTTTTAATAATTTTTAATCGCGAATTTACGACAGAAAGTCAGAAAAATCAGTAGTGTCAGAGACCAACATTTTAATTGTTGATTTCTATAAAAAACACGTGGGTTTAAGGGAAATAGTTTTTATGTGCTATGTTAACAATCAACCTTCAAAAAAAGTTTTCCGGTAGCTTGCCGCTGCAAATTCTTCGATCCCTAACTACTCCTTTTACATTTTCTGTACAAGGATGAATCTGCAGCCCTTTCCCTGTAAAAATTCCTATAAAACCCCGTAATCCTGCAAATCCCAAAAATACATCCGCCTAATTGACCTCGAAATACCCACACCCGACCCCTTTATCGTTCATAACAATCCCCACATTACCATTCACACCTGCTGCTTTCCCCATACAAAGTTGCAAACGTTCCACCTGCTGTAGCCAAGAATAAGTATTCAACGAGGTACGCCCATCCTCCTAAAGAATTGTATTTCTTTGTGCTCCCCGATGGACTCTCCACTTACACTCCCCTTTACCATGCATATATGGCACGATGCAAGTGCTCTATATTTTCAAGTGGTCGCCGACAGGTCTCGCCGAGACGCAGGGTGACAGAGAAAAAGAGTAGCAAGACTTCTGGCTCGCTTATTTGAGAGGTGGAATGAGAACCGGGTATTGTCGGCGTAGTCGTCGAATAGGGGGGGGGGGAAGGGTCGACGGCTAATTGTTAGTTTTTCCGACGTCCTGCTACGGGTCAATCAATGTCTGGCCCTTGCCCCGAAGGGGTGAAGGACGCTAATTACGGCTAAAATTAGGCTCGCTGCAATTTTTTTCTGAGGGTTGAGAATGGACGGGGGAAATGGGGCAGGAAATCGGTGGAAACGAGGAAATTTACTTGAATGGGTGAATAGGTCAAATCCCATTTGCAAAAATCGAGGAGATGGATCTAAATAGCAACTAGCTTGACTTAATATCCGAGTTATCGCGAAAATATTGCTTTCCAAGAAACCTCGACAATCGTTTTCGGTTGGGGTTTCGGCGTTTGATAGATTTGCATAATGCATAAATACAAAAACAATATAATTATAATTTGATAATTTTTACTTTTCGCTTTAAAAATCCTTGAAATCTTGCGGCTTACGCCGTTGATATTTTCCAGGAATTTCTACGACTTGATTTTCACTTCCAATTTGAGGTTTCCATGCTCATTGAAAATACGGCGCCGGTCGATTTTTTATAGTTTGCAATAAGCAAAATAATTCCAAAATTGAATTTTAGCTACACAACAAGCCAACAAGCAAAAAAACCACTTGCCATTCTCCCATTAACCGGTACACCTGGCTTCTAAATACAGCCAACCGTCATGCCCCATGACCACGCCTTAATTGCCATGAACGGCTCGGATTCTTGTCGGATTAGCACATTCGTCCAAAGACCAAATCATCTCCGGTTTATTGCCTGCATGACCCTCCACCGGTGGGCAACAATCTTGGCCAATCCCACAAGGCTGAAATCCCCAGGGCCCCCAAGCCCGGCCGTTCCAATTTACGAGATTGAAACCTTTTTTATGGTGAACTTTGCCCCTGGAAGGATATCCTGACGGTTCTTGTTGATGAAAGGATGCTGGAATGGGTAGCCTTAACTTTAGACCGGAACGTCCGGATGCACTAAAGAAAAAGGTGTCTGGAAGATGAGCTGAATTTTGGTTTTTAACCATTCGACACCTACAGCGGAAATCTACCCTCTAACTCGACCTCGAAGTCTTGATCCAAATTTTGCAGTGTATTGAATGACCAAAACGGGTCCAAAACTTTAACTAAATTTCCATTGAAAATTAATTTTTCAAATGTGCTCCTACTAACCATTTTCACATTCCCAGTGAAAACCGGCGACCGAAATATGCGTGCGAATCGCTGGGATTTCAAGCGTAAAGTGGGGTGGTTATTTGATCAAAGAATCGGGTTCTCTTGCTGCGGATGGATGGAACCCGCGGGGCGGCGGCTATGAGGCCTCAGTCTCATTCGATTACCGAGGCGTCGTCTGCACAACGAATCTCGGGGGCATGGCCTTAGGGATGGTCATCAGGGGCTAAATCTACTCATCTGGGGGGAGATGAAACAGTTTTGAGAAGAGAAGATGGAAAATCTAGAAAAATGTATTGGAACTTCTATTATAACGAATAAAAGTCTGTATGAGGATGAGGATTCTGTCAATTTGAATCTCTGTACGTTTTTTTGCCGTTTTGTACTGTTTTTTGCAAGCTTTCGAAGATTCATGAATGAAAAATAACAAGGCAAAATTTTCAAAATTAAGGTTTGCGAAATCCGAATTTTTGAAAAATGATGTTCGAGAAATGATTGTCGGGCATTTTCTACACCATAAAGTATTACCCCTCGAATTTACCAACCGAGTTTTCGATTTCAGAACTCCTCGTAGCCTCACAATTTGAGCAGCATTTTTTTTAATCCTCCTCCTTACTCCACTAATCCATCCATATTCTACTGCTTCTCGAGGCCGACCACATTTGTGGCCGCGCTTGGCCCCGGCTCGCCAACCGATTCCCACATTGCATTACCCGTGGCGACGACTCGACCGCCGCCAACCACCAAAGCACAGCCGTTCACCCAATTTTCCCAGACTCCATAACCCATCATCGGCGAACCCCACCAACCGTCCGCCACCCAATTCATCAAATACGCATAAATTGCGGCGGATAGGAAATCGGTGGGGGGAGCTGTGTATGTGGCGCGCGGTGGATAGTTACCGAGGGTCCGGATTTTTTCCGCATTGAGGGAGCGAAAAGAGTGGCGGGTACTCCCTGAAAATGTCGCGTTCAAGGCCGAGGGGAGGCTGTCGTGAGCGCTCGTTTCGGCAAAATATCTTCAAAAAGGGACACATGTCCCATAATCCCCTTTGAAGCCCTCCCTAGCACTACGATCATCCCGTGCCACCGGCCGTTCCAATATGGGGGCCTCCGGCCACACGGGCCATTCAGTCAGGGGAATTCCCGGGGCCATCCCTAAAAATGCAACACACGAACAATGGCGGTGTGCCCACCAAAAAAGGTCTTCTGCCCCCGTTGGATTAGACGCTTTTCAGCATCTGTAATTCGTATCGAAAAAAGCATTCGTTCTCCCATTGTCCTGTTGGTATTTGAAGGGAAAATATAGAGGCCTTGTGGCTGAAAAGGGCTGCTAGAGGTTCCGGGTCTCAAGGAGACCTTGGTGAATTTTGAAAGGAAAGAGCTTTTTGGCGTTTGAGCGCGAAGACAAGGCTGAAAGGTCATCATCTATAATGAGAACCACCGAAACGCTTCCGAACGTGGCGATAGGCTTCTCCTAATTCCAGGACCCTTCCATTAAAGTGGATCTCGTCTAAATCTAAAACTTTTTTGCTTTACCTCAATTTCAATTTCCCAGACATTTTTTTCCTTGGCGCCATCTATAATGAGAAGCTCCAAAAAGCGCAAAAATCGTAGCGCCTAGCTTCCTCCGGCACGGCTTATCTCAGCTAATTCCAAAGACTTTGCAAAAACTCATTTCCACGGCCTAGACACTTCTACTGCATTCCCAGGCCAACCAATTAATCCAGCGAACTCCAGCATATCCATTTTCAAGAAAATCCATGAAACATCCCTCGGGTTCTCCGAGGAGAAGGCAAAAGGCTTAATTTCCCTATGGCTGAAGAAGGGGCCGACGGGAGGAAGGGGCGCCGCCAAAAAAAGTCGAGTCGATGGCGTGTAAAATGTATCTTCGGGACTCCGCCGGGCTGGGGCTTCACACAATACGCATTGTGAGGCTCATTTCGGACTCTGGCGGGAGTTGAAAAGGCTTGAGGGGCGGTGTTGTATTAAAATTTGATTTTCAGGCAAGGGATGAAAAGGTGATGTAAGTTGCAAAAATCCATGTTTTATGGAGGTGGATGGACTTTATCAATTTTTGAAACCATGACCCTTGTGAGATGCATCGGAGACCAAAACCTACAGAAATTTGTGCTTATGAAATGCATTGAGTATTTATCTATGAAACATTAAAAACGGTTTTGATTATTCTAAAATAGTAAATAAACTTGAATTAATTAAACTCTGTTTGACTTAAACAGTGGCTAAATTACAGAAATTTGTAAAATCATTTGATATTTCTTATGATACGCACTGAGTTAAATATAGATTTTAGACGCATTTTTGAAAGTTGATATTGAGAAAAATTTTAAAAGCTAAAATTCATATTTCTAATGCCAATATCCGATGATTTGAATGTTCGTAAATTGAACGTAGCTGCCTCGATTCTTTCCATCAAAGCCTTTGCTACAAGAAAACATACCTTGAACTTCGAATCTGATTTTCTTGCTGAACATATAGCCAGATTTATGCTTCCCCCTTGACTCCCCATATCAATAATGTTGTGAGAAGCTGTAGAATACGTTGATCGCTGGCCGAGATGGTGTGTCTCTCGAGGTGGAGATTGAGGAAGCGATGTCCCATCCCTTCCGCACTCCTCGTGCGGCAACAATCAGCGCATAGCCCGAGGGCACATCTTCCGCTTCTTCTTCTTCTACTTCGTCTACATCTCCCAGACGACCACCCCTTGGGACCAATCGGGCTGGTCGCTACAAAGTCGCCCACCATATTTTCGGTGCAAAAATCCGTCGAGAAGCGTACGCAACATTGACGGGACCCGTGTAATAACAGCTTATAGCACCATAATTATATTGGAACTTACGAAATTATTTGGGATCTCTCGACCGTTGAGGTAGCAATTATTTTGTTGGCGATTTCTTGGGATCGTTACCTCCGCTGATTGCGAGGTTCAGGATTGGATTTGTTGCAAAAGATAATTGTGTCGGGTTTGGAAAGTAAAAAAGCCCAAATGCTTGATGTCTCAAAAAAGTATTCCTGACCAGGGATGCCTCGGAATCTTTTGCATACCCCTGGAAAAAGGTACGAAACCTAACGCGATTGGTTTTCTAAAAGTATTTAGCGCCAGCTGAATATGAAAAGCGTCCCTAAAGACAGCCAAACAGGCAGTGTTTCCAGCCCAAAACCAGAAATTATTCTGGGAGTAATTGCATAAATGTAATTTTTTTTATTGTTTACCGGTTTTTCATTTTCCAGTTTACAATTACTAATCTTGAAAATTAAAAGGCATACTTTCTAGGGTTTTCGAGAATTTTACTGAGCTATAAGCCATTCGTCCGCGCCGTTATGGTTTTTTTTTCAAAATTCTGTGAATTTGTTTTGAAAAATTTGATTTTCAGCCATTAAGTAGGTTAGAGTATACGGTGCCAACGTTCTACCAATCTACGGGCATGCCATGGGCAACAATCAGTACTGCCTCCTGCGACCATCGTTCAGCCTGAGCACTCCCCAGGGACTCATCGTGGCTTTTCTCATTCGCGCACCTTCCCCTGGGCCCTCGCCCCCACCCTAAAAGGCCCAATCCTTGGGCCACGTAAAAAATGGGCCCCTCGAAACGGAGGCCCTGCGTGCCCGACGTCCAGATTTGTGGCCCCCGAAAAAGTTTGCAACATTGCATCCGAGGGGTTGGGTGGAAAGGCTGGTAGCTACGAACAAAAAATTCCAAACCAATTTACTCGGCATCCACTTAAAAATGTGGGAATTCCCACACCCACGAAACAAAACTTAAAGCAGACAACATGATCCCGATCCCAGACTTATACCTGATCTACCAGGTCGTTTTTTAACCAGGCTTCTGCCCCCCGGTTGATGGATAACCGATAGCTTCCTGACAACCCATAGGATGGCCCTCCCGAAAAACGTGTGAAAGAGCAAAGCACATCCACCTAATGCTCATTGTAACGGGAGACAGAGAGAAGAACGATCGGTTCATGCACGGCGGCCACTTTACAATCCTTCGCGTTTCAGCTGCCTCGATGCTTCGATGCATTCCTTGGGGATACGCTGGATACATGCAGGGGGCAGGGTTGAAAAAGGTCTAATCCTAATCTGGAAAGCAAATTCATGGGGGATTTTGTGTGTTCAAAGTCGTTAATGGAGAGGGCATCCATGAAGTGTGAGTTTTGACACGGATAAAATCAAGGATTAAATTTGATCCTTTCGCGGATGAGAGTTAAAACACGAACTGGACAAAGCTGATGGTATATGTCGGAGAAAACAACAGGGGGAATTGGTAATGTATGCTGTTTTTGCATGAAATTGCAGCAGTAGACGAGTGCAATCGATACTACCTGACCTGCAAGGCTTTATTATAGGAACACCTCGAGAGCACAACTGAAAAATAGAAATTTTTTGGATTCAAAAACGGCGAAAAGGGCTGTTTCAGATTTCAGGTTTTGCATAGCATTTTGATTCGCCTTATGCGGTCTAAATAATTAGTTACCTCTAGTTTGCAAGTTGATTGAAAAAATAGAAACTCTGAAATTCTAATACAGGCTATACGGTAAGTTCTTAGAATACGGAATGTTTTCACGCCTTTAAACTTCGAATTACTAATACTTTGATTTTCGAACCTTTTTCACCACGTCAAACCTCCAAGCGCCCACCCTCATTGGCTACTTGAAGCATAAGGGCGGAAAACGAAGGTAGGACAGTCATGGAGTTGCGCAAATAAACTTCACTCCTCTCCTTCGCATCGATCTCGCCGGGCGCACTCGAGCCGTCTTTATCGTGTTCTTAGGGCCCACCACCGTCAAAGCATGGACGTTTTTATGAATAAAATCCATTAGCTTAATTTTGCACCCGTAAACCATTTCGAGGATGATTTTCTAGCCATTTAACGCTAAATTCTGTCTTAGGAAATCTGCGATCCGATGACCTACACGCGTAGCTTTAGTCCAAACGGACTAACTCGACCGAACCCTGATTATATGATGTGTGGAGGAGCATTTCATGCAACGGTATTATCAAATCTACCTATATACCTTATTATATCACCAAAATTTAGACAGCCGCAAAACTCTTTTCAATGTACCAATTCCTCTCCTGCCTCGTGTTTTCTGGCTTCAATTTTCTACTCTTTGGCGCCGACAAGGTAAATGAAAGCCGCTCACCTGGACGTCAAGTACCACCCTTTTTAGTATTACCTCTCCGTTTTCTGTGTTGTATACACTGTCTATTCGGTGGTTGTCATTTACGGCGTTTTCTTGGAAAAGAAGTCTTTCCTCTTGCCGTTCTTATTTATTCATGTAAGTTTTCGGTCTCCGTAAATTTGAGCTTTTTTAGTTTTTTATTGCCTTGGGTTTTGTGGCCGTTACAGCAACTTATGCCGGGTTTGGCACGTTTACCAATTTTATCGCCGATCAGCACCGGGATAGCAAGCCGTTGAGGGATATTTATCATATGCATGCGTTGGATCCGGATAATGAACATAGTAAGTTTATAGGCATATGTGTATGATCATGCCTAAGAATTTTCAACTTAATTTGAGAAATAGAATATAGCAAATTAGAAAGCTGAAAGTAGAACTCGGTATATCGATCGATTTTAGTCATTAGTTAGTATACAGGCTATCAATGACACTAGAAATTAAGAGGCACCATTTTATTTATTTTATTATATAGTTTTTATTGAACGACTGAAAATTAAAATTTGGCTTATTACAGATAGTTTTTCTAGTCTGAAAACCACCTCCCCGACCAAGAAAGCAAAGTAATTTCCAGTGCAAACAGTGGTCTCATCGGGCCTCCTTTTCTTGCTGATAATCTCCACGGCGGTGCAGACCTTCTCGTGGTTCGTCATGTTGAGGACATACAAATGCTATCGAGACGCTGATGATACTATTCTACCCGAAAATGGGTATCATTCGCCGTCATTACCTACCAAATTCAACTTAAGATACCATCGAGGGATCATCGCCGACAGCGGGAACGAATATTAATTCAAACCTCGATAAATCCTCAAACTTTCTGAAAAACTGGTCACACTGTACGAATAAAATCTGAATCCCGAATCACACATTTTAAACAATACCCTCCCTCGGCCAACTATTCATAAGCCAACTTTTGCATAATCCGCTACTGCAGTGCACTAGCGAGCCCGAAACCCGCTATGAACAACCTCACCTCACGCTACATTCTCTATTGACATTATTCAAATAACAAAAAGTCGTCTCGCCGCTGGAAATACCGTTCCCCCACCCTTTCGTTGTATTTGCAAACAAAACATTTTTCTGTACTGTAGTTCTCTTTTTTGCTGACCCCACCCTTTCCCCGGGATCAAGGCCCGTTGAAAATTGGCGTCGACAAGTTTTATGATCGCGAGCGCGCGGCATTTACGCTCAAATTCGTGTGCATGTATTGGCAAATTTAGCTTGACGAGCTCTACATTGCAAAGATTCCGGTCTACGAAGCGCAACCGCCGCTATGTACTCTATACGTGACGGTGGCTGATCCGAATGATCCGGTGAGAATTTGAATTACAAACCAGCGAATTAAAAGCTAAAGCAAAAGCGACTCTGCATATTTTTTCGGAATAATATTTACAAAAAACCCTTGATCTTTAATTTAAGGTATCCCTGGCACGAGCATATGCTAAATACATCATAACTAGAGAATTTTGACAAAACTAATTTTAATAAAAATAATTTTTATGTGGAAACTGATATGCCGGCAGTAGATTCCGATGATTCCGTTTTACCGTTTTCTGCCCGTCCAAAAAGGCTGTGCAAGAAACTCACAGAAGTGCGCATGCAAATTTACACAAACACTATTTTTGGCATACCAGCTTGTCATGCCAAATTTTAAATACTGATTTTAACATAAAATTTCTTACTCTCTTGCCTCGCCTTGTTGGCTCGTCACCTAAGATCAAGCTTAAGCTAGACAGTGCTAGTAGAGTGGGACCGATGGCGCGAGAAAAGCGTGTGGATGGGCCTTCATAGCCTCCTCAAAGCGTGTGGTCGGCACTCTTTGGTAAATATTGTCGGGCCGATGGCCCAGCACATCATCCCCTTCAACCTTTTTTGATATGGCCCCCCACGCTGCAATTCGGATGACCGTTCCGAAAGTGCTTAAAAAAGCATTCGGCGTTGGAAGTGTCGATAGGCGTGTTTCTCAAAACCTTTTTGGGCTTTCTCGGTCTCAATTTTTACGTATTAAATTTTTTGTTACTTAAACTAAAATTCAAGAAGATAACAAATCCTATATAACAAATGCTAAATGCACATCGATCGCAGTGAAAACCATAAATAATTAGAAAGTATTGTTTAAATGCCTTGGACTCGTTTTAAATATGTAGAAACGCTGCAATGACCTTTATTGGGCGTGTTATTAACTAAACCTGATTTTTCCAATTGAAATATACTTATTTCACGAAGATTGCGTAAATAAATGTTTCTATCAAACATTGCCTTTTTGCTCCAGATCTTTTACCCCTCATCTTCGTCCAAACCTATCCGATATCCCGAAATCCATCCATCACGTTTATCACAGCTCCCAATTATTTACTCATCCTTTTTTTCGTGTCTTGGTGACAAGTAAAATAGAGTAGAAAGGAGTGTAAGCTGGATGATTGTCGAGTGTTCCCCCACCCTCTGCCCAAAACTCCTACCAAACAGTCAACCCTCCCATCCCCCCTTCTTCTCCTCCTCATCATCATCTCCCCTCCGGACGAAGACACGAAGATGTGATCCGCCGTTAGGACGGAATGCCAACAAAAGCCCAGCCATGACTATTGTTTACTTCATGAAATCTGTTTTCCTTGTGAGTCGTGCGTTCCTGGGCTTTTCGGCAGTAGTTGGGTGCTGTTGGGATGTTAATTAATTTTCTACCTTCATTATTTTTATACCTAGCGGATTTTCACGATTTTTTAGCTATAATCTAATGAAAATTGCAATAAAATTTATTAAAAGGGATTCAGCTACTCCTTAATAAGAGTAGTAATATTGATCCATGAAAACTTTCTTTTATATGGCAGGTGTTGGGATGTTAATTAGCTTTTTTCTACCCCAAAATCCTCAATACCTAACAAATTTTCCAAGCCAACAGAAATATATCTAAGCAGGCTTAAGAATATTTAGTAAAAACATGCCAAAACTAATTAAACTTTCACTTTCGAAAACTGTATGGCGCCTTGCAAACCCATTTCCCAAGCAGAATCAATAAGTTCAGAATTATATAATCTGATTTTACCCTCCACAATCTTTCAATAACTTTTTCTTTCTTTAGGAAAAGGAAATCACCACCACCCATACCTTTAACAACACCAATCCGAGGAAGTACCCCCAAACGCGTCGCGTCGTCGTCAAGCCGCTTAAAAGTGAGTCCGCTGCGTTTTATTTTATACAAAAAAAAAAACCCGGCGACCCCGCTCCGAACCAAACTGGCTTGATAAGGGCCCAGGTGCGGGCAAATGCTTGGAAATTCTGGGTTTATGGAATTTTTTCTGGTAGATGGAGATAAACTCTGGAATTTGCCGATGTCAGTAATACATACTCGTTTGAAAAAATGGATTTTTAGTTTGGGTTTGGTTGATTTATTAAAGCGTCATGTGAAGCAGGTTTCGCAGTCCATAGAAAATCAATAATTAGACCGTTTTTCCAACAAATTTAAGAGTGTTCGGTAGGAAAATATGATGACTTTTAATCGACCCATCCCCGGTAAGATATGGATTTTTTGACGGCTTTACGCCCACTATCAGGCCAGCTCAGAGTTCCGGGCAGTAAAAAGTGGACTTGGTCTGCAAAGGGACCACCCGACTCTGTCTCGTCGCGAGTTCTCCATTCCGAAAAAAGACTATTTGATTTCCCGGCACCAATTCAATACATACAGACCCTTGGCCCCATTGGATAGTACTAGGTCCCCGCATTTGCGGCATGGCGCCTTGGCGCCTATGATCTTTTATTTCTTTGGGGTCTATCCGGTGTTTCTCGGCGGTATGCGAATTTTGGAGGCTGGTATGAAATGGTATTTTTAGAAGAAGGTGCAATGGCCGACTCGCCAGCGTTTATTGATGGGGCTGAGCAACAGCGAGGGAGGCAGAACCAGGTTGGTCCTTATAGTCTTTATGCAGGGTTTTGTGGAGTCACAAAGACAGAAAGGTGTTATATGGACTACCGAAAGGGGTTGGTGGAAGGGTATTTGTTTTTAATCAGAACAAAGGGGGCTCCCGTTATCAGTAAAGCTTGGATTAGGTGGGCATTTCATAGGGTCCTTGTCATATTTTGGGGTTTGCTTGGTGACAAGTTTCTCGATCTATTTCTTTCTCGATACCTAGAATGTATACCTAAATATATAATATCACTTCTTTGTCAGGGTTTTCGATTATTTCAAACAACAATCACAGAAAATAGGTCTTCTTATAGGGCTAACGGTGCACGAGCCAATATGTTTAACTAAAACAAGTTTTCGATTTAATTGTCGGCAGGGATCTACTTGACAGAAATTATGTAATTACGATCTTTTGAAAGCTCCTCCTCGTCAACATCCTAGGTCCGACGGCGCTGCCACTTTTTTCAATGCCCGACCATTTTTTCGGCCTTTTTTTTTGTTGACAATACTGTCCAACGCGGAAAGGCCATAATTGGGGTCGGAGTGCCATTCTCCCCTGTTTACCAGCTGGGTTCTAGCGCGGCTCAGAAATTCACCCAGCAAACGGAACGACCCGGTCAACGATGTAGGAAAATTCCGTTCCTCTTTGCTGTCATTTTTGCTAAAAAATTCGATTCGTCTCGATTTTGCTGAAGCAATTTTGATAAACAAAAGATTAAAAATTCCACGACTGAATACCGGAAGAGTCAGTGGTCGATAAATACAGCAAAATAGGTTTAAGAAAAAGATTTTTATGAAAAACTGAACGTTACCCCCTGCCCACGACCCCTTTGACAACCACATTCCCATTGGTCGTTCCGTATCCCAACCCCCCCCCCCCCTCCTACGGGGTGCAAATCCTGTTTCCACCCATGTCCACCATTCCACCCCCTCAAAAAGGCACCAACTTTTTGAGGATCCACACCCCTCCTCACGCAAATCTTGGAAGCGATCCCTGGCATTTAGTATTTGTTA
This sequence comes from Mesorhabditis sp. LJ9110, assembly GCA_038088335.1. Lineage (NCBI taxonomy): Eukaryota > Metazoa > Nematoda > Chromadorea > Rhabditida > Rhabditidae > Mesorhabditis > Mesorhabditis sp. LJ9110. The sequence goes on along the minus strand of JBBGBA010000014.1, from coordinate 32,816 downwards.
CGCGCTGCCGCCCAGATGCTTATCAGCTGTACGGAGGACTGGTTCTTCTATGAAGAGTCGCTGGTTTTTCGAAATACTCCTAAATTTAATATTCCTGTTTTAATGGTTAGGAGTGTGGGTTTCTGTCTCTTACAACTGCCATCCTTATCGGGCGCTGCCAGCTGGGTTGTAAATTTGCAAAAAAGTGGGTCGGGGTGGTGTTGGAATTCAGTTGTTGTCAGTTTTGACGTTAAGGTTATTTTTCGTCAAAAAAATGGATTTATCATCTAGCTTTAGCAACAGAAGTTTTTCATTAAATTGGGTATTTTTGCGGAGGAGGCATTGGCATAAATCCTTGAATCTTGGGTAATTCTGAAAGTTTTGTCTTTGAATTACTTGCTCTATTTACGGATCTCAAAATATATTATTTTATTTAGTTAAAAAATTAAATCGCATATGGTAGTCTCATAGAAGGTTTTGAAAGCAAATAATAAGACCTTATTAAACTCCATATATTGCTACAAAACTTAGTAGTTGAAAATTAATTCTTAAAATTCCGTTTGTCCCTGAATTGCCTGCGTCATTTTAGAAATCCCTCTCAAAATCGAACGCAGCTTCATTTTTCTATCCTTTTTTATTAACCTCCATGACATCCCTTTTTACCCACTTGCAAGTCAGAGCAAATTCAGTGTCGTTCAGGCAACTTTCCAACCCGCCAGCCTCAATTGCAAGGTTGTGAAGGTATTGGTGGCGGATGGTTGTGGGAATTGAGGAGGTTTTTGAAATCCAGCTCCCCAGTGGAGTAGGTGAGAGCGAAACTCGTCTCTCGGCCTCCTCATCATCCGCCCCGTACCCCCTCCCCCACCTTCTTTGTGCCCTTGCTTTTTGAGCAGCACCTTCTTGGCGCCAGGTCTCGGTGGTGGCTCTCGATTTCTACGGCTAATACCCCCCTAAACAAGTAGCTCTTGGGGCTGACGGCCACGATATCGCCCGCTGTCATTTTGCCGTATCACCCCGGGTGCTAACAGTTTTTATGAGCTATTTTCCACCTTCACCCCCCTCTTTTCGCTTCTTTTTTTGGGGGCCGGCCCCGCAGCATTCCTTTTTTGAGTGGTGGTGAGGAGGTCTCAGCCATGCCCGTTTATGCTTTGTTATTGTTGGGGGCAGTTTTCGGCTGACCCGAATTTCCATCGATTTGCGTGATCGCTTTTGATTCGCGTTTGCGTACTCCGATTCGGGTTTTAGATTTGAATCCGGGTACATCTATGAGGAAAAAGTAGTCGATAGGCCCGGATGTCGGTGGCCACGGCTAGACGTCAGCATACCGTCACGGCAAGAAAAGTCGGTAGTCTGGTCGTCCCGGTTTTTTTCTATATTTTGTATGATTAGGATTGAGTTGTCTCCCAGATATACCCTTTTAAAACCGTGGTTTTTATATGTTTATGGAATTTCATCCAGCTCTGATCGTTTCGGGAAAACTTTCTGTTATATAGCAGTTCCTTTCGAATTCTCCTAAAAGTTATTGGCGCGAAAAAACTTAAGCATACCGCGTCTTCTAGAAGTTTTAATATTTTAAACAAAATACTAGTACCTTGTTGCCTTATGAAAAGACAAAACCCTGGCAGCAAAATCCTAATTCCGTCCAAAAATTTAAATTGCGTTTCCAGCATCAGGCGTCTTCGCACAATGGCGGCCACGTTGGGAACGCCCTTGTTCAAGAAGTGAGTCATTCGGCCGATTATTCAAAAAACCAGTCGCATTTCTATTTTTCTCGATGCACATCTACGGATTAAACCCCTCGGCAGCCCAGGGGGGTGCGTAAACTTGGTTCTCCTCGTGTGTTTCCGAGCCCTAGGGGCAGCAATTGGTGGTTGTATTGCCTCGAGAGTTCCATGCCTTCCTGTTTCAGAAGTTTCATTCCAGGTCTCCGTCAGCTACACGGGCGTCCGCGGCGCTTCACCGCCACCCGTATTTCACCAGAAGGCCCCTGACGCGCGTAGGCCGATTCAAGTCGAGACTGGGCCCGCTTCGGCATATACACCCTCTCCGATGCAGCAAGGTTTGTTTACGTTAATGTATTTGGGGGTGGCGTTAGTGGGGGTGAATGATTTTTACATAGGAAATTGCAGTGACGGTTTTTTTAGGAAGCTGTCATATGCAGAGATTTTTTCCTTTCATACTGCCTCGACTACGAGCTAGCATATGTTATTTATAATTTTGAAAATTATGTGGCTCTTTGTAAAATTTGGTGTTTATGCTATAATATTGAAGTTCTTGAATTTTTTATATAATATAGGCTCGATTCTGAATCCAGAATCCAGAACTAGAATTGGTCCAGAGCTCGATCTAAAAATCATCCAAAAGTGACCTCACGCTTTTCAGGCGTAAAATTGTAAGAATGGCTGCTTTTAATTAAACTCCGAGGAACGAAGCTATTACGGATCCAATCATGGTTTATTTTATATTAAGTGAAAACCTGCCAATTTTTTCCAGTTTGCACGGCATAAATAACCACTCGACCAGTCCCCCCGCGACTCCGGAGGGCTTGACCCAAATCTGGATTAGCATGGACTAATCTTGTCGAAAATCTTTTTCAACACACACAACAGTCACCCGGGAGGCTCCACTCGGCTTTTTTCAGTCTCATCCACGCGCAAGGGCTTTCCCCCGATTCCCGGACCTCATCCGCGCCCCCCTTTCACTGGTCCACCTGTTTTTCAGCCACACCCCGGTTGGGTGTTGGGGGGAACACCTGATCGGGGCGTGCTGCCATTTATTGCCACTTGCAACGAGATTTTTAAAAAGATTGTGGGGGTATTGGGTTCATTGATTGAAGGAATCGGCAAGGCGGCATTTTTTTTTGTTTGGGTGCAATGGTGATTTGCGGGTCTTTTTGGGCTTATCACGCGAGTAGTGGGGTGTGGAATGTAGGGTTTATGATCCGTAAAAAAAATTCAGAAGCCCCATAGAAAAATAAATAAACTAAAAATGTAATGAGAATGGTGTGCTAATTACCCTAAGTTTATAGGAAGCAGCAAGATTTGGGAGACGACTAAAGAACCGTATCAGCAAAAATAAATAGAATACTATAACTTCCTGCACTTGCCTTATTAAAATCTTGGGCATTTATAGCAGATTTATTAAAACAATCTAACTTTAAAACAGATGTAAAAGTTTTATCAAAATCAGAAAGTCCACAATTTCCAATCTCGATCTCTCCAGCTGAAGGCACCCACGCCCCCAACCACCCCAAAAAAGCAATAAGCCGCGCAGTTCCAGCCAACAAATATTAGTTTTCCCTGACTCTAGGTGGTCCGAAATGCCTTGAACAGTCAGCCGTAGTGTCCCTAAAAGGGCCCCCGCTGACTAAGTAGGCAAAATAGAAAACGGGCCACCCCCCGCTGCCATGTCAAATATACCGGCGAGCTAGCACCCGGGGAACTTGTCCGACGAATCGAAGGAAAGGTGGCGGTGGCTCGCGCTCAGACCTGAAGTTCGCTGGTTTTTTGTCGGATTTTGAGTTGGGGTGGTTGTCTCGTGCCTTGGCAATGTCTTTCATACGAATTTTTGGTATTTTAAAGGGCTGCCGACGGCATGTGTCGATCCCCCCTCATCAACAAATTGGCAAGTAGCCAACAGGGGAGAGAGCGCGCCCTGGGGAGAGGCGCAGAGACATTTTCTTTTCCGCGCGTAATCGATTGACTATGCCGTCGGCATCCCTTTAAGCAACGGATTTCCTTTTCTAGCTCGGGTTTTTTAATTTTTCCGGTAACATAAAGGGGTTATCTACTCAAGCTTTGGATGCATTGATCAGTATTCCAAAAATATCGTTAAATTTCCCATGCCCATCTATTTCTCCACCTTAAGTTGCTTAAAGGGCTAATGATAGCGACACAATTTATATCTCAAACCACTATGCAAAATTTGATTACAAACACAGCGTCGCCATGCTGATGTGTGTTATTAAAAGAAGGCCGATTAGTGGGAATACGTTGCAATACTCCTTACTGTCTTCATCCTTTTCAAATACTACGTATATTTCCTAATTTCAGCCGGCCTCCCCAACTACTTGGCCCAGTACGAGCGCCGCATCTCTGAAGAAGAGACGGTAAATCGCGTCTCCCGTACTGGTCGCCACGAGACCGAGTTCCCGGGTAGGTGAAATTAGCCACCATTTCACCCTTCCCCCCTGCTCAGCCCCCACCTATTCCCCCAAAACAATCCGGGAAACTTTTGTAAAAGCCGGGTGATCGGCTTACATCGTGCATATTTACCGGGGGGTGTGGGGTGGCGCCGGGCCTGGAATGTGCATCGAACTCGCGGGGAATGCAGAACCCGGCGATTTGGAGTGGGTTGACAAAGAAGAGTCAGTCGTTTTGACGCCTCGCATCCGAGTTTTTGGGGCTGGGGTTTTTGAACTGTGCTGATGGGTGGGTTTTATCACTTTACCTACAACTTATCAGATTTAGCACCAAAGTTGTTTTAAGAACAGTCAACTCTTGTTTCCGACCGTGCATGCTAATCTTAGTTTTCATAAAATTACCTAACTATTTGTGTTATCATATGTATTATTTATGGCTTGGGGTACCTAGAGCTTTCCGGCTAGTTAATGAATTTCATAACCAAAACTTACTAAAAATACGTAGCTATGTCATGCTAATTCAAGCTGCATAAAATTCCCTAGTATTGCTTTAAAAAAAGCATACTTTTGATAAAAGATTTTCACCCCAATTTTCAGTCCGTATCGCCTACACCAACAGCCCACTCTCCCCGTCCTCCACCTACTCAGTCCCGATTCAGCGGTCTGAAGCCTCGAGGTAAAACCCGCCAATAATTCTATTTTTCTCTAGAAGACTCGGCAGCAGTCTCGGCTCCCTAATCACCGAGACCACCGAGCAACATTACGAGGCGTATTCGACCAGGTAGGTGGTACTCGATGCCCACGAGAGTCCCCCAGTGACTGAGTCCGATTGTTTACGATTCAAATCAGTCGGTCGGGGCTTATGCAAATGTGCGGGGGAATCGAGCATTTTTCGGGGGACCAGTCGCTAGTAAGTGTTGGGTAACTATTGCTGGTTTGGATCTTTACGATATATTTTTGTATTAGTATTTTTCTCACGTTAGTGAAGATTCGCGTTATAGCGGTAGCGGGCTCTTTAATGGAAGCGTTTTTAAAATAAATAATACTCTGTTAGTGAGTACTGCTCATTAAAAGCCAATTTTAAAGACAATTTTTCATTTTAAAGGGCGTTGCTCAATTTGGTAGGATCAGGAAGTCCATTCAAATTTGCATACAACTAATTTTTTTGTAAAGGTGCACAAATCGGCTCTGCCTACTCTTGCCGTGATCCATTCTCTCCTCCTTTTTTCATCGCGTCTCTGGATGACTTTTTGCAAATTGTAGATCAGGTCTCATCTACATGTGACTTCCTTATTCCTTTAAAAGCCGCCTTTATCAGGTTAGAGCCACCTTTTAGCGTATCAGCTAAACCTGGCTATCAGCTAAAAGCGAGCAATCCTATCCATTTTTCGCAAAAATCCTTACCAACCCCCCACTGTTTACCCATCCTATAAAACTTTTGTTTTTGACAACAAGCCTTTACCCCCTCTTCCACCCCCGATATCATCGCCCATTCCTCTACACGGAACACTTTTTTGCCTGCACATTGCCACCGTCTCCCCATACCAATCCGCCGAGTCGAGACCGTGTTTTTCCACCAAAACGCAATATCGACTATTTGCATCAGCGACTGAAAAGCCTAAAACGGCTCCCGCGGCTCGAGCCCATTGTCGAAATTCGTCAAAACTGACTGGTCTGCCAGGAGCGGCGCGCCCGATTTACTTTCGCAAAAGCCGCTCCCGCCGCCGCCACAGCCACCCCCCACCTACGGCAGTCACCAATATCCGCATTTGGCGCATTTCCCCCATTCCTCGCATTCCCTTTGATGAGGGTATTTAGTAGCGGAGTGTACGGCTAAAGATTTTCTATATATGCGCCTGGCGTGTGTTGAATGACGCCGCCGTCCCCCACGCATAAAGAATGGTGTACTACGGTGGCAAAGTATGGGACCGAGGACGAGAGTTTAATGTGAGTTTCGCGGCCTATTGTTGATTAAATTTAAATATTGATACTAAGGTTTAGTTAGCTGATTTGCATTATTACAAGTGCTTTGCATAGATAATTGAACCGTGAAAATTAGACAATTTTTGCTCTTTCAATTTAATTTTTTTGAAATGCGAATTTCTAAAACATATACCTATCGAAAAAGCTTTTTTACGTAGCTTGATTTAAGCTAATTAATGTTTACTTTTATATATCCTGCTTCAAAGTCATAAAATTATTTTTCTCAAAACCCATTTTTATGGTTCACATTTTGAACCTCGCTCAACCCTAGTGAGTAAGTGTTATGCCCCGGGTTTCACACGCGCACCCCCTCGCTCCCAATGCCCGACCAGGCAGGGAAATACCAAAAAATTGAGTGACTCTACTCTTTTACGAGTACAGATCCGGTCGGTGCCCCCTCGGTCCCCCTCCGATACATACAGGCCAGCCAGGCCTTTGTCCGACTGCCGCTCAACCCTGAAAAGAGCGGGGGCAAAACTTTGTGTCCAGGTAAATGGAGAGCAGTGAAAATGTTTGTCAGTTGCTTTAAGGGATTATAGTGTTAGAGGTGAATTAGAAAAGCTAGGGATGCATCCGGAAGATTTGGGGGTTAGCAGCTTTGCGATTTTGCGCCGTGACCAAACTCATCTAATAAAAATTGAAATTCTGGACAAATCGCATCTTTTGAAAATGTCCGAACGACTTCGGTATTATTGAAAAGTTGGTTCGAGGGGGTCGATTTTGTCCATTTAGCTTTGGCAACGTTTTAACTTTGTGCAGCTTTGTATCCAAAACGGCATAGTTCAACGGTTATTGCAACACGAAATTTGTTCAGAATTACAAGCTCTGTCAAATCGAAAACCTCCAATGTCCTTAAAAACGGCTCCTTGTGAGGAAAATCCGATCATTGACCCTGGAGAATGGGCTATTGCGCGTCATCAAAACCCAATGTATACTTTATTTTTTAATTTTAGCTCAAGACAACGAGAGATGGCTTCGAGTCCGGCTACAGTGAACGCGCTGGCTGCTCAGTTTGAGCAGACGGCCCGCCAGCAAAAGGAGGAGGCCCAGAAGAACGGGAGCCGCCGCAGTCCGGCCCAAGTCGTCATGGTCAAGCCGTCGCCTGGTAGATTTTTGAATATTTAATTTTACGAGTTTAATTTAGTTTACAAGTCCCATTCCCCCCAAAGCGACCCCGGCTATGACAACCGTGTCCATCGAGTTGAGCGTCAGGTGGGCAAAATTCGTCTATTCTAGTTCCTTGAAAAGTTTAGACTTCCACGATTTCGTCTCATATAAGCCAAGTATTTTCTCTTTTCGATTCGACGTATGAGGGACTATATCCTAATCTTCCTAGCTGCTTTAAAAATTCGAATATGGGCCTTAAATATGCCAATGAAAATTTCCAGGTATTCTCGCCTCCAAACGAACGTTCCGTGCTCACCTCAACCCTCGTCGACATCGAACCACCCGGCTACGGTCGTCGAACCCCATCATCCCAATCCCAATCTCCACAGTACATCCAGGAGACAATCCAGGTCTGCAAACGATACTTTTTATGTTGCAATCACACAAAAGCCATGCCCTGTCGCAACCCACACTCTCCATCATCTCGTTTACCAACTTGTTCATCAAATCTTGAACACTGTTTGCCAACCAAGGGGCCCAATGCCGAAATGCCCCCCACCACTAGATTCCATTCCCGTTCGACCTGCCACCAAAAAATCACCCTTGCTTTCTTTATAAATTCCAACCCCTTGCTACGACCCAACCAACGAATACCCCAAGCTAAAAACAGGCCCCCCATATATGGCCCGAGACGGCACACGTGTTTGCTAAAATCCGCCGCACAAACGAACGGCGCTGCCCAAAAATAACGGCCAGCTGGCAAGACTGGGTTACCCGAAAATCCCTCGTTTGAGTATATATCCAATACTATATTAAGCCCACTATTCTATGGCAAACATTACCTGCCAATACATCGACGCCTACTCGAATTGTTATTGCCCGATTTGCGGCAACTTTTCGTTTGGCTATTTCCTACTGGCAAACATTGTATTGCAAATGTTTGTCGTCGCGTTCATGCGATTTACCGAAAAGAAAGAGGTGGTAGTGACGGAACAGGCAGCAGTTAGTTGTAGAGAGAATTTGTTATAAAAATTTATTTAGGAGGAGTACCACACGATCAAGCGCTATACACCGACCCAGACTCATGGAGCCTTGCCTACGCAAGCTGGCGTTCGGGTTGTTCCTGTGGAGAAGGTTTGGGATTTATGGGATATTTATTGCACCGCATTTTCTCTAATACAGGGTGTCCCAAAAAACCCCCTACCTAGCGGTCCGCGGTCAAGTCCGATTTTTATGATTTAACTACCTATCGAAAGCTCTCGAAAAGGCGAGAAAACAAGCGGGTTTCGTTTTCTAAGATTTAATCTGATTCTATCGATATTTCAGGTTTTCCTAAAAAACCGGGAATTTTTCATAAGGAATTTCGCAATTAGCATGCAGATCTCGCATAAATCAGCAGTTTTCATGGTTTTTGGACATAAACTTAGCAAATAAAAAGGCTTAATTAAGAAATTCTACCCTCCTTGTTTACTCGCCTTTTCGAGAGCTTTCGATAGATACCTAAATCGTAAAAATCGGAATCGACTGCGGACCGCTAGGTAGGGGGGTTTTTTTTTTGGACACCCTGTAGATCTCTGCTAATTTTGAATCACTCAAAATAACAAAATTTTAGGTTAAATTAGTCGGTGCTGGCCAATTTACTCGATTTTTGCTATTTTAGGCTGCCTAAAATTCGAATAATAACCAGAAAATCGGATAAAAGCTCCTATGAGGGGAATCAGGGGAAATACCGGACCAAAAGCTGAATACTATTTCAGCGCCTGTACTCAAAAACTATCAATAAACAAATGCAATTCAAATACCTGGAAAGACGCTGTAAAAGAATCAAGGTAAAACCAACCATGTGTGATTTGCTTCTTTTCTCTGGGGTTGCTACTGGGTTAAAATTGTACAGCTCCGATGTTTATCTGATGTTCAGGTGTCACATGCCCGTGAGACGAGCCGAGACTCAGCTCTTCGTGCCGAGGACACAGCTTCTTCTCGGTAAGTGTCCCCCCGTGTTTCGAGGATGCGCACCTGTTGACCCGAACCTCCTGTTTGCCAGCCGTTCCTCCCAGTATTTTTGTCGGTCAGGGCCTTCGTTCCATCGTCCCGTCTTTTCCATAATTGTACAGTTTTTCCTTTCGTTCACAGGGCCCCATCATCGGCTTCATCCCGTGTGTTGTCCCCAGTCAGGACTGTCGTCGAGCGCTTCGAATCGCATAAAGAAGAGAAATCGTCCGAACGAAGGTGCTTGGTTATTCCTTTGTTGCTATCTAGATGTTCTAACCTTATGTAGACTAACTGGCTCGTTGTTACTTTTCGTTTTCCCGAATTAATTTCAATTTCCAGACCACCAATGATCGACCAAATTCGTCAAGAAATTATTATGCAATCAAAGACTTCGACAGTCTACAGTGACGAGGAGAATCGATCTCGCGTAAGAAATTAATAATTTTTTGTGGGGATTGCTGTGTTTTGCCGTTCAGCTTTTCTAACTATTTCCTGTAGGAGCAGCAACAGCGCGAAGAAGAGCAGCGTCGTCGACAAATCGAGGTGAATGAAGTTTTTTAGGGCCTAATCCTTAACTGGGGTGAAGACTAATCAACTAAATAATACCTTCCTAACGCAATATACCCTTTAATCCGAAACTTATAAAGGAAGAGAACCGGAGGAGACAACATGGTGGCTCCTCTCAAACTACAACGATTATCGAAGAAGAGACCTTTGAAGAAATTCGGATCAGACGGCGCAAGAAGCAAGATGGACAGAAGAACCAGGTTTATCATCTAATATAGGAAATAATATTGATAACGACCTGCTTAATAATGAGCTCTAACCTTAACCCTAGGACCAGGAGCGATTGCGGAAAGAAGCCGAAGAACGAGAAAGAATTCGGATTGAGGTGGCTACTAATCTTTTTGTAATTTAACATAATCTAATACCGCTTACATTGCTAATCTCTAGGAAGAGCGCTATCTGCGTTCGCTTGAAGAACGGGAAAGGCAGTTGAGAGAGGTGTGGCTTACTAACTGCCGTTTCTTACAATCTAAAGAAATCTTCAGAATTTAATTTGCGTGTTTAGGAAGAACGTCGACGACGCGAAGAAGAGATCCGAATCCAGGTTCGACAAATCAAATTAATTCTAAATAATGCATAGGAGGAGCTCCACTACCGTCGTGAACTCGAAATTATTGAACAGCGTGAGAAGAAGCGGCAGGAAGAAGTCCGTGAAAAACAACGTCAAGAGGTACCTATTCAGCACTTACATAATTACGACTTTTTCCGAATTAAACTTGAAATGGATTTACTAAAACTCAGAAATTATCCATTTCAAGTCCTTTCACTTCCCAAGCCCGGTTTGAAATAATCTACTACCACCCAAATCTAGCTAACTTATTACTTCGGTTGATGTGGTGCATGGAGTGAGTGTTTAGGCATGGCTACTAGAGCTGGAGAGGATGGAAAAAGAACGGCAAGCTCGTGAAAAAGCGGAAAACGAAAGGATCGAATGGGAAAGAACCGAACGCACGCGAATTGAGGAAGACGAACGCATAAGAATCGAGCAAATTGAGATCCAACGTCGTGAGGAAAGGAGACGGCAAAAGGAGCAAGAAGAAGAAAGGGCCAGAATTGAACGCGAACGTGTTGAGCGCACCCGGATTGAGGAAGAAGAACGGATTAGGATCGAACAGGTTGAAATTCAGCGTCGGGAAGAACGTAGAATTCGGCGTAAGCAAGAAGATCAAGAACGTCGGCGATTGGAAGAGGAGTTGAGAGCAAATGAAGAAGCTGAGAGGGCGAGAAAACGAGAAAAGGATGAAAGGGAGAGAAAACGCTTGGAAGAGGAGTTGAGGAGAGAACGAGAAAAGGAAAAAGAGAAGGGAGGCCCTTGACAAGCGAGAAAAAGAAGAGGCCCCTTAAACAGAAAGAACGAGATGCCGAAGAACAACGGCAACGAGAAGCTGATGAGCGGGAGAGAGCACGTAGAATTGAGGAGTCGGAGCTTGAGCGGCAGAGGAGAGATGAGGAGGAGAGGAAGAGGAAGCAGAAAGATGAAGAGGCTCGTGAAAAACAACGACAGGAGGAAAAAGCGGCGAATGGAGGAGATTCGAAAGCAAAATGAACGCGAAGAAGCGGAGAGGAAACGAAAGGAGGCAAGCGCATGTTTTACTTTCTTGTAGTTGACTAACGGTGTGCAAGTTTTAATAGAGAAGTAATTTAGTTTGGATATTAACTTTGAATCTAATTTAAGCCTATAACCTGCCTCTTCTAATTAAACTTTGATAGTCACCGTTGATTTGCGTTTTTAGGAGGAAAAGCGAGTCGAGGAAGAACGGAAGTTGCAAGAGCGCTTGATTATTGAGGTTTCATATAAAAGATAGTTTTCATAGTAGTAATTCAAGGAACGCCGTCGAATCGAAGAAGAAATTACGATTGAACGCCGTCGAAAGGTGGAAGAAAAGCGCAAGATCGAAGAACAAGCTGAAGAGGTGAGACTTTCGCGCTACATGGGAGGTTTTGGAAGTGCGTCCAAGTTCCTGGGCTTTCGCTTACTTTTTTTGCACTTACTTTTCGGGATTTAGGAAGAGCGACAGCGCAGAGAAGAGGAACGCAAACTCCGCGAAGAAGAGCGCCAACGCGAAGCCGAACGTCGTCGCCAAGAAGAGCTTCGCATCGAAGTACATATTTATTCCTTCATTTTTTTGAATCCTTGTTGATCCACACAAGACACCTGCACTTTAGGAGGAGCGCACCAAATGGGAAGAATGGCGTCGGCAAGAAGAGGTGAAAAGAGAGGAGGTACTGTGTTTTCATCGGTTTTTCATCAGCATCTGGCCAGCTGGGGGATTGGGATGGATTTGCATGTGTTCAGTTCGTTTCTATCCTTATGCATCACTGCTTGGAAAATGCCTATTTCCACCGGCACTATTAGCCTTCGTTCTATTAAGGCGCGAAACCAGGTAAACCGGGTTGGTTCGCAACTTTTGGGGGGAAGTAGGAAAACTGTCACCTCTGCGGGCCATCAAGCCGAGGGGCGAGGTATTGTATGGAAGGGGACGCGTGGATTGAGGGGCATTGGCCTGGAACTGGGCATGAGAAGCGCTTTGGTCAGGAAATAGGTGGGATGAGTCAGTCATAGTGGGAGGTGAGAGCCGGACACACTTTTGAAGTTGCAAAGGATTTACGAGATTTTTTGGGGGAGTTTAGTGGATTTAAATTAATTAGAATTTAACTTATAACACTAGGATAATGATTTTCAGCATTTATACCGTAGTTGGTTGATCCTGGCCAATGACTACCACCGGCTGGAATCCAGATACCCTTCCACACGGAACTTCACCTATTGTATCCTGTTGCCCCCCTGTTGTGCTACAGTAATGTAAAGTATAACAGACGATGCAACAGTCCAAGATGAACATTTTAGTGTACTTTACACCCCTGTAGTCTGGTGGGGAGCCGTAATACCGGGCTGGGACTTAGGGAGGTATCAGCAGCCTTACCATAGCCTTTACCTGTCGCCCGTATTCTGAGATATTCATATCTTTCAGTTTCTCTCAGGATTTCCCTGTTCTCATCCACGTTTTTAATCCCAGTGTCCCTCCACACGTTTACCCGTTGTTTGGGTACTACCACCAAAAGCGAAAAGTGAGGAGAAACAGAACCGGGATAGGGGGTGGAGAGTTATACCCCCATAGCCTTTTATTCTTGCCAGGGCATGACTGGATCAGGGCCGCATTGACGGGGGCTGAATTGCCTAACTCGGGTTGAGGCTGCCCGACTGACTCACAGGTTCTCCCCCGGCGTCCGCAACCCACGATTCCGACTCCGAAAAGCTTCCCTTGACGCCGTACCCACGGAAATATCCTGTAATGCTCGGCATCTTCAAGCACCATTCGAAGGTTTCTATCGGTGACCTGGGTGTTGGGCGGAGTCCTGGGGAGGGTACAGTAATAGATACCTAGTCTTGCCGTCTTTTTCCATGAAAAACCGCAATCATACTGTAGCGGTACTCATGGATGGCCTGCATTTTAAGAGCCATGTTGGCATTGAGTAATTGGAACACAAACTGTCTAGCAGCGATAGCTTCCACCCCTCCTTGCAAACCAACTAAATCCAAAATCCGGTCATTCCCTCCCTCTTCTATACTCCAAAACCCCTGTCTGTCCAATCGTTGAGAGGATCTGTGTTTGCATTTAGCCGAGCATCGATAGCATCCTCTTCCCAAGGCTTCCCCCGCACGGCCCCGTCCCTTCCACCCCCCACCATATTTGCATTTTGATAAAATTTCCGCGACTTTGCTCCACCGCACCAAAACAGTTTTTGGCCATACCCGACCATCCTTTTTTATTGTCCCCTGCGAAAACCCGTGGCTCGGTTTGTTATCTCGGAGTGCGTAGTAGCAGGCGATGGGGTTAGATAGACCGGGGGAATCCATTTTTGACCCGTAGCGCCCCCTGGAAATGACTTCGCCAAGCCGACTGCGTACCCCAATGTTCATTCCATATGTAAGTAATTTTTGGAATTGCAGGAGCGCAAGCGGCAACAGGCCGAGATGGAGAAGGCCCGCGAATCGGTATGAGTTGGCATCAGTTCGATTTGAATCACACCTAAATTCGTGCAAAAAAAATCTTTTCAGACGCCCACCAAACCGGCGAAACCCGTGGAGCTGCCACCTATTGACAGGCAAGTTGAATACTTTTTATCGGAACGCATTTTTGGGTGGGAGGGAGTAGAGTGAGGAGGTGAGGGTGTGACATGGCTCTACAGTCGGCCCACTTATTTGCCTTGGACCGTAAAAAAGCTGTCGGTCCCGTCACCGGCAATGAGACACAATGGCGAGCCGGGGTTGGGGTGGTCCAACCTATGATGGGGGGTGTATCCATTTTTATTTCCCGGGCGCACCGGGTGGCGGACGATTATTTTTGAACGTTTTTTACGCTCGATCAACCCCGAGCGGCTGTTGCGGGTCGATCAATTCGAGTCGAAATATTCTTTGTGACGTCCGGGGATGGTGGGAATAACAAAAAAGTGTTCCAGTCGACCGTTCGGGCGAATTTTGGGGTAGAATTGGATAGATTTGAATACAGCCCACGCTGGTATGAAGTCATAGACAAAATTTTAACGATTAAAACCATTAGGCCTTAAATTTTTGACCCTGACTTTTCTTAGAACCGTCTCTCTCCTCTGTTTTTGGATTTTGCTCTGCTCTCAGTGACTCCAAGCGAGGCCGCCGGCGCAGGATTTGCATAATTTCCGGCTTATCGTCGTACAGTAAACGGCCAGGGAATCGACTGGCGAGCACGAGTAGCGAGGGGCGCTTACTGTTTCCAGTTTTGCGCCACGTCCAACTCCCCCTCCCCCCGAATGCAATCGTCAACAAGCGCTCCCCTTTTTTAGCCTTTTTCCACTCACAAAAACTTTGAACTCTTATTCTCTTTTGAATAGATAAGCCCCTCATCGGCATTCTCCCGCTTTATCACCCGGTTATGTTTATGACCCACCTAGGCGTGGGCAGCCCACCGGCTTAATGCCACATACCGGGACCCTATCAATAAATTCCTCTTCATGTAAATAATCCAATTTTTTTATACTTGGACCTTACTCATGGGGGTGATAAGTGAAAGGCCGCCCACATTTGGCCAGGGCATACAGAAAAATGGATGCCATGCTCAGGGAGATTCGGGGAGAAAGTTTTGTGTACCCAGTCTCGACACGATTTTGGAACATTTTTCTGTCGCCTTGGTTCAGCGGTTCCATAGTTTTATTTTAGCAAGATGTCGGAGCCCTACCACAGTGCCATCTCATCCAGGCCCGGCTTCAACTCACGTTCCGGTGACTTCTCGTCTTCGAGCACCACCACCTATGGCTCGCCGCTTTGTAAGTTATCGCACATCAGCCCCTTTAGCCGGGGCCGCCTTTTTATAACCCATAATCTGAGATGCTGCGGGCCCGAGCTGTCAGCGCCTAGCCTGCGACTGATAAGCATATTTCGCTCTAAACGCTCGGTACGACCGCCAACCGAGGCATTTTCCAGCGGGCAACCGAATGGTGAAGGTTGTGAACGTGATCTCTTCATCGACGCTCTCGGGAATGTCTCCTTTTGGACAACATGCCGCTTCATCCATTAGGTAAGCTTATACTCCAATAAACCGGCCAACGTAGGGCGCCCTTTTAAAACCAATAATGTTATTTATTTATTTAGGGATGCTCGCGAACGCGAGAAGAAGGAGATGTCCGATTTGAACGATCGTCTGGCCAGCTACATCGAGAAAGTCCGCTTCCTTGAGGCCCAGAACCGAAAGCTGTCGAACGACTTGGACTTGTTGCGCTCTCGATGGGGCAAGGACACCAACTCTGTCCGCGCCATGTATGAGAGCGAGATCCGTGAGGCTCAGGTGAGGCTTGATTCTAATAAATAACTATCCAAAAACCAACACAACTACAGCCCCTATCCTAAACATCTTATTTATAGAAACTCATCGGGGAAACTACCCGCCAGCGTGACGAGCTAGAGAAAGAAATCCGCCGCCTGATCGATGAAGTGGCCAACTACCGCCGCCTTTTCGATCAAGCTGTCCGCGACCACAGCGCCGACCGTCTGAAGATCGAGGAGCTTCTCGAGAAGTTGAGCAAACTTGAGGCCGACATCAACCTCCTCAAGCGCAAGCTCGCCGGACTGGAAGAGGAAGTGACCCGCGTCAAGAAGGAGAACCAGCGCATGGTTGGCGATCTCCAACGTGCTCGCCAGGACCTCGACCAAGAGACGCTGAACCGCATCGACTATCAAAACCAAGTGCAGACCCTCCTTGAGGAGATCGACTTCATGCCCGTGTCAATGGGAGATCCGTGATCTGCAGGCTATGGCCCGGCATGGTTGGAACCACCACCGAGAACCGCGAGTACTTCAAGAACGAATTGGCATCGGCCATCCGCGACATTCGTCAGGAGTACGATCAGTTGATGCAGGTCAACCGCAACGATATTGAGTCGTGGTACAAGCTGAAGGTCCAGGAGATCTCCACTAGCTCCGCCAAGGTCAATATGGAGCAGGGGTGAGAATCTAATACACGCAAAAATAATAATGTATTTTTAGATACGCCAAGGAGGAAGTCAAACGTCTTCGCACCCAGCTCGGAGACCTCCGTGGCAAGCTGGCCGATCTTGAAGGCCGCAATGCCCTGCTGGAGAAGCAAATCCAGGAGCTGAACTACCAGCTCGAGGACGACCAGCGCTCTTACGAATCCGCCCTCAACGACCGCGACTCGCAGATCCGGAAGATGCGCGAGGAATGCCAAGCCCTTATGGTCGAGCTGCAAATGCTACTTGATACCAAGCAGGTTGGGAATCAAGTAAAAGACGTGATCATTGTTTTCTTAGACTTTGGATGCTGAGATCGCGATTTACCGCAAGATGTTGGAGGGAGAGGAGAATCGTGCGGGTCTGCGACAGCTTGTTGAGCAGGTTGTCAAGGTCTCGGGCATGACCACTTCTGAGGAGCATGGTAGAGGAAACGGCTTTCGGCAGTAAAAATAAAAAATTATAGATACCATCCGTACTCTCAAGAGCGAGCAATCTTCCCGAACCTCATTCCAACGGTCGGCAAAGGGCAACGTTTCGATCCAGGTACAGTATCTCTATCTGGAAAATACCGTATATTCTAGGAAGCCGCGGCCGACGGAAAATCGATCGTGTTGGAGAACACCCATCGTTCCCGCGAAGAAGAGATTGGAGGCTGGAAGTTGAAGCGAAAAATCGACGGCAAGAAGGAGATCGTCTACACGTTCCCCGCCAAGTTCACGCTCCGCCCACAAAAGACCGTCAAGGTTTAATGATTTTATGAACATTTTTAATGCCATCTTTCTAGATCTTTGCGCGGAGCCATGGACTCGGCAACGGTAGCGATACCCTTGTCCATGATGGTGACGATTCCTTCGGAACCGGCAGCAATGTCCACACCATTCTCTACAACCTTGCCGGAGAGGTATACCTTTAAAGTTGATATCCACTAGGTTATAATAATTTCCAGGAACGAGCCACCCTCATCGAGCGATCGTCCCGCGACTAAACAACAAAAAACTATACCCAAACTCCTGCCTTTATCCTGTGCTAGAGACAACTACTGCCCAATGTTTCCTCGTGTATCTTTTTATACTTTTTATAACAACCCCCAAAAATGCCACAAAACAAGCTTTAGCACGTCTTCGGCTCCTGCAATGACTATTACCTGTTTTATGTTTGCATGCTCACCTATATGTTCCTGGAAGAAATACTTAAATTGGTCAAAACGCCCCACCTTCTTTTATAAAGCTTTATTTCCATACCCTGTCGCTGTGTTTGCACGCCAGTGTTTGGCCCGGTTACGGTCAAAACGTTGTTTTGTGTCGTCTGCTCGGGCTCCTCCCCGCGTTGGAGGAGTGCGACTGATTTCCGACACGCAACTATACACAACGAGCACCTCTGAGCAACACATCTATCACGCCCGGTCTATGTGTCGTTACGTCAAAACTGCCAAAATTATTGCTAGTTTTTCTCAAATAAATTTTGATTTGGAGATTCTGAAATAGGATACAGTTTTAGATGGTAGGGATATAAACAAAGTAGGGTTACATAGCGGAAAGACAAACAAGGGTTTTTTTGGATTGATCGATATTAAAAATCGGGTCTTACTTAATTTAACTAAATTCAAGGCGGTTTCTTTTCGTATAGTCGGTAAGTATCGAATCGAAAATCCAGTATTTTTGCGTCGTCAAACCGGAAATGTGGTCGGATTACGGAATCCTCTCATTTTCCGCCCACCGCACTCAGGGTTGTTTAGCATTTGGAATATCCACAACCATCGCCTGCATCTTGTTTGAGACCAGGAATCCAACTAAGAAGTTGATTAAATCAGCGCCAATTAAGCGTTGACCCCTCCATTGCTGAGCATTGAGTCTCTATGGCACCTTTTTACGTGTTGCCATCTGGGCATCTCCAAATGGCACAAAGAAAAAGGACCCCTGACCCTACGCGACACCCCAATAAACAACCTTCGACATGGCTTAGAGCTTTAACGGGGCTCTATGTCAACTCGCCAACCCGGCAAATAAAACTTTTTCATTTTCGGAAATGTTTTTATCCGGTATATTTTCGGTGCTTTTCAGAATTTATATTAGTGGGAGCAGGGTGATAGCACAAGGTTTTTTTTTTTTGCTAAAGTGAATCATCTACCAAAAAAATGGTGTGTTTCCATTTTTCATCAAGCCAGCGACCCTTTTTTGAACTGTTTATGCTGCTCGTGACGGGGCATTCATCATGGCGGTATGTCGTTTGGGGACTCATTGCATTCTCGCTTACGCGAATTTGTGGCACCAATAGTGCGTGCGCATCGGATTCAAATTTTCCCGCCCGCAGCCATGGATCGATGTCGCACTGATGGGCAGATTATGTTTTCACCACTTACCAGCTGTCAGATTTATATAGCAGACAAAAATTGATTTCTTTCGGGAGCATCCTCATTAATTTTGGGGCCCCCATTGCCACATCGTACAACCGCTCGCCCTATATACCAATAAATTATATTCAGGCCTCCCAAATTTCGTCTCGCCCCCAAACACTCGTGATCTGAGAAATTCTCAATTCCCAAAAACCCCGGCCAGCTGCATTCCGAAACTGGTTGCAGGTGGCCATGGCCTTCTGACTTTGCCCATCCCATCCTCGTCCCGCCCAAATTGTACTAATTTGGGGAATGGGGCTCAGTTGCGAGCCCCTCAAAAGCCGTTGCCCCATTCGGATCATTTTTACATTCGCGCTCGGTGCTCTCAGATTTCTTCGCTTTTTTCCAGGAAAGATGCAAGTTCCGATCTGGCTTTGGCATCCATCAAAGTCCTTGGATGGTCCGGTACATGCGAAGAATTATCGATGCTGTTGCTCATGCTTCTCATCTCCTGTAAGTTTTGCCTTTTCGGTGTAAAAAACTTAAAAAAGTGTTATAAACCTATCGGTTTTTTCATTGCCATTTGTTTCCATTTTCAGGCCGGCTTCAAACTGATGAACTACGTCTTCTTGGTGTTGTTTATCTTTTCATTCGTTCTCTACAGTCTCATTGCCGCCAGTGGGGACCCTCACGGTGAAGTTCGCGCCGAGCAGGTAAAAGATAGCCATCGATACTTTTGATTACGTACATGCCTGATGACGCAGAATCATTACAAGCAAATTTAGAGTTATAACACTTGAAACTCTAAGGTATCTAATGGGGGGCGGGACACGGCCAAAAAAAACATGTCTAGTGGTACTCGCTCATCTCCTGGACCATTGCCACCTTCGTCGCCTTCTTCGCCATCTACACCCTAAAGCCGTTCTACATGCAGCTGTATTTGATTTTTGCGGTAAGAATCGGATATTTGATCCGGACAAAAAGTTAATTAGACCTTCACACTAACCATCGGAATTACCGCCTCGGCCGTCGGACTGGTGATGTTCTCCATGGCATATGTGTAAGATATCCTTATACCAATTCGTAGAATCTGTGGTTTTAGCGATCTCCGTTCGCGCGATTCCTACCTCCATGTCGGCGACCTGCGCGAAGCCAATCTCTGTATGTGCTTGATACACTTGCAGTAACCTTTGAATTTCAGTGGCAATCATCGGCCTGTTGATCTTGCTGATCCTGCTCATTGGGCAGATGCAGTTGACCCACTCATACTACAAATACATTCGGTTAGTAGAAGCTGTTTCTGAGAATCTAGCCTATTTTTAGTGATCGCCAGCTGGAAATCGAAGTCGAAGCCGCTCGTCCTTTGTCTGTCATGGTTCCCGCCACCATGACTAAGGAGCTAAAGGTCCAATACATTCTGGTAAAACATAACTTCATGACTTTCATACTCTAACTTTTACAGCCGCCACCATATGAGGACTGCTAATGCCTATCGGTCAAATAGAAATTCCACATTTTTTTTCTTGCTACGTCGGGATGCCTAAAGCAAATTTTTGAAATGTTGACGCTCTGGCCATGACCCTGCCAAAATGAAACTGCTTTGATTCCTCGCAGTTGTTTATGCCACAAACCCAAACTTCCCTGCCCATACAAAAACCGGAATTCAATCACCACCTAATACTACAATTTATTCATTAAATTACGGTATCCCTCATATGTGTAGTGCGTATAAAGCCTGTTAGCGACGTCTGGTGCCATCTTCAAAGAAAATACCGCCGTCAATTGCACAGTACTTGGGGCAAATTCCACGTTCGCCAGGCTGACCGGGCTCGCCGGGGATACCGGGTTGTCCTCGGTGGCCAGGAAGTCCATGGCGACCGGGGAGACCTAAAAGAAATACTGATATTTTACGAATAGGGACCAGTCTAGATTATATCAAGATAAATAGTGGCTTACCTAATATACCGGAAGCCCCATGAGGTCCATGTCCAAGATCTTCTCCCGGTGGTCCATCAAGACCAGGTAGCCCAGGTGGACCGGGCGGGCCAATTGGACCTGGGTCACCAGCTTGTGGATACTCACTAGCCGCGTCAGCACCCGGATTTCCGGAATTGCCAGGTTGACCATCTCGACCGCGCCTCCCAGGTTCGCCTTGAGGACCCACAGGCCCTATTGCTCCGAGGTAACCGGGGGTTCCAGGGTCTCCTGGTAATCCTGGAGCACCGAACGGGCCCTTGAAAATGACTAAAACCTATTGACTTATCGGTTACCTGCGGGCCCATCGGGCCAGGCTGACCTCTTGGGCATGGGCGACAAGGTGGAGGTGTAATGGGTTCACATGGAGCTTGCGAAGGTTTTCCATGTTTCCCCGCTAACCCATGAGCACCAGGGCGGCCCGGAGTTCCTGGCTTACCTAGACAAATTACATAATTTCTGCTCGAAAACAGACCTGGTGGCCCTTGCAACCCCGGAATGCCAGGCTTACAACACTCGTCACAACCAAACGAAGCCTCAACACCCAGACTCGGGCTCTAAGGTATGTTTGGAGTATTCCGGCTAGTAACTTACAACAAAATATTGATTTGCACCTCTGGTGAACCGGCTGCTATTGAAGTAAATGACCTCTTCAATTTCTTTAGAAAGTTCGGTAATTGTCTCCTAAAATCATGCCCCAAAATTCTACATTTATCACGCTTACTTTACAATAATTCATCTTTGTTCCGTAGGTATTTTGTACGTTTTGTGAGAATTTAAACATCACAACTGCGGTGAAGCATAGGGAGGTCAGCGATAGGACCGTCAAGCCAAACGTGAAACATATTATTAGACGATAAACCTGGATCGATTTAATTTACAGTTTTGTTCTTACTGTGACATTTGAAGAGACGTTGAATACATTCATCCGAAAGCCGTGGTGTTTTTTAGGGAATGAGCACCAAAACTCACTCCTGACGCTAAATACCAAGCATCAAACGGGTTCCACATACCACCAAATGAATGCCTAAATTAGCACCAATTCTTTTCCCCGAATCACACACCCTGCCTCTACTACACGAGTAACGGTCTGGCTAGAATAGAACTATCGTACAGCACGGAATAGCCATTTATTCACCAAAAAACTATTCTACCTTTTTCCGAAAGAATGCGTCCGATACCCGGGAAAATGCAAAACAACGACTTCGCGGGTACTACACTAAAGAAGCCGTACCATTTCTAATCATATTTGGCCTTTGAAATATATATCCTTATTAACATTCGGAGATCACAAATTGTAATTGGCTAAGGGAGAATGGAGTCTCGTTATGGCGAAAGAGTCATGGATAGGTGGCTGGCAATGAAGAGTCTTGGATGAATCGTTATACGAGTGGAATTGCGGGGATGATGGTTTCGTTTCGCGCGAGAAGTTCCTTCATCATGGTCACATTGCGCATCGGGTGATCCTGGAGATCCTCGTATGGAAAAGTAGCAAAGTCTTACCGCGTCATAAGCCCATAGAGGGAAATGGTCTAGATGTAGTACAAAACGTCCCCAAATGCCCATATTCAACATCGTCAAGCCCAGGCATGAGATGGTAAGAAGAAATCCGGAAATTGCCTATAAACTTTTGGATTTAATGCGGATCAACGCCGTGGGATCAGTGATAAATCAGCGATCGAAAAATTTTGTTTCTTTTTTGAAACACGCACCATGTCTTTGACCTTGACCACTCCATGAGAAAAGACGATGGCATTAGGTGGCGTGGCAACTGGAAGCAGGAAGGCGAACGATGAACCGACGGCCACTGGCAGCATGAAGTACAGAGGATTGATGTGGAGTGATCGGGCTAGTTCGGAGACAATTGGTAGGAAGATTGATGCCACGACTAAAATAAATAAAGACAGGGTTCCATTATCAACCTGTATTCGAGCAAATATTAGTCAAAACGAGCGTAATGGTGAGGATGATAAGCATTATCACAAACATTGGGAACACCTCGAGCTGCTGCATAATCGAACCGATTAACAAGGAGAGCTTCGATTCCTAAATCCTAGACTCTTTGTTATTTTGCATTCCGCACCTTAACACCAGCCGCCAATGCAAAACCTCCGCCCAAAAGCAATAAAATTGACCAAGGGAACCGTTCCTGGATCGTCTGCCAATCCAATAGACTTCCACGCACGATACGTTTAGGTGCTAAATACAGTTTTTTTTTTTTGAGAGTTTAGTTCCATCGAATACCTTGCGTAATCAATCCGACAGAGGTTTCCACTGAAAAGCATTTCGGCACCCCGTCAGGGAGCATAAACAGCACAATTACAATGATGATCGCTACCGTGGAGTCAGAGAGATAACTAAACATTATTTGATTTTTTAAAAATCGGGATCGTTACCCTTCCTTGAACATTGAGCCATAGCCGGCAACAAAATCGGGCTCCCGGAACACCCACAACCCAAGCATAGTCAGAAAGCAGACGGAAACGGACACTTCCGCAAACGAGATAGGTGGTAATTGCTCGTATTTATCCTGGAAATTCCTTTACGTCTATTTCATGAATTACTTACATGCAGTTTCCTTGTAACGATCGCATTCCCTTTTGGACTGTGTCGCATGAAAAGCATCCACAAAATCAACCAGCACATGAAAAGGCAGCTAACAGCTAGGGGAAGCGCAAAGATGATCCACGACAAGAAATTGATCCCAGTGTTTGCCCCCGGGAACAACCTGAATTACACTAACTCTGTTTTTGCATCTACTACAAACTTTTCTAGCTGCCCGACCAGCACCAAATTAGTGGCAGTGCCTGTGATTGTAGCAGCTCCACCGATATTTGCAGCAAAGGCCACCGAAATCAACAAGCCCTTCGCCATCGATATTTCACGCGGGGAGTACGCATCGGTGTTATCATGGTTTCTTAACAACCACACGTTTCAAATCCATTTTTTTGCTCACATGGGTTGCACGTTGTATTCATGGCTAATGGACAACCGTCGACATTCTACGGATCTTCTTCGGGTCTCCATGCTCGACCGCTCGCTCAGGAGGAACATCTCAAATTTGGGTTATTAGGCATGGGAAAAGGCGCGCTGCCGTCCTACTTCCTGCATTCGGTGATTGGTCACCAACTCCATAATGACCCCTTGGACAATTGGCACCATTAGGGCTGTCGTTGCAGTATTCGAGATCCACATGCTGGAAAAAGGAAGATCAACTTTTGGGATTATTTTAAGGGCTGCATACCTTAGGAATCCGGTTACAGACATAAAACCGAGCATGATGAATTGTGGTTGTGATCCGCAGAGCTAAAAAAAGGTTATTTCGATTTGTGTCTAACGTCGATACCTTCAAAACCAAAAGAGCGATCCTTTGATGCAGATTTGACTTCTCCACGGCAACGGCAACCATCAACCCACCCAAGAAAAGAAATGACGTATCCTAAACACTTTTCAACTCTAGAAATTTTGATAATACCGGAAGATAAGCCTGCGCAACTTCTTCAGATCTCATAATCCCAAATAATGGAAATAGCGCCATCGGCATAAGAGCGGTAATGGCCAATGGAAGAACTTCGAAAACCCAATACGTTCCCATCACCCCGACAACATAGGCGCATCTTCTTTCGTTCGAAAAAAATTATTTTCAGTGGTAAAAATAAAAATATTACCTGATGATCCAAGTCACCAAATAGCAAAAGTGGTAAAAAAGCAATTGGGGCGCCGATGAGGACGATGGAACTCCAGTAGGTACTTAGAAAGTCAATGCTCGAGTTTCTAAAGAAATACGTGCGCCGGGCGCCGAAAACATACCGTTTCTTTGGCATTTTGATCGAAAATGGCTACGCTATTGGCTATTCTGAAATATAGGCTATTTAGAATTACAGAACGAGGACACGGACGAATAGTGAGTGTAGAAGGGGGATCAGGAATATTGGGATTGTCGAAAGGCATGGTGTCAGCCGGGATGATTTACTACCGTCTCGCGACTGGGAGATCCGACGCGATCAGACAATCAGGCACCACCGACTAATAAGCATCAATACACGTGAAAATCCAGGATTGGAACAAGCATTAGTTATTTCTATTTCGTCATTATTTCTCTTACAGAATAAGAAGCAAAGGGTCCTTGGAAGTAACGGACCCAAGAAACCTTTCCCCAAAAAATAGTCAGACTCGAGCAGACTCTTTTCCTGATTCATCATCACCAATAGGAACAGTCAAAATATAGCTGGATCAAAATCGATGTTGACAGAGACAGCAATACTGCCGAAAAGAAAATCGCGTGCACCGAGGATAAGAGAGACAATGGAATTCCCGGAATGAGCTCCCCTGAAAAGTGTTCTTTTTTTCAGGTATCGATCCAAATTAAGTTATTAGAGGCGCCTGCCAGAACGCACGATCCCCCAACAATAATCCCGATCAACCGTCTAAGGCGACATCTCGCTGATGAATGGCATCACTCTGCCGATTGCCAATACAGCTGGAACCAGATTTTAGCTGATTTATAGTTTCATCAACTATCGACCGACACTCGGGGACCTTGTCAACATGGATTAGTGGTGATCAAATGCGATTGCAGGTGAACCCTGCCAGATTTCTGGGAACGAGAGTAAGTAGGAAACAGGGAAATAAATTGTTTCTAAAAAATTTTTGGGCTGAGAAAAGGGTTTGCTGAACGGTGAATTCTTGGACAAGTGAGAAAATCTCGATAGTAGACAGATATCGCAAACTACTGAATACTCAACAGATGTAGCACTGCCATCTCGATGTCCCGATTTTGAATCATCACTTTGCCGGTTCAGAAACTTCCGGAAAACGGTTCCCTGAATTTTGAATCGCGATTAGGTGCTGACAGGACTACAATGTTGGATTTCGGAAAATAACGGGCTAGATAAACTCAGAGCGGACAAGAAAAAAAAATCGTAAGCTTACCAACAGCAGAGCGGATATTAAGGGCAAGTTATCAATGAAAGGCAAAGCTATGAAAAATTACCACCAGGAATCAAAGCACAAATTCAAATTCAAAAAGTCTCACAAGATAGTCGTGTCTGCATTTCTTTGTTGCAGCACATCAACCCATCACTAGGTCAACAGCAGCAATATGGGAGAGATGATCCGACCATTCACAGGCTTCACACAGCTATCGACGAATGGCCGTGGATCTATCTGTGTGTCTGTCTATCTGTGTGGATACAGGGTTGATAAATGGGCAGTTATCTTCTCCTTCTTCACCCCACCATCGAACGCACAAAGTCTGGGATTTTTGTCTCTCTTGCCCGGCGGTCGACCAAAAAATGCACTAATCAACCGTTCCCTCGTTGATGAGTCGGGATCGTCTTCGGGTGAGGGGTCTCTCGTCGTGTCGCACGACAAAAAACCGAAACCGTGGTGGGTTGTGGAAGTGACAAGCGATTAGCAGTTGTCAGAAGGGATTTGGGCTTTAGGATACCGGGGTTAGTGCAATTTTAGGGTATGGGATGTGATCTGAGATTTGTGATGGAGGTATCTAAAGTTTAAGTGGAGCATTGTGAGATCTAGACTCTGCAAAAGACTCATCAAAGGGCCGGCCCGAAAATGGAATAACTCGACGCGCATTGACTCAATTGTGATTTTTTTTCATGATTAGACGCGACGGGTCCGTCGGCTTATTATCTCCCAGAAAAATTAAGGCTGTAGACCATTCCCATGCGGAGTTATTCCAGTTTCAGGCCGGCCCGGCCCGACTCGGCCCGCAAATGGAATAACTCGATGCAGAGTAGCTCAGCCTTTTTGGCACCCGAATAATACGGCGAAATTGCCAGATCCGTCTGTTTTTAAACGATGAATTTAGCGGAAAGTAACGGAATTCTCGCTAGCATAACCTCTGGCTAGATTTCCCATTGCCATTGATGAATCAAAATGTCCCCGATAATCCAGAAAGCTTTATTCAGACCATGAGCAATCAATCACAACTAGCAATTCAATAAATAATACACGCATCCAAGGTAATGGTAAAGGAAATAGATATGCGGCTGTTTGGCTTTGTGTCAACAAGTGGCTCCGTAGCATCACGCGGGTGGGGGAACAACCATTTTTCAGGAGCATAAAGCTTCAGATGACTCTTTTAAGGGGGGAAGGGAATGGTTTTTGCACGAAATTGTTCTTGAGGTTACCCGTTGGTTTTTGGGGGCTGAAAGACAGAGGTCTGGGGCGAGGGGTAGAAATTTGGATAGTAAATAAATTAATGCATCTCAACGCTCTTATCGATGCGGAAGAAGGAAACCGGTATGAAGGAGAGGAAAATGGGGATAAAGACAAGGCCGTGGATCATCCCAATGGTCATTGTCAGCCAGATGGTTTTGAAGAAGGTGAGGATGATGTAGGCGTTGACGGTGTATAGGATGGATATACCGGCAATTGTTGATGAAGCGCCCTGAAATGTAGGTTGCATAAACTCACAAAAAACTCTAAAAAGAGAGCATTTAAAGTCGATGCAGCCCATTTCTTTGAAAGCCTAGATTCACCACAGTTCGCACGCAAAAACGTTTTATGATCCCGCGCCCTGTTAACACACAAAAAACCGGCTGGCACCCGTCCCATAGTCTGTAGCAAAAAAATGGATAGCTGCGTGACCGCGGCTAGGCAAATCAAAAAGTGGCGCATCAAATTTGCGAGCGCGGTGGGATAGATGTGCTCTTGTTGCTGGCCCATCAATCAAGAAGTCCTCGTTCGTTTTGTGAGAGGGAATCAGCCGATTTCAAGATATAATGTCGCGGACGTGGCGAGAGCAAAAGGACGAAGTGGTAATCGGTATATCATTGGGCGAAAGAGTTTTTAAAGGGGCTGGACAATAAGCTCACCCGTTTTTCCGGAATCTATCTTTTAGATAAAAATAATAAGGTTTAAATCAACACCTAAACCCACCTGGAATATCGGCCAACCAAGCCCTTCGAGGGCTCCAATGACACGCTGTTTGGTATCTCCATGCGAAGTTACGAAAGCGTAAATGATATGTGCCGACAAATCGACAGCAAATCCAATCGACATAATGATAGAAATCATCGACACTGCGTCCAAGTTTACGCCTAAAAATAGTATCAAAATTTGCATAATATAACGTACCCCATATCGTCATATAACCAAACACACCCATCGAGATGGAAATGATGGAAATAAACGTGACAACGCCTAAAGCCAATAAACTTTATGGTCGTCAACCTTACCTGATGGTAAACTTGGGACCAGCAAGAATGACACAACACCCATGCAAATCAAAGAAATCCCGATATTCATCGCTGTCGCAGGCAGGATAATCAGGTATTGATCAGCGAAAGGGAATGCTTCATGGAATAGTTCGATCTGAATTTCAATTCAATAGTTTGTAATCGAAAACCCACATGGAACGGTTGACTATCAGCAATTTCTCGCAGCATCTTTGTCATCACCTTGTGGTCATTGGGCTCAATGATGTTTTTCAAAGCAATCTGAGCAAATATTTAAAATTAACTCTAGCCATTTTACCGTGAAGCGATAAGAAATAAATTCCTTTGTCGTCTTGTTCATCCGGATATCACTTTGCCACTGGGATGCACCGCCGGTGTATTTTAACCAATTGAGCAGCTTGATTCTCCAAATCTTCTCCGTGTTTTCCGGTTCGGCATTCAGTTCTTCCAGGTAATTCATATATTCAATCAGGAAGAACACGGTGCCCTCCCTTCCAAGGGTGTAGGGCGTATTTTCCAAGGAGGTGACGATGTTCATCAAAGCATTTCTAAACAAAATTCTCAATCAATAAAATATAATAAACACCACCTTTGGGTTTCATTGACCAAATTTGGTGGATCCAGAACTGCTACATGGAGTTGAGGACCGCTTTTCCAAAACGCCTTGATGTCGGTGAAATATTTGGCAATGTAGTGATCGTTTGTGACGAGGTTCGCCGGGTTCAAGCCCTCCTGGAAAATGACGGTATAATGACGCATCAGCAGGAGGGAATACCCGGAAGTTCATACATCCGTAGAGCGCTATAACCACGTAGATGACGTAGACGAGGACGGCAAGGGCGCGGACTCCATCTTGTAAGATGAATTTGCCATAGGTTTGTCCGAAGAATTTGACGACTCTAGTTGGCTCGACGGCGGGGTGGGATGGCTCAAAAGAATTTTTTCGTTAGCGTCTCGACACTATGTCAAGGCAGCTGTGAAAAAGCTGTTAATAATGTTAACCTCACCTTTGTAGATACTTTATCGGAAGTTCGATAAATCGGCGGTGCTACCGGGCATGCTGAGAGCGGAAGTTCCGGCATTTTCGCTCGCTTCCATTCTTTGTCGCTGTGTCCCGGCGAAGTTTTCCCAGACGATAGCCCACTATCACAAGATGACGTGCTGACGCCATCAGAATAATCGGCTATCGTATAACTGAAACGAGCCAGTTTCTTTTTTCTTGACTTTTCGAACCTCTTGATCGGCGTCCTCTGAAATTGCCGTAAATTTTCCGGATAGGCAATTCGCCTCGGCCTGTCGTTGTTCTTCTTGGTGCTCACTTTGTCTTCGACTTTGTATAAGAATAAACAATGTCGTTTGTTTTTCTCCATATCGCCCATCACGGCCATCCAGCCGCAGACAAAAGTAAGCTAAAATCAAAGTATGATCATAGAACCGAGTAATTTTCATACCTGATAGATGTAACAGAACAAGATAGTAACCCAGGTGTACAAGCAGAATAATTGAATTCCCGGTAGATCGGTGATACATCCTTAAAAACGATATAAAAATCGAGGAAATGCCAACCAATTGCAAAAGAGAGGACATCAGTAACGTTTGTAATGGTGATAGCGACTCCGGCATGAGCGAGTGTCTTAATTAAAGTAATTTTCATTGTGTTTGTCGCTTTTCGATACCTGTGAAATTCTGTCGGCAGTAGATTTGTTTGGATCCGACCCTTCCCAGCAAGCCACCATAATAAACATATCGTCGATACCGATGGCTAATAACAGTTTGAAAATTATTTTTTTGACTTGCCGATGATCAGGAATGGGATGATCGTATTAATAACATTGTAGTTATAGCCAAGCATTAATAGGCAACCGAATCCACTACCGATTGAGAGGAGGGTCGTTGTCAAACCTGAAAAGCTGTTTTAGCGATCATTTGAGAGTTTTCCTACCAGCCACCGCCACCCAAGGCTTGCTTTTCACCCAGTCAATATGCCTGCTGGTCTTCCTCAACGAAAACGAGCAAATCAAGGCGTAAAGAGAGAGTATGGCAAAGCTGACGACAAAATTCGGGGCGAAATGCTTAGCATTCTCATCCAGACCATCCTGTAGAGATTTGGAGACTTGGTATTAGAAATTGAAGACCTACTTGTAGGGATTGATAATGCGCCATCGAGATTTCGATCAATTCTGATGTGTAGACGTGCAGTAAAAATCGTTCGACAGCATAGGAAAATGCTGATGAGTAGTCACGCAATAATTTCTTAAAAAAATTTATAGATTGACGTAATTTCCATACCTGATCTTGTTTCAGGAAATAAAACAACTGCGTGATTTTTGCCGACGCTACGGTACTATTTGGGAATAGTACGACATCACCAAGAGTCGTTCCAAGGTACACAGGGTTGTCCTAAATATTGATTTTATATCTTTCAATGGTTACAACCTTTGTCCCTCCTCTCGGAAATGACAAATCGATCACTTTATCCACCCGACTGCGCTGCAGGAACATTTCAATGTGCTCGTTAGCCAGACATTCCCAATCATATGATAAGCATAAGTCCTAATGAGCACGAATGATTGGAGAACAAGGCGGCAAACCTGATAAGTGAGATTGAACTTTCCATCGATTGTCGGGACGCTGATGTTGTTCATGAGCCAATTGTTCAGTACTTTGATCTACAAAAGGTGATGACGGAATTGGGAGGTTGGTACCTCTTTTAGAACATCTTCTCTCATGACGTCACCACCATCTTTGGATTGGATAAGGACATTGATGAATCGCTTTGTTTCGAAGGATTTTCCGGGTAGAAATTTATTTTCATCGAGGGGCCAATTGTCGGTAAAGATTTTGAGTTCTGTTCGCCATCTGAAAATAACTTAATTTTAGGAAAGCGGGGTTTCTATGTATTGATTAAATTACAGCCAGATGTGAAACATACCTTGCGGTAGATGGAGTAAATACATAGGACGGATCGTCAACCCGAAGTTCCTTCAATCGTAGCAGCCCTATTGATAGTAGGGCGGTGAGGAATATTGGAGCAAGGATGAAGGGGTAGCGGCATTTATGGACGACCGGGCCAAAGCCCTCGAAGAACCTCCTCACCAGAGGTTCCAAGGACCAAATGACCATCCAATGCCCCTGGAAAATGATGTTTTTCACCGGTTTCAAGGTATCGGTGGTGAGAGAGAGTCGAACGGAGCGAGTTCGATATACAAATGAGGTTTGGGGTTAGAATGAGGAGGGGTTTAGACGATTTCGAGGCATTTGAAGGAGCGCGGAAAATACAGCGGTCCAATCACCAACTGTTGATTTAGCGCACAAAGATCGGGGGCTTTTACACAATGCAAAGCTTAGACAAACAATTTTTGTACTATGTTTCTTAAATGTATGCTCGGCCCAGGAATCCTGGAAGCGGTTTATTTTAGAGGATTAAAGAAAATATAGTAATACGAAAAAGGAAACCATTGAATTACGCCTATCAGTTTTGCCTCCGGTAGCTAGAAAAAGCACTGCCGGGCCATATGCCCACTTGCAAATTCCGAACGATATGCTTTCGCAATTTCAAAAGCTCAAAGCTAGACAGTAAGCGAAAGCCAGTCAGGCTATTCGGGAGGGGAGAGAGTGAGTGGCTTTGCGAACAAAATTCAGAGGATGAAAAGCGAGTGGCGAGGGGGGATCGAGTGCCAACCAGTCCTGGAGGGTGAGCCCACCCAGCAATGGCATTCGCCCTTAAAGGGGAATGGATGCGTCAATCAGACAATCAACCTCCCGAGAAATGGTGGGGAAAAGCTGTCTCAAAAGGGCATCGGGTCTGGCTTTCACCAAAGACAATCATAAATCGTTGTTTAGGCTGGGTGGAGTGGTTTGGCGTGGCAAAGGAGGAAGATTAGACTAGAGAGTTAGAATAGAGCGTTAGAATCTAATAAAAAAAAGTTTCAATAGGCAATTTAAGGTTCTAAACATGCAATCAATTATTTTATACTTTTCCTGGCATGATTGCGAATTTTAAGCATGTTAGGGTGCCGA
The DNA here is from genome assembly GCA_038088335.1 of Mesorhabditis sp. LJ9110. Taxonomy (NCBI): domain Eukaryota; kingdom Metazoa; phylum Nematoda; class Chromadorea; order Rhabditida; family Rhabditidae; genus Mesorhabditis; species Mesorhabditis sp. LJ9110. The sequence goes on along the minus strand of JBBGBA010000014.1, from coordinate 1,015 downwards.
AAACCCACCGGAATTGGTAAAATTTGATAGACCCTGCTTCTCATTTTCGGTATTAAAGTGAGCAAAAAAAATAGGAGCTTCCACTAAATAAATACACCTATTCGGGGAGTGCCAAAAAGAAAAACATATATTAGAGGAGGCAAGGTAATAAGGAGATTGAAACATGAGTTGCAAAGGAACAGAAATTAATAAAACATAGCAAAAATCAAAAACTGTGACCATCAACTGTGGAAGGCACCAAACACATAAAACCGCCTAGCCGTTCACCCAATCACCTCACCCCTCTGAAGTGAATCAGCCGTCCCTGCGATCTCTTTGGGTACGTGACTCCGGATCACCGCAAGAATGCGCCCCAGGGATGCAATGGAAGGACGGGCGAAAGTGTGCCAAGTTGCCCTAAGGATTTACAAGCGGATCCCCCCCCCCCCCTGCTTTCCGATCATTCAACCTATACAAAAAGGGCGCGCTCTACTGATCGGCCCGCCCCGAACAACTGGATTACTTCCGATGTTCTACTTTTCGCATTTTGACGGGGTGGTAGTAAACGGTTGGGATAGGGGGCAGGCGGAGGTGTAGTGGATACGGGTTTACGTCTCGGACTAGTGGATTTGAGTGGTGGAGGATGACTTGGAATATTTTAGCAGTGCTGGTTTTGGGCAGCGGATAGGTTGCGTGTCGGAAAACCTGATAGATTGGGTTAATGCGGTGAAAACTGTGGACACCTTGAAAAAATTTAGGTTTCAAGAAAGGACTTCTAGCAATTTTATAAAATTGATTCGCGATCGTAAATTTTGTTATTTCTGGGCAGGAGCCCAGGGAGATCTTCAAAACATTTAACGCACTAATGAGAGACGTCAAGCCGATTTGCCTACCTTTAGTGCATAAAAGCGTAAATATCGTACACCTAGCTTTTTAAATTGTACTGCTGAATAGCTAAATTAATACAAGGTAAAAAATCTACATAAAACCCCGAGAAGCTCGATCCACCCTCTCAAAGCACCCATTTTAGGAAAGT